>CM060311.1:15517326-15542326 GCA_030674185.1 Monoplex corrugatus
CTCTCCTCACACTCCTTGATCTGTCTGCAGCCTTTGATACCATTGATCATGGTATTCTCCTTTCTAGACTTCATCATACTTTTGGCATCTCTGACATTGCTCTGTCCTGGTTCACTTCATACCTATCAAACAGAAAACAAACTGTTCTCATCAATGGCACTTACTCTCAACCTGCATACCTGACCTGTGGTGTTCCACAAGGATCTGTCCTTGGCCCTGTTCTTTTCACTCTTTACACCTCTCCCCTGTCCACCATCATCAACTCCCACTCTATAAAACACCACTTCTATGCTGATGACACCCAACTTCAAGACAGTGACTCACCTGATAATATACAGCGCCTGTTGACTCGCACCACTGAGTGTTACTCGGACATTAAGAACTGGATGACACACAATAAACTTCAGCTTAATGACGACAAGACAGAAGCTATCCTCATTGGCACCCGTCAGAAACTTTCTCAGCTGCCTCCTCTTTCTCTCCCATTATGTAACACATCAGTCCCAATTTCTGATTCAGCTAAAAACCTTGGTGTCTGCATTGACTCTACCCTCTCCATGAACAACTTTGTTTCTCAAACTGCCAGATCTTGCTACTATCATCTCCATCGTATAAGGCTGATCAGGAAGTATCTCTCTGTCGAAACAACTGCAAAACTCGTTCTCTCCTTCATAATGTCTCGCATTGACTATTGCAATTCACTCCTGTCTGGTCTTCCTGCCTCCACCATTCACATCCTACAGCGCATTCAAAACAATGCTGTACGCCTTGTACTCAAAAAGAAAAAAGCTGACCACATATCTCCTCTCCTGGCACAACTTCACTGGCTCCCTGTATCAAAGCGCATACAATACAAACTAGACACCATGTGCTACAAAAGCCTCAATAACGCAGCCCCCGATTACCTGTCAAGCCTACTTGAGATCTATGTTCCCTCACGTACCCTCCGCTCTGCCTCCGATCCTCTGACTTTTCCCTTTCCACGCACTAAACTCAATACCTATGGTCCACGAGCCTTCTCTGTTTCTGGTCCGCTCTCCTGGAACAAACTTCCTCTCTCAGTCCGTCAGCAACCTACTTTTGTCTCCTTCAAGTCCGCTCTCAAAACCCACCTTTTCTCCTCTGCATAAAATCCTAACCTCACTCAACCCCCCCTCCCCCCTCTGCAGCCTGTCTCCGCTCGGAGGGGAATCACATGGTTATAATATATAATTGTATATGCTATGCTCTCTATAATTTTCCATTGCTTTTATTCCTGCTTTTATTGCTTTTATTCTTTCTCCCCATTTATAGCCATGCGTGTGTGTGTGTGTGTGTGTGTGTGTGTGTGTGTGTGTGTGTGTGTGTGTGTGTGTGTGTGTGCGTGTGTGTGCGTGCGTGCGTGCGTGCGTGTGTGTCTGCTTCAGCGCTTAGATTTGATTTTATCAAGATTTTGCGCTATATAAATATTGTAATTATTATTATTATTATAGAAAATTTGACAGGTTTTGAATGAAACTAAAAATCATGAAACTAAAATATACTTGAATTCTCATTTGACTGTACTAAAATATACCTTGCGAACGACAGATTTTTATTCGATTTAAGGTGCGCGAGAGTCGATCTAAATATATATCAGGCCTCTATGCCAAGTTGACTCATTCTCGTCCGATCTAAATATAGCTCATGTCTTTATGCCATGATGACTACAAAACACGTGAGATGTTTTGATTACTTTAAACATGCGTGTAAAATATTTATGATAAAACTTTCAGATACCAGATCCCCAATGAAACACATTGTACTGAAATTTTGCAACAACTGATGTATTTACTCACAGAATCCTTTAACCTTCTTCTCCTTCTAATTTTTCTTTCTTTAATTTTTTTGAAAGAACTTAGATAGCTCCTCTTTTTATGTGAAGAAAGAATGCACAATGGCATTCCCTGAACAATGTTGCGTGACAGAAATAAATGAAAAAAAAATCTTGCACCATCGGTAAAGTTCAGTGAGAGATGTGTATGTGTGCATCGAGTGCATGTATTCATGTGCGCGCTCAAGTTTCTTATTTTCATTTAACATCTCTTCATATAACTTGATATAGACACATAAGGAAATAAAATGATCTTAAAATGAATTGCATGATTCTGTCTTTGCAAGTGTTACCAATCAAACTTCGATGCCAGGACAGGGTTGCAAGCCTTGCATATCGCCATTTCGATGAACTGATTTTTACTCCCGTACTTTTCAGCTTGCCTCTGCACTTATCAAACATTATGCACCCTGCGATTATGAAAAGAAAAGAACTTGTGAATGTGCCAAAACGCAGTCTTTAGTGAGCTGGTTAGCGTATTTTCAGTGTCATCACATCATCTATTTGGAACTCACTGCCACCTGACCTAAGGGTTCTGCCCACCCTTTCGAACTTCAAGTCACAGTTACAGACTTGTTTGATCACCCAGGCCTTCCATTGGTGATATCATAGTCAATTATCCACCAATGTGCTCTTCCACTTCTGGCAGCCTATCATATGGCATTGTGTAATCATTCATATGAACACGATTATGACCACAAATGTTCACATATGTATGTGTTTTTTTAGATACCTGTTTTAATATATATTCATGTGTGCGTGTTTGTTGATGTGTATAACAGTTTTTGACACACAAAAATCATATGGCATTAATGAACATGACCTTAATGCATATTGAAAAATATTCATTCAATTTTTAAAATTCAAGGTTAAAATTCTGATACTGGATCACCAGAGACAAGGTCATCATCATGTGCCATGCCGCATGATGTTGGCGATCATGGCCGTCCCAATGAATCTCTTTTTTCGGTGCAAGTGTGTCTCCTACCCTTTCTGTCCCTATCACTATCAACACTGTAAAGTTGTCTAATAGTTTCTCCCTTGGTCTACTTGGTGCTCTTTTCCCTCTAGCTATCCTGTTGTGACTAGGTGCTCAAATATCTCTTGCCTCATAAAATGTCCTATAAAATGTTGCTTGTCTATTCTTAATATTCTTCCTAAATGTTCTTTTTGAGTTTGATTATTTCAAGACTGTCTCGTTTGTTTTCTTAGCTGTCCATGGAATTCTTATCATTCTTCTTAGAAACCACATTTCAGCTGCCTCAATCTTATTCTGACTTTGCGTGTTGATTGTCAAAGCTTAGCACCCGCACAACAGTATTGGTTCCATCTAACATTGAAGAACTCTCTTCCTGATGTTAACTGATAGGCATTTGTTGGTAAGAAAGGTTTTCGTTTCCTTAAATGCTGTTTTAGCTCTGGCAATTCTGCCAATTTCTTTATAGACATCAAAAGAAGAGACAAAGAATTTTCTATAAAAACGGATGGGTATCATGATGTGTCAAATATAGCGTTCAGGTATATGGTATCATATCATTGTGCACTATCTTAATGGTATGGGTGTGTGAACCTCCACCCCCCCCCCCCAAAAGTTTCTATATTTTGTTTGTTTGTTTGTTGTTGTTGTTGAACTTTTGTTTGCCCTAACACTTTTTCAACGCACACACCAAACCACTCAACCACCCCAGCTGCACAGAATCTGCTTAAATTCAGGAGATATGACAGTCAAGATTACTGAAACACATCAAGCATGGAAGAAAAGATATCGAGAGAAGAAAGGGGGGGGGGGGGGCGGTTAGAGAGATACAGGGAGACAGTAATGTCGCTCACACAAGATGGCCAAAGGTTAAAGGCACGTGCAACACTGAAGAAGCACATTGACAACGGGAGATAGATGACGGAACAGACTAGGTCAAAGGTTATAAGGCAATTTTACGGATAATCCAACATTTCGTTCTCAGTATTTTTTGATAATCATATTTTATTTTTATCCTGGAATTGTAGTTAGAAATGTCAAAATGTGGAAAACGTGAGTTTAAGTTTGTTTATAAAGTAACTTGAAGTGTTTTAGTGATCTTGACTTTAAAACCTCTAAAATGTAAACAGAACCTGAGCAGCCGGGGTGGCCAAGCGGTTTGGCGTGTGGGTTGAAAAGGTGTTGGGACTAACAGACCCCACTGATGAAACTGTCGTCTGATTTCTTAGGACCCTCCAAAACAGACAATGGACAGCCTGAGGAGTCTGCTCTTCTGTACTCCAAGTATACAACGTGGCTCTAACGTTGTTGTCCTCCTTTATACTTGTGTGTGCAGAACTGTTACACCTATTCTGTTCTCCCCTGCACTGGTTCAAATCCCGGCAGGCACATTTTTTTAAAAAAATACATATTTTGGCGTCTCTTTTTTTCTTCTTCTAAAAAACCCATTCCCCTTTTCTTTCTGTGTCTCTCTGTCAAAAACATTTCTTTTGTATGTGATAAAGAGCATGCCATGATTCTGTCTCCTGTATAGTTGCCCAGTGTGTGTGTGTGTGTGTGTGTGTGTGTGTGTGTGTGTGTGTGTGTGTGTGTGTGTGTGTGTGTGTGTGTGTGTGTGTGTGTGTGTGTGTGTGTGTGTTTATGTGTGTGTGCACGAAGTGCATGTGTGGTGTGTGTGTGTGTGTGTGGTGTGTGTGTGTGTGTGTGTGTGTGTGTGTGTGTGTGTGTGTGTGTTTATGTGTGTGTGCACGAAGTGCATGTGTGTGTGTGTGCATGTGTGTGTGTTTGAGTGTGTGTGTGCGCGTGTGTACATGCCTGCCAATGCCTTTGGTACATAATCTGCTCATTACGTCTTCATTTGTGGCGGGGTTGAGATCAGAGTCAGGGGAAAAGACACGATCGGGCCAATCTTTCCGACTTTTGCAGTTTCTGTCGGTTTGTACATGAATTTAGACAGCGCTTTTTCTTATTTATCTATTTATTTATTTTCATTTCTTACACACTGACTCGGAAATAGATCCGTTATCTTTTTTTTTCAAACTTGTTTTTAATTCAGTTTTGACAAAACAGAAATAAAGACAATGATTGCTGAACATTATTACAATATCACTGATAAACCTGAACAAGATTTATATACGATGGATCGAGCAAAACCATATACATACGTCATATAAGCTAGTCTGTTACATGATTTTTAAACAATATAAAATCATTTAATTCATACAGTTTTTAGGTTTTAGTTGTTGTTGGTGGTGTTTGTTTGTTTGTTTTAAATTCGTTTGTATTCGTTTTTAGCAAAATTTAATGATAAACGTATTAGCAAAGCAAGATCATTTGTATAGATCCGTTATCTTATTTCTTTTTTCGGTGCATTTTCACATAAAGTGACAGTTGTTTCACCATTCACAGAACCAACGAGAAATATGTCAGACACACTTTACCCTGACTGTGGACTTGGCACTACACAGTTTTCCTTCGGTTTTATGATCGGCCCATAGGTGTCAAATTAGGTGCTATTGTATGTAGATTGCCGCCATTTTCCGACAAAATTTAGATAAGTCTAAATGTTCATGGGGGTGCAGCTGTCGACAGTAACTGTTAAGTATTCTGCATGGCAGACCCAGTTTCAGTCTTTGACTCCCGCGCCCTATCCACCAACTGCCAAATCTCAACTCTTTGATTCCCTCGTCCTCTCCATCATCTTCTTGCAAGGTGGTAGATAGAGTGAGGGAATCAAAAGGTAAAGTTATTTGCTTTGCTAGCATAGTTGACAATGTAGGATGCTGGTGGACAGGGTGCGGGAACCAAAGGGTTGATTAGTGATTTTAACTAATTGTTGCTTCCTTCCTCTTCATTGCTTATTGTTCAATCCCTAAAGTAGTTTCTTCATTCAGAAGAACAGAAAAATAAAGATATAGGAGATGGAGAGGGAGAGATAAGGAAGAAAGCAAAACAAAACAAAACAAAACCAAAACCACATGGATGATTGAAGACACACAATACATCACGAACAAAAATAGATGAATGAATACACGTAAAATGAATGCAAAACGCACAGACCACCAGGCTATCAGCTTTTTCTGAGGACGCCTGAAGGCCCAATGCAGACTAGTAGAGGAGCAGACAGAAAAAGCAAGACCCTCCAGCACCCACCTCAGACCAGACCTTCACCTGCCATTACAGTGGAAGGACCTCTTGTCCAGTATGGGCCTCGTCCAGCCACAAACACGGCTGTAGTAGGCGTGGACCTCCCCCTTTTTCAATCTTCGTTCTTGAAACCAAGCCACCTCTGTCTGTCTGTAACTGTCTCTCTCTCTCTCTCTCTCTCTCTCTCTCTCTCTCTCTCTCTCTCTCTATATATATATATATATATATATATGTGTGTGTGTGTGTGTGTGTGTGTGTGTGTGAGTGTGTGTATGTATATGTATGTATGTATCTGTACATATAAGTACGTCTCTATGTGTAGCCGTGCACACCCAACGGCGTGTAGCAGACGCCTTTTCTTCTCAAACGATATTGAGTACAGTTACCTCTCCTGGTTCAGCGATTCTAAAAGATATTAGGAAATTCTATTACTTAAACCCTTAAAAGCTAGGAAATGAGTCATTTGTGCATTCTAGTTTGGCAGAAAGGTATGTATTTCTTATGGGAAATGTCCTCGAGGTGAAATATCCCCTCGTTTTCCTGAAATCAATAATTTTGTTGTTCGATCGTTTGGTACTATTCAAATTTCCGACCAGTGAGCCATGACGATAATCGGAAATTTGTAAAATAATGAAATAAATTGTGGAAATTTTAAGATCACGATTAGAATGTTGATATTCTAATCTTTCATTTGAACACATCACACCTTTAATCATTAGATATTAAGGTCGCATTAAAGAAAGTTCAGGCCAAGTGAAAGTGCGGCAAACCGCCAAAATGACCGCCATCTTGCCGGGATGTAGAATCGAATTCTTAATGTTTAAAATCTGACTTAAAATATGCAATTTCAATTACATTTTTGCTCCCTTTATAAAAAGAGCTGATTACTGCGAAATTAAAAATACTATTGCTCAGCAGGTAAGGTATTGATAACAAGATGTCCATTCTCGTATGTCATTCTCGTATATTTTCATAGATTAATTATGATTAAATATGCAAAATACGGCAAAAAATCCCTTTCAGCAAAGTATAAACATGACCAAGGCCAGGATTTAAACCATAGTGCCAAGGACATCCACGCTGATGGTTCTGGTGCGGAGTTTGCACAAGCTCTTAACGCCAAACGTGAAAAACTCAATTTGCCGCCTGCCGGTGCAAAAGAACAATGGGAGAAATTAGATGAGGAACTTGTCCTTAAGCTGAATGCGCTATAGGGAACTGTACGCTGGAACACAAACTTGACACATACGGAGACATCATATACTCTATCTGCAGGGACACTTATGGAGTGAAAGCAGCCAAAGACAAAAACGCCTCCCCAGAAATCCAGAAGACAGCAACAGATGGAGAGCATCGGGGGGGGGGGGGGGGGGGGGGGAGGAGAAAAGGAAGCTTAAAAAGCGAATGAAAACTGCCTCAGAATTCGAGAAGCAAGGGCTCCTGGAACTCTGGAAAGATCTGAAAGCCAAACACAATGCTCTCAGGAAAGTGGAATCAGCAAGGCGAAGAAAGAGCAAAAAGAAGAAGACTCAAGATCGTTTCTTCA
Source organism: Monoplex corrugatus (assembly GCA_030674185.1). Taxonomy (NCBI): domain Eukaryota; kingdom Metazoa; phylum Mollusca; class Gastropoda; order Littorinimorpha; family Ranellidae; genus Monoplex; species Monoplex corrugatus. The sequence continues at coordinate 15,524,848 of CM060311.1, forward strand.
AAGATCCCTTTGACTTTGCAAGAAAGCTGTTTGAACAACCCAAATCAGGGACTCTCACAGTGGGCAAGGAAACCCTAGAGCAGCATCTCAGGGAAACATATTCCGATTCTCAGCGCGAGGCACCACTTGAAATCCAGAATCTGGTTTGGCATGCAGCGCCAGAAGGAAAATTCAATAACAAACAACCAACACTGGATGAAGTGAAGAACGTAGTAAAGAAAGCCAGAGCCAAGTCAGCACCTGGACCAAACGGAATACCATACCTGCTCTACAAGAAATGCCCAAAAGTGCTCGAGTGGCTCCACAAGATGATTCGATCAGCATGGAGGAACCAGAAGATCAGCGACCAATGGATGAGAGCTGAAGGAGTGTACATTCCGAAGGAGCAGAACTCCAGCAGCATCAACCAGTTCAGGCCAATATCACTTCTGAACGTCGAGGGGAAAATCTTCTTCTCTGTTATGGCAGCAAGATTGACAAAATACCTGACTGAAAACAAGTATCTGGATATGTCAGTCCAAAAGGGAGGCATACCAGGAATGCCTGGATGCTTGGAACATGCCACGTTGATTTGGGATGCCATCCAAAAAGCAAGAACAGACAAGAGAGACATTGACGTAGTGTGGCTTGATCTGGCGAATGCATATGGATCAGTTCCACACGATATGATCCAGCTGGCTCTTGAAATGTATCACATCCCAGAAAACATCCGAACAATGCTGAAGAAATATTCCCAAGGGTTCTCAATGCGGTTCTCTACCAAAGAATACACTACGGACTGGATAGACCTAGAGGTGGGCATTGCAATGGGCTGTGCAATCTCTCCCATACTGTTCGTGTTGGCAATGGAAGTCATCTTGAAAACTGCAATGAAGAGTTCAGGTCCAGTGAATCTGGGAGATGGATACCAGATGCCTCCTCTGAAAGCTTTCATGGATGACACAACAGTCTTGTCCACGGATGAGGAAGAGACACACCAAATCTTAAAGCAGCTGGATGAGCTGGTGGCCTCTTCAAGAATGAGGTTCAAACCAAAGAAATCCCGAAGTCTCTCACTGCGAAAAGGAAAAGTGGCAGATTCAGTCAAATTCATGGTAGCCAACCAAGCCATCCCCACTGTCACAGAAGAGCCAGTAAAAAGTCTCGGAAGATGGTATGATGACTCCCTGAAAGACACACAAAGGGGATGTGAAACCAAGCAAACAGCAAAAGAAGGCCTGAAGAAAATAGATAACTGCGGACTGCCAGGCAAATACAAAGTCTGGTGTCTACAGTTCGTGCTGATACCAAAGCTGCTGTGGCCACTGCTAATCTATGACATTTGCACCAACACAGTGGAAGCAATGGAAGCCAAAATCAACAAATACACAAGAAAATGGCTCGGTGTCCCACCTGGTCTCACTGATGTTGCATTCTACTGTCGTCAAGCAATGCTGAAGCTACCTCTCAAATCCATAGTGGAGGAATACAAAGTTGGAAAAGCAAGACTGTTGAGCATGCTGGAGGAATCGGAAGACAATATCGTGAGATCAGTTCAGCCAAAGCTGAGAACTGGCAAAAAATGGAAAGTCCAAGAGGCTGTAAACAATGCCAAGAGAAACCTCAGCATCAAAGAAATAATTGGACACACACAAACCAACAGACAGGGACTGGGAGCAACAAAAATGCAGTGGTGGTCCAAAGCCAAAAGGAAGGAAAAAAGAGACATGATCATACAGGAGTTGAAGAAAGAAGAAGATGTCAAAAGAGTGCAGAAGGCAGTCCAGCAAGGTCAACAGGGGCAATGGACAACATGGGACAGTGCACTCCAAAGAAGTCTCAGCTGGAACGATATGTGGCACATGGCTCCTCTAAGGATAAGCTTCCTCCTCAGATCTGTATATGACCTGCTCCCCTCGAATGCAGACTTAGTGAAATGGGGGAAATCAGATGACCCAACATGTCCGCTCTGTCAGAAGAAACAAACAGTGGAACATGTCCTAAGCTCTTGCAAAGTAGCGCTAGCCCAAGGAAGGTATACATGGAGGCACAACCAAGTTCTGAAAGTGATCACAGACGTGGTTAGCGAAAAAACCATGACCCCAAACGCACCAATTGCTATGACAACGTTCTACAAAGCAGGAGGGAAACAGGTCTGGCCCGAAATTGCTATGACAACCAGCACATTGCCAAAGGTCTTCTGGATGGAGCAGTCGACTGGGAATGTACAGCAGACCTCCCAGAGTGGAGAAATTACCCAGATGTCATCAGCAAGACAGGCATGAGACCAGACATCGCTCTCCACTCTGACTCCTCGAAACAAGTGATTCTGATAGAACTCACTGTGCCATACGAAAGCAGAATGGAAGAAGCACATATCTACAAGACCGAAAAATACGCCGGTCTTGCCAGCACCCTGAAGAAAGCAGGTCTGCGGGTCAAAATCTTCGCCATAGAGGTCGGGGCAAGAGGGTTTGTGGGCACCTCCGCTTATGATCTCATGAAACAACTCGCCATTTCTGGGAAGAAGAGGACTAGAGCCCTTAAAGCGATGGCAGAGGCAGCAGAAAGGAGCTCAAGCTGGATCTGGGCAAGGAGGAACCAAAAGTGAACTTTATAAGGATTAAATTCCCTACAGATGATGTGTGCCCCGTTAGCTCATTGGTAAAACCGCGTACCGCAGTTCTGAAGCGCAGAATCGCCCAGGTTCGCTCACCGGCGTGGGAAAACAAAACAAAAAACAGACAACAGCAGAAGGGCATCCAGGAGTCATGACCTGGATGTGGCCCGGCCCCCCGAGAGTGTAAGGAGTTCAGGGCCGAAACACTTGTCTAAAGGGGGTTACTTCTCTGAAGACTTTCTGTTGTCTAGTTCTCCCTAGAGTTTCTTTCTACCTAAACATCGACTTAAATCACTTATAGTTTCGATCTAATGAATATTGTGCAAAATGATGTAGAATACAACAATCTATGTGCTTTGTAGAATTTTCTGATGTATGATATGATGGTATTTGTCATGTGGACCGCAAGATAAACACCGCTAAACTTGCACGAAGAAACACAAATCTGGCCCCTGAGGGGCCCCAGAGAGTCCATTTGCCTGCGGTCAACGCGGTTCACATGCGGAGAATATAAGAGAATGATGTGAGCGCCATGTATTCATCAAAACATACCAAGGAGAACCGAATAAAGCATCTCACAATGCTACTAAAATTTTTAAAGGCTTCTTTGAAAATTCTTTTAGCTAGTCCTCGTATACTCTAAGAGTGGTACGACTTTAAAATCTACAGAACAGAACAGAACAGAGAACAGAACAGAGAACAGAACAGAGAACAGAACAGAGAACAGAACAGAGAACAGAACAGAGAACAGAACAGAACAACAGAACAGAACAACAGAACAGAACAGAACAGTGCCATTATGCCTTTCTCCTCTGTCCTGGTTGTGAACGGTTGGGTCGGAATAAAGAAAGAAACACCAGCTCTGCCTTCCCTGGGTCTTTTTTGTCAGGCTGCATTACCACCTATGCTCTTCTGCCTCCTGTCTTCACCTTCAACCTTACCATCACATATACATATATCATACATACATAGGCTACATACATACAAACATACATACACACGTACACATGTACGTATATACACACACACACATACATATTACATAACATAACATAACGTAACGTAACATAACGTAACATAACATAACATAACATAACATAACATAACATAACATAACATAACATAACATAACATAACATAACATAACATAACATAACATAACATAACATAACATAACATAACATAACATAACATAACATAACATAACATAACATAACATAACATATCAACGATGATCCTTACTAGATTTTCACTACAGTTAAGGTCCGGTATGTATTACTAGCAAAACCTACGCGAGGTTAAATAGACACGACCCAATATTTGGGTCACAGAGAGCACATGGACTCTTTCTACACATAATGTAGATGATGAGCGTGACAAATGCTCATGCTGCACCGAGACTGTGTTCATTTTCAATGTCATGCATGACATGTTAGAAGATGCAGGAAAACAGAGGTTATCAGTATGGCTTGAATATCTTGCTATGTGTCTTTTGCCTTCACACGACAAAGACTGGAGGATAACCAACCACTGTGGTCCAGTGGATAGTTGAATGGACTACAGACTGTAAAGTTGTGGGTTCGAATCCCTGTCAATTTTGTCTAAATCACTGTGGGATTTTTCGGTCCTAGCTGGCTCCCACTCAGAGGTGAGTGCGCTCTCATTTGAAAGACTGGGACCACACAGTCTGGTCTCATCAATTTCACAGATGCATCATTTAGGGTGTTGTTCAAATCTCCTGACCAATACCGCAGGTGTCTGTTCTCTGGGGTGTGGTAGAAGCCAGGATATACATTAATACAATAAGCATAAAGCACAGTTCTAAGCGCAGGTCTGAATTCTCTGAGTCAGCAATAATAATGAATCTGACCACAATAAATCGAGTTTCTCGCGCAGGACGCAAGTTGAAAATGAACTGAGGACGTTACATATACAAACTTGAACGTCATTTTAATCGAGGAATGTTAGTATTCCTCAAACGGCGTAGAAACGACGAACGGCTAGTTTAAGGGAAATAACAACCTTTTTACACTCCTCATCAGTAAGTGCAAATTATTTCCCTTATATCGTTTGCCTCGACGGGCAATCCTGCTCGTCACGAGCCAGATATTTCTCCCCTTTCCCCATTTATTTATTTATCTATTATTTGTATATCTATTTATTTAAATCTCCTCTTTGAAGAAACAGAAATTATTTCATATCGACACGGAGGATTGTTTGTCTGTATGCGCGTGAAATGCGGATTGTCCTTAAGGAAAGCATTTCGCCATGGCATAGCTCCGTCTTTTTTGTTTTTTGTTTGTTTGTTTTTCTTGTACACGTGTTTTGTTTACATGTGAAAGTGATATTTTGTCTTTTAAAAAAAAATATTTTGCCAGGGACAACTCTTTTGTCGCCGAGGGATTTTTACGTGCTTTACTGCATGCTCCACTAGAGGCTTCGGTTTATCGTCTCATCTGAAATACTAGCACTCAGACCACCACTCAAGATTAAGTGGAGGAGGGCAAAAGAAAATTTCTATCCAACCGGCGATCTAACCCTGGACCCTTCATTTCCCAGGTAGGTGCTCTAGCCAACTGGGACACCACTCAATGTCTATGTATGACCTTGCCATGGACAGGGTTATGTGCGGGCTTATGGCTTATGCCATGATCATTTAGCATCTTCTCAATTACATGGCACTAGAGGCATCAGTGCATATGGTATTCATTTCGAGCACGGAGACAACATCTTAAAAATTTAAAACAGACAAGATCAGAGATGGCAGCCACACCATAGTACCATCAGGGTTGAAACAGCGATGGCAGCAATGGCCAGACTGAACTGAATTTTGAGAAGCAGCGCTGGCATCAGCTTCACTATCAAATTCAGGCTGTACAAGTCACTCAAAGTATCCATCATCATCATCATCATCATCATCATCATCATCATCATCATCATCATCATCATCATCATCATCATGTGCCTTGCCGTGTTGGCGATCATGGCCCTCCATACGACTCTGTCTTTTGTCACCTCAAGTACATCTACCCTTTCTGTCCCCATCCACTCTGCAAAACTAACATTTTCTCCCTGGATCTATCTGCTACTCTTTTACCCTCTAGTTTCCTGTTATTATAAGTAGGTTCTCAAATTTAAATTAATCTTGCCTCATAAGTGTCTTATAAATGTTGCTTGTCTTTTTCCTAATCTTCTTCATTAATGTTCTTTTTGTGTTTCCTTCTTTCAAGACTGTCTCGTTTGTTTTCTTTGCTGTCCAGGGAACTCATAACATTCTTCTCAGAAATTGCATTTCAGCTGCCTCAATCTTGTTTCTACTTTGCTTGTTGTCACATCCGTACAACAGTATTGGTTCTATATAAAACACTGAATAACTTTCTTCCCGATGTTAATTTGTATGCATCAATTTTGTTGGAAAGGACGGTTTTCATTTTCTTGAATGCTGTTTTAGCTTAGCCGATTCTGCTGGATATTTCTAATGTGCATCAGCCGCCTGGTGAGATGACTGTTCCCAGATATTCAAATTTATCAACTTGTCTCAATGTTATGCCATTTGTTGTTGTTGTACATGAGGAGGTTTCTTGTGTTTTCTGATTACCATGACTTCAGTCTTCTTATAATTCAGTTCTAGCCCTTTACTTCTGCTTTCTATTATATTCACGAGATTTTGTAGATCTTTTTCATTTTCTGCAGTTAGATTGGTGTCATCTGCATAACGAAGATTGTTTAGAATTTTCTTCCAACCTTTATCCCAGGACATTCTGTAGGTTTTTCATTATGGTTTCGCTGTAAAGTGAAAGCGAATCTGTTGACAGAACACATCCCTGTCTTAACCTCTCTTTTGATATTTTAAAAAGAGCTTGTATCATTTTCTGCTTTCATTGCTGCTGTTTGTTCCCAGTATATATATATTTATTTAAATCTCCTCTTTGAAGAAACTGAAATTATTTCATATGGATATATAGATCTTCCTTTTTATTCTTAGACCTTTTCCATCAGTATTGGGCTTTTCCAGTTGATTATTATTTTTCATGTCTTACCAGATCAAAAACCTTGGTATAATCAACAAAACATAAATACAAAGCCTTATTCAACTGAACTGATCTTTCTATGAGAGTACTTGGAATGAACACGGCATTAATACTTCCTTTCCCTTCAACAAATCCATATAGTTCCTCTGCTATTTCTAGTTTGATTCTGTTTCTTGTCTTCATCATAATTACTCGTAATAAAATGACAGGGACCTACAAAACATTGTGAATATAATAGAAATAGAAAGCAAAAATACAGTTCTTACTGTGCACAACAGCCAAACACCTTGTTGTAGAGGGGTTGTAGCAAAAATATAGGGTTGGGCTAAACAGCAAGAAGACGGAAGTCATGGTAATCAGTAAAAAACATGAAATCCCCTCATGCAGAGTACCGGTAAACAGCAAATGGCACAACTTTTGAGACATGTTGATAAGTTTAAATATCTGGGAACGGTTATCTCACCAGACGGCAGATGCACACCAGAAACAGCTAGCAGAATCGGCCAAGCCAAAACAGCATTCAAGAAGACGAAAAGCATTCTTACCAACAAATGCCTATCACTTAACATCAGGAAGAGAGTTCTTGAATGTTATATAGAACCATAATGTTATACGGTTGTGAGGCGTGGACAGTCAACAAGCAAAACCAGAACAAGATTGAGGCAGCCGAAATGTGGTTTCTAAGAAGAATGTTCAGAGCTCCATGGACAGCAAAAACAAATGAGACAGTCTTGATGGAGGCAGACACAAGAAGATCATTAATAAGGAAGATTAGGAAAAAAACAAGCAACATTTATAGGCCATTTTATGAGGAAAGGGGAATGAGAGCACCTGGTCACAACAGGAAAGCTGGAGGGAAAAGAACACCAGGTAGACCCAGGGAGAAAATATTGAACGGACTTGCAGAGTGGCTGAGGACGGAGAGGGTGGAAGATGTACTTGCAGCGATAAGGGATAGATGCATATGGAGGGCCATGATCGCCAACGCCATGCGGCAGGGCACATGATGGTGGTGAGAATCTTTATCACATGACTCATCAAGCTGAGTGTGCGATGGAGTTCGCATTCTAGAGCTCCTGATTTCTTTGGAAGTACAAAGAAAATTGACTTTGACATATCTTTAGGGATTTTTTGTTGTCATAAATTTCACTTAGGAGGACTGTCACATTTTCAACACCAAATTGATCTAGAGCCTTGATCATTTCTATAATAATATTGTCTGATTCTGGACATTTGCCCTGTTTCATCCTTTTCATCGCTGCTCTAACTTCATCTTTTATTATTGGTGGTCCTTCAACGTTCTTTCTGATGTTTTCTCCCTTCTGTCATCGTCAAAAAAATCTTCAATGTTCTCTGCCCATGTACCTAATATTTTGTGTTTTTCCATAATAATCGTACAATCTTTTGATTTTAAGCAACCGTTGATGTGCATGTTTTTTCCTGTGGGGGCAATTTCGTCAATTTTCTGTACATAAACTTAATGTCTATTTTGTGTCGGTCTTCTCTTTGCACTTTGTTTCAAGCCAAGCTTCCTTAGCATCATTGCAGTTATTCCTGATCTATCTTTTTGTATTCTTCCTCTTTTTCCCTGTACCTTCCTTCTTTCACCCATCAAGTCTAAAATTTCTTTTGTCATCATTTCTCCTTTGGTTTTCTTTCAACTCTAGAGATTTCTTCCCAAGCTTCATTTACTGACTTTTGAAAATGTATCCATTGTTTCTCATTGTTCTCAACATCCTCCAGAGTACTTAATTTATGTTGAACATATACACTAAATTTTGCATGAGTTGATTTATCCGTCTTGATGAGTTCAAGATTTAGTTTGATGTTATCTTTGGTTTGTTTTCTTTTTCCTAGTTTCAGCCTTAATTTTCACATTACAGGATTGTGGTACCGTTACAGGCTGCGCTTGGTAATGTTTTTGCTATCAGTAAAGAATTTCGAAAGTCTCAGTTATCAAGATGTAATCAGTTTGATTTCTTATGCCGTCTCCTGGATTCATCCACGTCCATTTTCTTTCGTTAGGTTTCTCAAACCAAGCGTTTCCTATTATGAATTCATTTACTTGTGCCCATTCAACACATTCCTCTTCCCTTTCATTTCACTTGCCAAGGCCATGAAGGTCCAACTATGTCGTTTTATTTGTCCTGTCCTACTTTAGAATTAAAATCTCCAATATTATTGTGACGTCTGTGATCTACATTGCGCCTTGGCTGTCTTTAATTCTGCATAGAAGTTGTCAATGTCTTCCTCAGTACTTGCAGATGTTGATGCATATACTTGGATGATACTGATATCAAATGGCTTGCCCTCCAATCTAACTAATTCAACTCGGTCCGATATACCCATTTTCTTTTAATAGACTTTGACTTGTCATTGCCCATCATGCCTACCGCTCTTTCATGTGGATCTCCTCCAGATGTCATAGTGTCTGCTTCTTTCGATTTCACCTCTCCTAGTCCTAAAATATTGATGTCAAACTTTCCATTTCTATCTTGACATTTTCTAGTTTTCTCTTCCGGAGCATTGTTCTTACATTCCATGATGTAATTCTTAAATATCTGAATCTGATCTCAGTAGTCTTAATACGATCTGGTGTCACCTGCTCAGCATGACTTCCCCTTCCCAAAGGAAGGTGTTCTACTTGGTTCTTTCTAAGTCGTTCTTTTTTTCTTTTTCTGTTTGGCCATGATGTTTTTGGGAGAATACGATGGTGGTTTCCCGTTGTATTCCATCGGTTTTAGCGTGGGCTCTCTGCTAGACTATGTCGTTCCCACATGGCAGTGAGAGCTAATTTTCGGTCAGGGTTTATTTCTTTAGCTTTGGTCTCTCCCACAAGGCAGTGGTGATTTTCTGTCAGCGTTGACTCCCTTAGCCTTGGTCTCTTCTGAGACAACCACAAGGCTACACAGTAGTGGGAAAAAAATCAAGAAATACGTATGGAACAAGATAATACTGCAGCAGTACACAACTATTTCTTGCAACTTTGACACAATCTCTTAGCTTGCCTGAAATAACGTGTGGGTGTCTTGGGAGGTAGTGGGACATTTTTGGGATGGTGGCATGATGTATAGATGATAGATTAAAGGATATCAGGTTGTGGGGGCGATAGCTTGCTTTCTGGACAGGGTGGGGGGGGGAGGGGTGCGTTCAGTTGATGGACTTCTGCAGTGTCGCTGCTTAACGTGTCAGCGGAATCAATTTGTGTCACTAGACATTCATGTTTCATAAGTTGTTGTTGTTGTTGCTGTCGTCGTTGATCTTCCTCTTCTCGCCACTGGGGTGCCGCACTACAGAACTATTCAATACATTCTTCCAGTTCTGTGAGTTGCGTGCCAAAGCCTAGGACATCTCTGCAAATGGTTTCTCTGTCCATTCCGCAATGCTGTGAGTTCATATCTTTTTTTCTTTGTCTTTCCCTCCATCTTCATCCTTCAACAATTCCTTGGAAGACTGATTTAACAAGGCCACTGGATCTTGTTACATGGCCAAACCAACATAGTTTTCTTACCTGAAAGCAGCATATCTTCATAATGGTCCAGTGGGCTGCTTGACAGTTTGGCACATTTGTTTATTGGTGGTGTGATCATTACATCTGATATCTAAAACAAGTGTGACTTGGTTTTTCACTGTTCATCAGCAAGGTAATGATGATTTGGGTTTATCTTGCTCTTCCCCTCAGTAAAAGAAAGTGATTGCATGGGGGAAGAGACTGCAGATTCAGATTAACCAGAGACTGCGTGCTGGTAACTTAGCTTAGCTGTTTTGGATTTATCTTGACCAAATTTAAAATTTGCTTCGGTGTAATTAATTTGAGGGCACTCTGTTGAGTGGTTAGGACACTGACCTATCAGTTGGAAGGTCTGGGTTCAAATCTGTTTGTGTACCACCTGGTGGGCAAAAGGTGGAAATTTGTCTCTAGGTTAAAAATGTTTGTAGACCTGCTATTCCCTTAACCCATTGCATCTGATGTTTAGCATCTTGCTATAGCACATCATGTCCATGCTTTGCATTCTTTTTCCAAATCCACCGTGAGAATCCATGCCTTACACTTACACATGAAAATGGAATACATCAGTGCACGCAAGAGCCTGATTTTGCATTTCATGGAGAAGTTCTTGTCCTTCCATAATGGTTTCAGCCTGGACAATGCTGCGCCATTTGCACCAGATGTTGTTTTCCTTTACTTAATTTCATTAGCTATTAGAACGTAATTGCATATGTCTGTCTTTCGAGTGAGATGGAGGGATAGTCTTGTGAAAATTTTGTGTACATGATGGGATGTTATTGTTCTGCTTGGGTAGACTGACAATGGGTAGATGCTGTCTATATTAGGTTGATGACTGACTATCGTGGTTTTCTTTCTTTCTTCCTTTTCTTTTTTCTTTCTTTCTCCCCCCCCCTTTTTTTACATTTTATTTTGATGACTGGGAGCTTACAGGGCAGCCGTCTCCTATTTTGGAAACTCACATCTGCAGAGTTTGTATTTCTGATAATGGGTGGACGGGATGGAGGGTGATACCTTGTAATGGAGGGAAGAGTCATGGAGTCTCTGTGATGTGTGGTGACTCAAAAGTTGCCATCACACGGCTAATGAATAGACCATTTTTTCGGCAAACTGATAATATTTTTGGACTAGGCTGAGGGTATTCATGTTGTTATTTGGAAGCTTTAAGGCTAAGACATCATAGATAACCTATTTTTTAAAAAATAACAGATCGATATGAACATGGACAATAGTTCTAAAGAATCTATAAATTAGGTGGAACCTCGACACCAGCCAGGTTTACAGGTTGCCTTATGACTTATGCCATGGTTGTTTTGGATCCTTTTTCATCACATGGCATCTATGGCTTTGGTGCGTAAGGATTTTTTTGTCAAGTTGACAAAACAAAGACAGTTTAATTCATGTATTTTTTTTTATTCAATTGACAATTTTAATTCACGTATTTCCCCTGTTTTTTTTTTACAAGCACACGCACATAACATGAAACGATAGTAGACAATATAATGCTACAGATGCATTCGTCGTACTATCATTCCCATTGCCAAGACAAGCCAAAAGATCATTGTTTACACTCTGCTTTCTGATAGATATGTCTGGAACGACCATTTACAACTTGTGAAAATGGAAAATTCTCACCGGAGCACTAAATCGTATGTGTTTATGGATATTGAATATAAATCGTTGAGTTATCTGTGCAACCACAACGTACCAGCCGTGGCAAACTCTTATGCAGGTATAAGAAAACGTAGCCCGTGGATTCTTTTTCTTTTTTTGTGTGCTTTGTTTTCTCAATTTATCTTAGAAATCCGAGTTTGTCGAACTCCATTCTAATCTATAGGCAGGGCAAGTGTAATGCGTTTTAACTGCTACTATAGAGTAGGGAAATATGGGCAGTGGGAATCTGTGTTTTCTTTCTTCAACTGTGCATTAGATAGACATAGATAGTGTATATATTATGCTCTCTCTCACTCTTTTTTTTCTCTCTCTCTTCTTCTCCCTCTCTCCTCTTTCTGTCTCTGTCTGTCTGTCTCTAGCTCTGTCTCTTCCTCCTTTGCAGCTCTTCCAGTGATTAGAAGTCTGTCTGCTCATTGCTTCCTCGGGCTTTCTTCTTATCTGGCAAGTTGTTCTGTATCTGTATCACTGAGCTGAGGTCGGCCATGTGGTGGTTATGTGTGGGGAAAGAGGAAGAAATACAAAAAAAAAGAGAAGATGATGAAGAAAAAGTAGTAGTAGAAGAAGAAGACGACGAAGAAGAGGAGAAGGAGAAGGAGGAGGAGGAGGAGGAAAACATTTAAAGAACAAGATGGTCAAGCCATTGTGACGATTTTCATAGCAATACAAAAATCACAATAAAACATCCAGATTTTGTAGATCTCAAAATCACTGTGACCGTTAAGAGACATGAAATAAAATAAAACTTGACGCTAAGTGAGGACGACAGTGAAAACAGAATGTAAACATCGTCACAAGTTCCCGTGAAAGGGGTGTTCACACACTTTAGCAAAACATTGCTGTTTTTAAGCACTTCTTTGGTCCGTGTGACCTTGATCTTGGCGCCATGACTTCCATACATTTGCAGCTTCTTTACAGTCCAGATTTTTGACCTACGCTTAATAAAGACGTATTCAGACACAGCTGTGAAAATCTTTCTAACATTTGTTTTTGTCACAGACACACACCTCTTTCTGGTAGACATGAAACAATCTCTGTTTTGTTTTCTTTGTAGAAAAAACGGAGGTTAAAAAAGAAGGACTAGAGGTCACACAGAGAAAAGTTTCATGAGCCATGCTGGAATCGGCACAATCAGTCTGGAAAGTGAGAGCTCTACGTGTCCACCAACCAAAGCCTAGACTTGAAGGACGAGCCAAATAATTATACCGTTGAGTACAGTAAAATCTCATCACCTCGCCAGAGTGCAGCAAAGGCTGTATGCGTAGGCTCAAAGCCTCTAGCATGATTATTTTGTGTAGGATTAATTTGGATCCCTATCGCACGGCAGCATGTACGAGGTTTATCATAGAAGATTTAACCGCACGCTATGCCGTCTTCTTGAACAAATGAAAACTGGAACTCCTGTTGATTAGGAAAGGAAAAATAAGACGGTCACTCCAATTAATGAAAAAAAATTATGGTCATGCCATATTAACTTTCTCGCCATTTTTGTACAATCTTTGCCTTGAAAAATTAGTTGGTCTCAAAAAAATTGTTATGGATCATACTTTTATCCAATTTAATTCATATCAGTCTCCGCTTTAAAAAAATAAATGAAGTCATATTGGCTGTTTTCCTTGCATGGTACCATGGTTTGTAAAAGGCGCTAGCAGGCTCGGTACCTCTGACTTAAGCCTTCTAGGCTTTCTGTAGGGGTTGCCACAGACCTAGCTCATGGCCGAAAGTCCTGCCCTGTAAACAAAAGGGAACTAGGACTTTTTGAGGCGGCACTTATCCCTTTATGGTTCGGTCATAGGACACATAGGACTTTTTTTTAGGTGTAGCATTGCCAGGTGACACTCCACCCCGTCCTGATTATGATCATCGCCATTTGGTCCTGCCTATTTGTCTAGACAAGCCTGGTTTTATTTCGCAGCCAACATTCACATCTGAAGGCCATCTACTATCCATTACCTGCGACCTGCTGAGCTGGGACTCTGCTGGAGAAAGCTTTTGCATCAAGTCTGTATTCAGAACATCACAGCTGCATGACTGTGACGTCAGCTGTCCCGGCAAGCACAGATCATTACCCTCTGCCTGCAGATTGGGCATGGTAGGTTGAACCACCATACATATCATTACCCTCTCCCTGCAGATTGGGCATGGTAGGTTGAACCACCATACATATCATTACCCTCTGCCTGCAGATTGGGCATGGTAGGTTGAACCACCATACAGATCATTACCCTCTGCCTGCAGATTGGGAATTGTAGGTTGAACCACCATACATTCATTACCCTCTGCCTGGAGATTGGGCATGGTAGGTTGAACCACCATACAGATCATTACCCTCTGCCTGCAGATTGGGAATTGTAGGTTGAACCACCATACATATCATTACCCTCTGCCTGCAGATTGGGCATGGTAGGTTGAACCACCATACAGATCATTACCCTCTGCCTGCAGATTGGGAATTGTAGGTTGAACCACCATACATATCATTACCCTCTGCCTGGAGATTGGGCATGGTAGGTTGAACCACCATATAGATCATTACCCTCTGCCTGCAGATTGGGCATGGTAGATTGAACCACCATATAGATCATTACCCTCTGCCTGCAGATTGGGCATGGTAGGTTGAACCACCATATAGATCATTACCCTCTGCCTGCAGATTGGGCATGGTAGGTTGAACCACCATATAGATCATTACCCTCTGCCTGCAGATTGGGCATGGTAGGTTGAACCACCATACAGATCATTACCCTCTGCCTGCAGATTGGGCATGGTAGATTGAACCACCATATACACATGCGCTTTCGACTTTGTACCATCCGCCACCCCACCCCCACCCCATCCTCGGCCCCCCTGTGGAGAAGCTGACCAGACAGCAGAGCACATCCTGTAAGACTGTAAGAGCTACCAGTCACTGAGGGAGGAGATCTGGCTGATACCTTTGAGCTTGTCCTTGAGCCTGTGTGAAAAGCTGTACAGGTCTGTGAATCTGCTACAGAAGACGATCTGTTTCACCATTGAGACATAACTACAAGTGTGATGGCGAATGGGAAAGAAGAAGAAGAAGAAGAAGAAGAAGAAGAAGAAGAAGAAGAAGAAGAAGAAGAAGAAGAAGAAGAAGAAGAAGAAGAAGAAGAAGAAGAAGAAGAAGAAGAAGAAGAAGAAGAAGAAGAAGAAGAAGAAGAAGAAAAGAAGAAGAAGAAGAAGAAGAAGAAGAAGAAGAAAAAGAAGAAAAAGCAAAAAACAAAAGAAAAGACATAGAGATAAATATTTGATCTCCTTTTTTTTCTAAACCGTTTACCACCACTGATCCAACTATTGGACCATGTGTAAGTGACTATCCATTACACTGATAGTGTGTTTAACATTGGATCAACATTTGTTGATAAACGATGAGACATTGTAATGTTACTCAGAAACTCACTTTACGTATGTGTAATTTTGGCTTTTGAACAATGTCAATGAAACTTACAAAATAAATATTTCGTTTCTGAAAGGCTCTCATACAAAATCAACCACTACGCTAAAAGTGTGTCATTAGTACTTCACCTGTTTATCTTTGTGACCAGGTGTGAATGTGCACCCCTGCCAGACCTGTCCGTTCTGTTTCTGATATCACTTCTTTACAAAGTCCTTGATACAGATGTTCCACAGTTGGTTGCCGATCCTTTTTGTGTCTGGTCCTTACCACTGGAACGAGCTTCCTCTGTCTATTCGTCAGTAACACACTCTGTCTCCCGTCACGTTTAACTCTAAGACATACGTTTATTTTTTTGTCTAGTAGTGATTTCTCACTCTGTGTGCCATCATTTTGTCCCATTCCCCTCCTTTCCCATCCTTCTGGTTTGCTTGTGTTTTGTGCCCTGGTGTTTTGGTCATGACAGTCAATACTTTGGTGAATGATGAGAGCGCGTAATTTGAATCGACTTTTGCATAAAAAATTAGTGCTTTATAAATGTCATCATCATCATCACCATCATCACCATCTTTATTAGTATTATTATTAAGTCTACTTGAAATCAGTCCTCAAAGAGCCAAGAGATCTTAAAAGCAAGTATTTCCAAATTTTAGGCCTTACCCAATCCAAATAATGGGTCTTTGACTGCTTTCAAAATGGGACCTACAAATAAGCTTTTCCAGCACCAACCAACAACCAACCAACCAACCAACCAACCAACAAACCAACAAACCAACCAACCAACCAACCAACCAACCAACCAACCAACCAACCAACCAACAACCAACCAACCAACCAACCAACCAACCAACCAACCAACAAACCAACCAACCAACCAA
Source organism: Monoplex corrugatus (assembly GCA_030674185.1). Classification (NCBI taxonomy): domain Eukaryota; kingdom Metazoa; phylum Mollusca; class Gastropoda; order Littorinimorpha; family Ranellidae; genus Monoplex; species Monoplex corrugatus. The sequence goes on from CM060311.1 coordinate 15,540,947, forward strand.
CCAACCAACCAACCAACCAACCAACCAACCAACCAACAACCAAACCAACAACCAACCAACCAACCAACCAACCAACCAACAACACCAACCAACCAACCAACCAACCAACCAACCAACCAACCACAACAACCAACCAACCAACCAACCAACCAACCAACCAACCAACACAACCAACCAACCAACCAGAAAATTAAACATCACCACTACTAAAACAAACAGACAAACAAACAGACAAAGAAACAAAGAAAGAAAGAAACAAACAAACCCTAAAAAACAAAACAAAAAACAAAACAAAAAACAAAACAAAAACAAAACAAAACTAAAACCCGACAACAAGAACAACAACAAAGTCCCTGACAAAAAAAAAAATCCTGACCAAAACAACAACAACAACCATTCACCAACAACAATAAAATAATCCAAACAAAACAAAACAAATCAAAACAAACAAAACTAAACAAATCAAAACGCACCTCATAACTGCTGTGACGCATTTTGCTCACAGATGGCAGGCAGACAGACACGCAGACACCCTTCCGTGTCTACAGAAACTAATTACCCTTATAAACAGATTAAAATCAAAGAAAAAAAAAAGACAAACAGGAAAAAAAAAAAGACAAACAGGAAAAAAAAAAAGACAAACAGGAAAAAAAAAAGACAAACAGGAAAAAAAAAAGACAAACAGGAAAAAAAAAGACAAACAGGAAAAAAAAAGACAAACAGGAAAAAAAAAAGACAAACAGGAAAAAAAAGACAAACAGGAAAAAAAAAAGAAAAGAAAACCGGAGCTGGAAGAAACCAGTCAACTGATCAAACAGCACGACACACGATGAAGGTTGGAAAAGAGGAGATTCGGGAAGGGGGTGGGGGGTAGTGGGTGCAGGGGAGGGGGGGAAGGGGAGGAGGAAGAGGAGGAGGAGGAAGGTTACTGAGAGGACATCTGACACCCGATGCTTCAGCGTTTCCAGGTCATGTTATAACTAGCGTTGTAAAATGTCAATGTCAACAGTTATGAGGTAAAGACATAATATATGACATGGACAAACAGTTCGACAGTTCGAAACAAAAAGTGTTTTTTTTTTGTTGCTGTTGTTTTTGTTAAACCTTTAAAAGATGACAGACAGAAAAGCAATTAGACAAATACACAGATACACGCCCGCAAAGAGAGAGAGAAGATGCACACACACACACACACACATAAGTACGCACACACACACACACACAGTACACCACACACACACACACACACACCACACACACACACACACACACACACACACACACACACAGAGGGAGAGAGAGAGAGAGAGGAAGAGAGAAAGCCAGCCAGCCAGCCAGCCAGCAGCCAGAGCCAGCAGACAGAGACAGGGACTGAGAGAG
>CM060311.1:15549826-15552326 GCA_030674185.1 Monoplex corrugatus
AGACGTATTCAGACACAGCTGTGAAAATCTTTCTAACATTTGTTTTTGTCACAGACACACACCTCTTTCTGGTAGACATGAAACAATCTCTGTTTTGTTTCCTTTGTAGAAAAAAACGGAGGTTAAAAAAGAAGGACTAGAGGTCACACAGAGAAAAGTTTCATGAGCCATGCTGGAATCGGCACAATCAGTCTGGAAAGTGAGAGCTCTACGTGTCCACCAACCAAAGCTCTAGACTTGAAGGACGAGCCAAATAATTATACCGCTGAGTACAGTAAAATCTCATCACCTCGCCAGAGTGCAGCAAGGCTGTATGCGTAGGCTCAAAGCCTCTAGCATGATTATTTTGTGTAGGATTAATTTGGATCCCTATCGCACGGCAGCATGTACGAGGTTTATCATAGAAGATTTAACCGCACGCTATGCCGTCTTCTTGAACAAATGAAAACTGGAACTCCTGTTGATTAGGAAAGGAAAAATAAGACGGTCACTCCAATTAATGAAAAAAAATTATGGTCATGCCATATTAACTTTCTCGCCATTTTTGTACAATATTTGCCTTGAAAAATTAGTTGGTCTCAAAAAAATTGTTAAGGATCATACTTTTATCCAATTTAATTCATATCAGTCATAAATGTCATCATCATCATCACCATCATCACCATCTTTATTAGTATTACTATTAAGTCTACTTGAAATCAGTCCTCAAAGAGCCAAGAGATCTTAAAAGCAAGTATTTCCAAATTTTAGGCCTTACCCAATCCAAATAATGGGTCTTTGACTGCTTTCAAAATGGGACCTACAAATAAGCTTTTCCAGCACCAACCAACCAACCAACCAACCAACCAACCAACCAACAAACCAACAAACCAACCAACCAACCAACCAACCAACCAACCAACCAACCAACCAACCAACCAACAACCAACCAACCAACCAACCAACCAACAAACCAACAAAACCAACCAACCAACCAACCAACCAACCAACCAGAAAATTAAACATCCACCACTACTAAAACAAACAGACAAACAAACAGACAAAGAAACAAAGAAAGAAAGAAACAAACAAACCCTAAAAAACAAAACAAAAAACAAAACAAAAAACAAAACAAAACTAAAACCCGACAACAAGAACAACAACAAAGTCCCTGACAAAAAAAAAAAAAAATCCCTGACCAAAAACAACAACAACAACACCTTCACCAACAATAATAAAATAATCCAAACAAAACAAAACAAAACAAAACAAAACTAAACAAAACAAAACGCAACCTCATAACTGCTGTGACGCATTTTGCTCACAGATTGGCAGGCAGACAGACACGCAGACACCCTTCCGTGTCTACAGAAACTAATTACCTTTATAAACAGATTAAAATCAAAGAAAAAAAAAAGACAAACAGGAAAAAAAAAAAGACAAACAGGAAAAAAAAAAGACAAACAGGAAAAAAAAGACAAACAGGAAAAAAAAAGACAAACAGGAAAAAAAAAGACAAACAGGAAAAAAAAGACAAACAAGACAAACAGGAAAAAAAAAGACAAACAGGAAAAAAAAAAGACAAACAGGAAAAAAAAAAAGACAAACAGGAAAAAAAAAAAGACAAACAGGAAAAAAAAAAAGAAAACAAAACCGGAGGTGGAAGAAACCAGTCAACTGATCAAACAGCACGACACACGATGAAGGTTGGAAAAGAGGAGATTCGGGAAGGGGGTGGGGGTAGTGGGTGCAGGGGAGGAGGAAGAGGAGGAGGAGGAAGGTTACTGAGAGGACATCTGACACCCGATGCTTCAGCGTTTCCAGGTCATGTTATAACTAGCGTTGTAAAATGTCAATGTCAACAGTTATGAGGTAAAGACATAATATATGACATGGACAAACAGTTCGACAGTTCGAAACAAAAAGTGTTTTTTTTGTTGCTGTTGTTTTTGTTAAACCTTTAAAAGACTGACAGACAGAAAAGCAATTAGACAAATACACAGATACACGCCCGCAAAGAGAGAGAGAAGATGCACACACACACACACACACACACACACACACACACACACACACACACACACACACACACACACACACACACACACACACACATGTACACGCACACACACACACACACACACACACACACACACACACACACACAGAGGGAGAGAGAGAGAGAGAGGAAGAGAGAAAGCCAGCCAGCCAGCCAGCCAGCCAGCCAGACAGAGACAGGGACTGAGAGAGAGAGAGAGAGAGAGAGAGAGAGAGAGAGAGAGAGAGAGAGAGAGAGAGACAGAGAGACAGAGACAGAGAGACAGACAGACAGACAGACAGAGGATTGAGAGAGAGAGAGAGAGAGACAGAGAGAGAGAGAGAGAGAGAGAGAGACAGAGACAGAGACAGACAGACAGACATCCTGAGAGAGGATTGTTCAAGAAGAATTCATCATCGCACTCGGACAATTCCATATGCGCTCCACCCACATCTGCCAATAATTGTCAGGCAGACTCCCTGG
>CM060311.1:15559826-15564826 GCA_030674185.1 Monoplex corrugatus
AGCCCACACCAACACCCCAACTCTACAGACACACACAACTAGGCCCACACCAACACCCCAACTCTACAGACACACACAACTAGGCCCACACCAACACCCCAACTCTACAGACACACACAACTAGGCCCACACCAACACCCCAACTCTACAGACACACACACACAACCTAGGCCCCACACCAACACCCCAACTCTACAGACACACACAACTAGGCCCACACCAAACACACCCCAACTCTACAGACACACACAACCTAGGACCCACACCCACACACCCCAACTCTACAGACACACACAACTAGGCCCACACCAACACCCCAACTCTACAGACACACACACAACTAAGCCCACACCAAACACCCCAACTCTACAGACACACACAACTAGGCCCACACCAACACCCCAACTCTACAGACACACACAACTAGGCCCACACCAACACCCCAACTCTACAGACACACACAACTAGGCCCACACCAACACCCAACTCTACAGACACACACAACTAGGCCCACACCAACACCCCAACTCTACAGACACACACAACTAGGCCCACACCAACACCCCAACTCTACAGACACACACAACTAGGCCCACACCAACACCCCAACTCTACAGACACACACAACTAGGCCCACACCAACACCCAACTCTACAGACACACACAACTAGGCCCACACCAACACCCCAACTCTACAGACACACACAACTAGGCCCACACCAACACCCAACTCTACAGACACACACAACTAGGCCCACACCAACACCCAACTCTACACACACAAGCACACACAACTAGGCCCACACCAACACCCCAACTCTACAGACACACACAACTAGGCCCACACCAACACCCCAACTCTACAGACACACACAACTAGGCCCACACCAACATCCCAACTCTACACACACACACAACTAGGCCCACACCAACACCCCAACTCTACAGACACACACACACTAGGCCCCACCAACACCCAACTCTACAGACACACACAACTAGGCCCACACCAACACCCCAACTCTACAGACACACACAACTAGGCCCACACCAACACCCCAACTCTACAGACACACACAACTAGGCCCACACCAACACCCAACTCTACAGACACACACAACAACTAGGCCCACACCAACACCCCAACTCTACAGACACACACAACTAGGCCCACACCAACACCCCAACTCTACAGACACACACAACTAGGCCCACACCAACACCCCAACTCTACAGACACACACAACTAGGCCCACACCACAACACCCAACTCTACAGACACACACCACAACTAGGCCCACACCAACACCCAACTCTACAGACACACACACACACTAGGCCCACACCAACACCCCAACTCTACAGACACACACAACTAGGCCCACACCAACACCCCAACTCTACAGACACACACAACTAGGCCCACACCAACACCCAACTCTACAGACACACACACAACTAGGCCCACACCAACACACCCCAACTCTACAGACACACACAACTAGGCCCCACCAACACCCCAACTCTACAGACACACACAACTAGGCCCACACCAACACCCCAACTCTACAGACACACACACAACTAGGCCCACACCAACACCCCAACTCTACAGACACACACAACTAGGCCCACACCAACACCCCAACTCTACAGACACACACAACTAGGCCCCACCAACACCCAACTCTACAGACACACACAACTAGGCCCACACCAACACCCAACTCTACAGACACACAACAACTAGGCCCACACCAACACCCCAACTCTACAGACACACACAACTAGGCCCACACCAACACCCCAACTCTACAGACACACACACACTAGGCCCACACCAACACCCCAACTCTACAGACACACACACCTAGGCCCACACCAACCCCCCTAACTCTACAGACACACACAACTAGGCCCACACCAACACCCCAACTCTACAGACACACACAACTAGGCCCACACCAACACCCTAACTCTACAGACACACACAACTAGGCCCACACCAACACCCCAACTCTACAGACACACACAACTAGGCCCACACCAACACCCTAACTCTACAGACACACACAACTAGGCCCACACCAACACCCCAACTCTACAGACACACACAACTAGGCCCCACCCAACACCCAACTCTACAGACACACACAACTAGGCCCACACCAACACCCAACTCTACAGACACACACAACTAGGCCCACACCAACACCCCAACTCTACAGACACACACAACTAGGCCCACACCAACACCCCAACTCTACAGACACACACAACTAGGCCCACACCAACACCCCAACTCTACAGACACACACAACTAGGCCCACACCAACACCCCAACTCTACAGACACACACAACTAGGCCCACACCAACACCCCAACTCTACAGACACACACAACTAGGCCCACACCAACACCCCAACTCTACAGACACACACAACTAGGCCCACACCAACACCCAACTCTACACACACACAATGGAGTCCATGAGCGATATGGACACAGCTGAGTTGATTGTCTACTGATGAAAGCCAACTGACCACAACCTGTTTAAAGGAACCAAGAGAAAGGGGACAGTGACATTGATTGGGGTGGGGAGGGGGGGAGGAGAGAGGAGAAGGAGGGGAGAGAGGCGGTGGGGCATAACTGACGTGCTGCCCTATGTCAAGGTCAAGTCAGTGTTGGCCAATTAAAGCCCCACAAGCAGCGTGGCTGAAAGGTTCAGACGTTCTCCTACCAATAACTAAACTCGAGGTTCCACGGTTCGTTTCCCGTTGAGGCCTTGACTTTTCTCCTCGGTTCAACTGGAAAAATCAAACTGAACGTCTAGCCCTTCTGAAGGGAACGAAAAACGAATCGAACCCGTGTGCCTTCTGGCCTGCGCACGCTCAAGCTCCCACGATAGTTGAAAATCGAAAAGAGCAGAGCAGTCACCCAACTGCCCTGGTATGAAATATTGGAGAGATAGGCTCATTTTCGAGGTCCCTCCCATTTGCTGGAGGGTCTCTGTGACACGTCTTCGATTCAGCGTCTGCGAGGTCGTCCTCTTGCTGGGACTCCAGAGAACCTCTGATTGTAGGCTCTGAAAGCTGGTTGGTCAGCGGGCATTCTGTTCAAGTGGTCAAACCATTTGACCCTCTGCTGCTGGTTGTGCTGGTGGACTGGTATTGCCCCCACAATTTTCCGTATGATCTCATTTCTTATCATGTATCTTCGCGTTTTGTTTGTTGATCTGCAGAGACCGCTCATTTCACAAATGGTTTTTCTTTTTTTTTCCAGGGCTTTTGTTTGTGTCCATGTCTGGCACTGGTACGTCAGAGTTGGCAAGAACATTGTGTTGTTAATCAGCTGAGCTTTGGTCTGCATGGCGATGTTGGGGAGTTTCAAAGCGGGGGGGGGTTGGAAATGACATGTTGTTTTTTTTGTGTCCTGGTCTCTATTTCTTTGTCGAGTCTGCCGTCGTTATGAAAATAACTTTCAATCATGTAATACAGAGACTGACAAAACTTTGAAGTAGAACCAAGTATTAAGAACGACAGTAACACAATGATGAAGAGATGGAAATATAACTGTCCTATATATAAAGAGTTTGTGGACAGATCAAGAGGGATTCATCACATTTGGATAATTCCATGTACAATCGACCTTAATCTGCGAGCGATTATCTGCCAGACTCCCTAAGTGTGTGCAAAACCCTACGCTCCGGCAAGCTCTGGAAATGAAGAAGGGGGAGGGGGCGGGGAGGTGGGATCCATGAAACACTAAGCTGACACCACCAGAATAATAAAACCAAACATGTCAGATTTTAATGTTGCAGGCTGGGTTTGAACTCAAGATATCAGCTTTTAATTATGGCTCTATGACCAAGAAAACCAACCACCTGTATATCAAAGAACAAAGGTATTATACTGGGAATGAGTGCACACAGTCGTATAAAACTTGCAGAATACTTTACAGCAATGGGTAATCATCATCATCATGTGCCCTGCCGCATGGCGTTGACGATCATGGCCCTCCATATGCATCTATCCCTTGTCGCCGCAAGCACATCTTCCACCCTCTCTGTCCTCAGCCACCATGCAAGTCCGTCCAATATTTTCTCCCTGGGTCTACCTGGTGTTCTCTTTCTCTCCAGCTTTCCTGTTGTGACCAGGTGCTCTAATTCCCCTTTTCTCATAAAATGCCTATAAATGTTGCTTGTCTTTACGTAGTCTTCCTTATCAATGATCTTCTTGCAATGGGTAATATAATGTAATAGAAGATTGAAGTAATGGTAATCAGTAAAAAAACAAACAAGAAACTCCTTCATGTAAAACAAATGGCACAACATTGAGGCAAGTTGGGAACATTTATCTCACCAGATGGCGGATGTACATTGGAAATATACAGCAGAACTGGTCAATCTAAAACAGTATTCCAACAAATGAAAAGTGATCTTGCCAACAAATGTCTACAGTAGACATCAGAAAGAGAGCTTTTTAGCGTTATATAGAAGCAATACTATTGGACGAATGCGAGGCCTGGACAGTCAATAAGCAAAATCAAAACAAGACCAAGGCAGCTGAAACGTGGTTACTAAGAAGAATGTTAAGAGTTCATGGACAGGTAAGAAAACAAATGAGACAATCTTGAGAGATGTAAACACACAAGGAACATTAATGAAGAAGATTAGAAAAATGCAAGCGACATTTTGTAAGACATTTTATGAGGCAAGAGAAATTTCAACACCTAGTTACAATACGAAAGATAAAGGGAAAAAGAGCACCAGGTAGACCAATGGAGAAAATACTACAGTTTCGCAGATTGGGTGAGTACAAAAGGTTGGGAGATATACTTGCAGCGACAGGGGATAGATTCGTATGGAGGGCCATGATCGCTAACGCCATGCAACAAGGCACATGATGATGAACGGTTGACTGCATATCTTTTTTCTTCTTCTACTCTTTCTTCCTTAATTTTGCGAAGAGTCATTGGGACGTCACACTAGAAAAATGTTT
>CM060311.1:15569826-15607326 GCA_030674185.1 Monoplex corrugatus
ACACACACACACACACACACAACACACCCCCACACACACACACACACACACACACACACACACACACACACACACACACACAAAATTGTCCTCAATTTCAGTACAATTCGATTCGGTCAATCATCTACATGTACATAACTCTTGGAATCCTGTTGTTAAACATAGGCATGGGGCTAACTTGTTTAATACGTACGTACGTACGTGTGTGTGTGTGTGTGTGTGTGTGTGTGTGTGTGTGTGTGTTGTGGGCGCACGTGTACGTGCGTGTGTGTATTCGGGCGAAGGAAGACAACAGTTGATCAGCGTGAGGATGACGATATTATTGATTAAGAAACCACAGACACACAGGGACGAATCCCGCCAACTGATCAAACACAACATGAGAGGAGGCAGGGAACCGGGAGGGGGGAAGGGGAAGAGGGAGAGAGAGGTGGAGAAATAGAGGGGGAGGGATAGGCAGAAGTGTGAGGTGAGAGGTGGGTGATGAGGACTGGGGGGGGGGGGGGGTTTAGTGGGCACGTAGAAGGATGAAGTAGCGATACTTCAACGATCAAGCAGTGATACTTCAGTAACAATGTAAAAGTGCCTGGTGGTGTGTTCTTCAGGGCCAACAGTGTCATTTTCAGGAACCTATGGTTTGTTTTCTTGTAGGACCGTGAAACCCAAGGACAAGTATGTGAACGCCCACGTTCAAGCGAACAGGAAGCGGGAAAACATGTTACCATTACTCACAAACATTTTGGTGATTTCATTCCAGTCATTGTTCTCCCGCTAGACTAAACAAGAAGGAAGTCTTGCTGTTTTTCACCCGTACTGTTATTTTTGTTTAAATCCCAGTCGACTGCGTAGAGCCACGTCAGGGCTATAACCGTTTCAAAACATACACAATACTTCAACAGGAAAAAAAAAAGGAAAAGAAAGTACACATATCGATGCATTCGCGCACACAATCTAAGGGCGTTGACCAGTCCGTCCAATTTATCACACAGGAGATTAAAAAAACGTAACTGAATACAAATTTAAACATAACTATGGACACTAAAACATATATAAAAACAGACCTAAATTACCTAAAATTATTTCTGTGTATCTGATTTCCCTTGAGCCAAAACCACACTTAATACATGTACCCAATTATCAATCCTAAGAGAAATATGCAAGACTTTGTCGAATGTAAATGGATCAGGAAGGCAGAAATTGATAGGGAAAAAATGACAGAAAGCAAAGGAGGAGGAAAGAAACAAAGAGAATGACAGCAAAAAAGAAATGTCCAGCACAGAATTTCCAGAAGGTGGGGATACTAAATTAGTTATACTGAAAGAGCCCCCGTCATCCCCACAGTGGGGGTGGGGGTGGGGGTTGGTTCCTCCTTAATATTTGCATTTGTTGTTTGTCATTTGTTCTTTAATGTCTTACGTTTACGCCTGACAAAGCCAATTAGCCAAAAATGTGCCCCCATCTTGTCTTGGAAAATGTGTCCCTATCTTGTCTTGTTATGTTATACAGGCACTCTGATTCTTATATTTTCCTGTTTTTTTTCTGGTTCCTTAGGTGACGATTTTGCAGTTTATAGTCTTCTTCTTCTCGTTCTTCTGTAGTGCATCATCCATAGGCCCTACAAGCTTCTCCCGTACGCACAGGGGTGTGGACCAGATCTCTTACCTCAGCGACAGGTAGATTTCACAGGCCTGGAGGATGTGTTCTACAACTTGGTCAGCTTCTCCACAGGGGTATAGGCAAGGATGGTTATTTTACGTTTGTTCATATTGTCTGAGACAGCAGGACTCTGGACTATATGAAGGTCTGCTGATTTCAGTCAGGAAAAGAAAACTACGTTGGTATGGTCATGTAACAAGATCCAGTGGCCCTTGTTTGATCAATCGTCCGGGGAACTGTTGAGGTAGGGAGACGGAGGAAAAGGTAAAAAAAACAACCACAAACAAGCAAACAAGCAAGTAAACAAACAAAAAAACAAACAAAACAAACAAAACAAAACAAAACAAACAAACAAACAAACAAACAAACAAACAAAAAGAACAGAAAAAAGAAAACACGATGGACTGACGGAATGGACAGAAAAAAACATTTGTGGAGACCCAGGCTTTGGCACACAACCGACATCGCTGGCGGAATCAGGTGACCTGTTCTTTAGCTAGGGCGGCGCCCCACTGACTCTTCACAGATTAAAGGGAGAAGAAGAAGAAGAGCAGATTGTTTGCACAGATTTTCGTATCCATGCTCTAACATCCCCTCACACCACACACACACACACACACTCTGTTCTAGATGATGGTAAAGCAGGCGCTGGCTTTCTAATTCCTAAATTTAAAGTAGAAAAGGCTTACTCTTTAGGACAGGGACATTCAATCTTCACTTCTGAATTAGTTGCCATCCTAATGGCACTGAAATATATAGTAGATCTACCCATAACTTTGTTTAGTATCCTATTATGTGTAGATTCGAAATCTGCATTACAATCCTTAAAATGTTGCGAACATAAAGTAAATAGTTCGTTAATATTTGAGATAAAATTTCTAATTCATTGTTTAATAACAAATAATATACACAGGTTACTTTTTGTTGGATCCCATCACACTGTGGTATCCTTTTTAACGATCGGGTCGACAGAATAGCAAAAAATGCAGCAATGAATAGGGCTGGCAGTATTAAACTTGATTTACCACTCTCTGAACATGAAATGAATGCTATATTAGAAAACAAAGTAAAAGCGCAATGTGACCTTCGCCCCTTCTCGGTAAATTACCAGGGTTTTACAAGACAAGAGATAACTTTAGCTTACAGATTAACTCTCAATTCACTTCGAACTAAATTTAGTAAAACCATCAAATGTATCTGTGGTGATTTTATAACAGTTGGTCACCTTTTGTGTTGTCTGCGGCGACCTTATTTCCCTGCGTCATTTACACACTTAAAACAGGAAACATACTGATTTCACTCTGTATTTACACATTGCTAGACGTTTACTGCACAGTTCTGTAGGTCGTTTCCTTTGATTCAGCCCAATTGTTTTATACCTGTAACTCCCACACAGCCCCGAGAAATCCGATGAAGCCTGACTGATATAATGTTCTGATTGTTTTTCTTTTGTTCGTTAATTTGTTTTATGTTACATTAATTGTTACTTTAATTGATACAATGCCTTCATGATTACATAGATTCATTCATTCCTTACGCACCTTTTCTCCCCCCCCCCCCCCCCCCCGTCTAAAAGCACATATGTGAATAGACGTTAAAAGAAATAACGAACGAACACACACACACACACACACACACACACACACACACACACACACACACACACACACACACACACAACACACAACACACACACATATATAACACACACACACACATACACACACACACACACACAATTGCACACATCACACGTTCAAAAACACACAAGCTCGCCAGCTCTCTCTCTCTCTCTCTCTCTCTCTCTCACACACACACACACACACACACACACACACACACACACACACACACACACACACACAACAATTACACACATCAAACGTTCAAAAACACACAAGCTCGCCAGCTCTCTCTCTCTCTCTCTCTCTCTTCACACACACACACAACACACACACACACACACACACACACAACACACACACAACAATTGCACACATCAAACGTTCAAAAACACACACGCGCCCACCCGCTCACACACACACACGCATTCATGCATCACACGCACCCCACATTACATATGCATGTATACACACAACGCACATGAACACGTACATACACAAACACATCATATACGTCTGTAATCCCTGTCAATACCCACACCATGTCCGCACAGAATACAGAACACGTGGGACATATCGATTTTATGATTAGCTATCGATGGAAACTAAACACCAGCCAACTGTTTAAAACGAACGACAACAAGGGCAGAAAAGGGGAGGGATGTGGTGGGTGGTGGTGGTGGGGATGTATAGCCGAGATTCAAACCAGTCAAGGTCATGTCAGAGGTGGGGGAGGGGATGGTTAAAGCTCCATATCAAGGTCAAAAAGTAGAACACTTCATATTTTTCCATGTCAGATCTGGACAATTCAAACTCTGCATATGGTTTAAAAAAAAAAAGGGCACTTTATTATTTTTTTCAAAACTTAACATCTTAATGACAATAATATATTCAAAAGAAGAAAATTGCCAACACCCCCTCACCCCAAATAACAGCCGACCAACCAACCAGCTGAAGAAGAGATGTTCATTAACCCTTTGACTCCCTCACCCTATCCGCCTGCATCCCGCACTGTCAGCCATAAGAGCGAAGCAAAAGCGTAACCCTTTCACTCTCTCATTCTGTCCATCAGCTTCCTGCAGGAAGCAAGTGGATAGAGTGAGGGAGTGAAAGGGTTAAGTTTTTGCAGTTGGTGGACAGGATGCGGGAGTCAAAAGGTTAAACAAAAGGATACGACAGGAGGTTTTTTATGGGTATGTTGATATGCATGATCCATATTTTAGAAAACAAACAAACGAACAGAAAGTTATCATTCGCTGATTCAAAGAGTCAGTAGGATATTTGATGCATTGTATTGAATCAGTCATAGTCATAGTATCGTTGCTGGTGGGTGGACACATGAATAATTCTATTGATACTAGAATTGTTTATGCGTTCGAAAAACAGAACATTATTGTCATAGTATGTAATTGTCTTTTTTCTTGTTAAAAAAAAAGTAAAAGAAGAAACACGTAACGAAAACTCCTTTATTTCTTTCAACGTCTGTTCATATGAGTTTGGAGTTTGTTTAAGTGGGATTATCACTCTTGGACAATTCATAGGCGCTCCACCAAATCTGTCAGTGATTATCTTACCCATAACTAGTAGGACTTTAAGACCTTGCCAACGTATAGGGCTTATGTGAGGTGTATGTGTAGGTGCCTGTGGAGGTGTATGTGGAGGTGCACTGTGGAGGTGTATGTGGAGGTGCCTGTGGAGTTGCCCGTGGAGGTGCTTGTGGAGGTGCCTGTGGAGGTGCCTGTGAGTGCGTAGGTTGCGTACGTGGAGGTGTGGAGGTGCTGCATGTGGAGGTGTGGAGTGTGGAGGTGGAGTGATGTGGAGGTGATGATGTGGAGATGCATGTGGAGGTGTATGTGGAGGTGCATGTGGAGGTGTATGTGGAGATGCATGTGGAGGTGTATGTGGAGGTGATGTGGAGGTGTATGTGGAGATATGGATCATGGAGTGATGGAGGTGCATGTGGAGGTGTATGTGGAGTATGTGGAGATGTGTGGAGGTGTATGTGGAGTGCATGTGGAGGTGTATGTGGAGATGCATGTGGAGATACATGTGGAGGTGTATGTGGAGGTGTATGTGGAGGTGTATGTGGAGATGCATGTGGAGATGCATGTGGAGTGTATGGGATGATGTGGAGGTGTATGTGGAGATGCATGTGGAGATGCATGTGGAGGTGTATGTGGAGGTGTATGTGGGATGATGTGGAGATGCATGTGGAGGTGTGGAGATGTATGTGAAGGTGATGTGGAGTGTATGTGGAGATACATGTGGAGTGTATGTGAAGGTGCATGTGGAGTGTATGTGGAGATGTATGTGGAGGTGTATGTGGAGGTGCATGTGGAGATGATGTGGAGGTGATGTGGAGGTGTATTGTGGAGTGATGTGAGTCGTGGAGGGTATGTGGAGGTGTATGTGGAGGTGTATGTGGAGTGCATGTGGAGATGCATGTGGAGGTGTATGTGGAGGTGATGTGGAGGTGTATGTGGAGATGCATGTGGAGATGCATGTGGAGGTGTACGTGGAGGTGTATGTGGAAGGTATGTGGAGGTGTATGTGGAGATGCATGTGGAGATGCATGTGGAGGTGTATGTGGAGGTGTATGTGGAGGTGTATGTGGAGATGCATGTGGAGATGCATGTGGAGGTGTATGTGGAGATGCATGTGGAGATGCATGTGAGGTGTATCTGGAGGTGCATGTGGAGGTGTATGTGGAGATGCATGTGGAGGTGTATGTGGAGGTGCATGTGGAGATGCATGTGGAGGTGCATGTGGAGGTGTATGTGGAGATGTATGTGGAGGTGCATGTGGAGATGCATGTGGAGATGCATGTGGAGATGCATGTGGAGATGTATGTGGAGATGCATGTGGAGATGCATGTGGAGATGCATGTGGAGATGTATGTGGAGATGCATGTGGAGATGCATGTGGAGATGCATGTGGAGGTGTATGTGGAGATGCATGTGGAGATGTATGTGGAGATGCATGTGGAGATGCATGTGGAGGTGTATCTGGAGGTGCATGTGGAGGTGTATGTGGAGATGCATGTGGAGATGCATGTGGAGGTGTATCTGGAGGTGCATGTGGAGGTGTATGTGGAGATGCATGTGGAGATGCATGTGGAGGTGTATGTGGAGGTGTATGTAGAGGTGTATGTGGAGATGTATGTGGAGGTGTATGTGGAGGTGTAGGACTTATGCCATGGTTATTTTGGATCTTTCAGACCACATGACATCAGTGACAGTAGTGCGTATGCAATTTATTCTGAGCGCGGAGATGTAGTCTTGAGAAAGTGAAAATGAAAATCTGATAAGCGCTTTTTCAATGTTGTAATAATGACGTTCGTAATGTAATGTTACTGTTACTGCTTTAAGACTTTTCCTTGTAATGTATGATACAATACTGAAAATTTAAAAGAAAGAAACACACACACACACACACACACACACACACACCACACACACACACACACACACACACACACACACACACACACACACACACACACATACATACACACACACACACACAGACACACTATTTATCTATCTATCTATCTGTGTATGTATGTATGTATATATACATACATATATGTATATATATTATGCATATATACACACCACATGCATGCACACACGCATGCACACACACCCATGTATGCACACACACATACATGCACATTGAAATATGGCTTCCCTGTGCTCAAGACCCTAGTGATAATACACAGAATTTCATTTCATATTCAAGACGTTGTTCCAAAAATGTATATAAAAACGTTATCCCATGAAAACTACATATAAAATTTCATAAGCAATTACTAGGAGTAAATAAGAAAGCTATGATTCTACCAAAAATGACTGGACTAGGACTATTTCCTATCAGAATACAAAACATATAAAAAAAAAACACTAGAATACTGCTTACACACATTAAAATCAGACAAGGTGCATAAAAAAACATTGGCTTGATTTAAATAGACAAGATTTTTTATGATACAGGAATGAATCATGTACATGTGTGGAACAACTGGCTTTGAATGAACAGAGAGTGAAATATGCAATGAAAAAAAAAAAGTTAACAACTGAGATGCAAGCACATCTTTCACAAATTTACAGAAAAAGTACAAACACATCAAGACTACGCTTCTGTAATAACATTTTCAACCAGCTGTCACTTGGAACCCTGTCTAATAAATATAAAAAAAAGTCTGACCACAGAAAAGCATTATGCAGACTTTCGGTCAGTGCTTAATAAGACTTAGAAATTGGAAGAAGAAGATATATAAACATTTATCAGAGAAATTAGAAAATGTACAGTCTATGTTGTTATAAAAGATGAACTTCATTTCATGGACTATTGTGTTAGATACAAAAGACAAGACTGAAACTGAAAAAAAAAAAAAAACTCAGTATATTAAATTCTGGTGACATGCTCAAGGAAGATAATTCACAAATATTTTTCGAAGAATATGTCAGCAATTGCCTGCATTTGGGAAAACTGAAAGATTGTTAGTTTCTCATACATGTGTAATCCAACTGATGACTGTGATCGTTATGATGACATGAAACGAGTAACTGTTGAAACTACTGATGTTATGTCAGCTATGTCTTGTAGTCGTAACATGGATTCTTTGGTAAATGAAATGTTTTCTGAGTTCTGAACTCTGAGTAATGTCCTTGTAGACTCTGGCCTTATCAGGGTTGGGGATGGCTTGTTAGCAGGATCAGGAAGCAGGCCTGTAGAATTATCCTTGTCATGTTTTCCCTTGGGGACTCAGAAAAGGTTGATACCGGTATTACCGCCGCTGCATGCAATTTTGAGGAAAAGACTAAATGTGTAAAAGAATTCTTACAGATAAACTTCTGCGCCCCATTTCTTCCCCAGCCAGCCAGGGCTGCAGTTGTAGAATTCCTTCTTCTTTCTCTGGCAGCAAAATCAAAAAGATAATCAGGTCATACAAACAATCTCGTGTTTTCCACGTTTAAATACGTTTGTTCGTACTTTTTTCATTAGAAATATTCCAGCTAACTAATCTTGTGAAACGGAGGCCAGAATAACAGTATGATTTGTCGTGCTTTTACTCAGGACCTGGCCAGTTCCTGGATTTATGCGCAGGCTTAAGACTTGTGCCAGGATCACCACACGCATGGAAGAAGAAGAAGAATGCGAAGAAGAATGCGAAGAAGAATGCGAAGAAGATGCGAAGAAGAATGCGAAGAAGAAGAATGCGAAGAGAAGATGCGAAGAAGGAAGAAGAAGAAGAATGCAAGAAGCGAAGAAGGAATGCGAAGAAGAAGAAGATCGAAGAATGCGAAGAATGCGAAGAAGAAGAATGCGAAGAAGAAGAATGCGAAGAATGCGAAGAAGAATGCGAAGAAGAATGCGAAGAAGAAGAAGAATGCGAAGAAGAAGAAGGAAGAAGAATGGAAGAAGAAGAAGAGAATGCGAAGAAGAAGAAGAAGAGAAGAAGCGAAGAAGAAGAAGAGAGAAGAAGAAGAAGAAGAGAAGAAGAAGAAGAAGAAAAAGAAGAAGAATGGAAGAATGCAGAAGAAGAAGAAGAATGCGAAGAAGAAGAATGCGAAGAAGAAGAATGCGAAAGAGAAGAAGAGATGCGAAGAATGCGAAGAAGAAGAATGCGAAGAAGAAGAAGAATGCGAAGAATGAAGAATGGAAGAAGAAGAAGAAGAAGAAGAAGAAGAAGAAGAAGAAGAAGAAAGAAGAAGAAGAAGGAAGAAGAGAAGAAGAAGAAGAAGAAAGAAGAAGAAGAAAAAGGGAAAGGGAGAAGGAGAAGAAGAAGAAGAAGAAGAAGAAGAAGAAGAAGAAGAATCAAAACGAAGAACAGAATGTCAGTCAGAATGCAGAGAATGCGTCTGAAGAATAATGCTTAAGTAAGTGCCATTGATGGAAGAAGACCAAAGGATGATCAAGAAGAAGAATGCGAAGAAGAAGAAGAATGCGAAGAATGCGAAGAATGCGAAGAAGAAGAAGAAGAAGAAGAAGAAGAAGAAGAAGAAGAAGAAGAAGGAGAAGAAGAAGAAGAAGAAGAAGAAGAAGAAGAAAAGAAGAAGAAGAAGAAGGAGGAGGAGGAGGAGGAGGAGGAGAAGAAGAAGAAGAAGAAGAAGAAGAAGAAACAACGACAACAACAACAAGAACAGGAAGTGTCAGTTTCAGTTTCTCAAGATGACGTCTCCGCGCTGTGAATGAATTCCACATGCTTTAACGTCACAGGTGCCATGTGATGGAGAAGACCCAGGATGATCACAGCACAAGCTTTTAGCCTGCACATAAACCCATGAGCTGGCCAGGTCTTGAGGTCCTATCTAGATAGTTCCATAACCCTGGGGTCGTAGGGGAGTGGGGTGGTAGAAACCTCAACTTTAACCGGGGCCAGCACCACGAGGGCGGCGCCCATCCCATCTCCCTAGGTTCAAATTCATATTTACATTTATTTTTTTGTAACCAAGACTTCAGAAAGACAAGAAGGCTAACTGGTCTTCAAGAGGTTAGGGTTAGCAGGAAGAAGAAGAAGAAGAAGAAAACGAAGAAGAAGAAGAAGAACAACAACAAAATACAGGTATAACGTTGAAGAATGTAGGACAACAACAAACTCTGTGTACACAGATTTTTTCCCTTTCATGGCATCATTACAGTGATATGATGATAGAGACGGAAGAAGATCCCATAGATATGCACTTTATCTAACATTTACAGCGTAGTCTCACTATTGACACCAGCATGTGAAAATGCAATCCATTCAACATGTTACTAGTGGGGCATTTCCAAACATGCCTCTACAAACACACACACACACACACACAAACACACACACACACACACACACACACACACACACACACACACACACACATACACACACACACACACACACACACACAACACACACACACACACACACACACACACACACACACATACACACACACACACACACACACACACACACACACACACACACACACACACACATACTTGCTAGGGTTTTCGTTACAACGTATTTAATTCGATAAGATTATCCTATTGTCCCCCTTCTACCTCACCAGGTAATAACAGGTGGCTTGTCATACGCCAGCATAGGACCTTACATGCTCGTAGCGAGCGCGCACACACACACACACATTCACACACATGAATACATGCACACACACACACACACACACACACACACACACACAACCCTGAGCAAACTGATGAAGCCTGATCGTTCTAATGTTCTGACTGCCTTTCTCTTGTTCGTTAAATTGTTTGATGTTAGCTTACATGATACAACGCCTTTATGATTTCATAGATAGCTAGAGAGAGAGAGAGAGAGAGAGAGAGAAGAAGAGAGAGAGACAGGCAAAGAAAGAGATAGATAAATAGAGAGAGAGAGGGAGGGGGAGGGGGAGAGAGATAGAGATAGAGAGAGAGACAGACAGACAGAGACAGAGAGAGACACACACTGAGAAAAAGAGACAGAGAAAGGCACACAGAGGAAAAGGGATAGACAGACAGACAGACAGACAGACAGACAGACAGATAGATAGATAGAAGAGAGAGAGAGGCAGGCAGAGAGAGAGAGAGAGAGAGAGAGAGAGAGAGAGAGAGAGAGAGAAAGAGACAGAGAGAGAGAAAGAGAGACATAAACAGTGGGAGAGAGAGACAGAGAGAGAGGAAAGAGAGAAAAAAGAGAGAAAAGACAGAGAGAAAAGACAGAGAGAGAGAGAGAGAGAGAGAGAGAGAGAGAGAGAGAGAGACAGAGACAGAGACAGAGACAGAGACAGAGTCCGTTCACCCTTCCAGAGGCTTGGTTGTCGTGGAGGTAGATAGGGAAAAGTAAAGCAGCGAGTAGAGGACATAGGCAACGCCCTCACAATGCTTGCCCTGAGAAAAGTTGATATCTCTACCACGTCACTCTCCCAGGACTTCAGGGTTATGGGACAACCTTCACCCCTGTCGCTCCCCTTTCCCTACCCCTAGTAATCACCTACCCTTTCATTGACTCCCTCCCCACCCCCTTCATTTCCTGTCCGTCTCTGACTTGCAGTCTTTGGCTGTCCTCTTTAAATCATAAATCTTGAACTACATCTTCCCTCCCTGTATCTCCCCACTTTTACATACACACACACACAGATACTACACACACACACACACAGATACTACATACACACACACAGATACTACATACACACACACACAGATACTACACACACACACACACAGAATCACATACACACAGACGTGCACACACGCACGTCATATCATCATAAACCATTTACTGTCAGGCGAACATAAAATTACACTGACAACCCCCTTACACACACACACATCCACACACACAAGGAAAAAAACCCACGTATCATTATCATATCGTCATAAACCATTTATTATTAGGTTAATTAACGTATTAGGCGTGTTGGCACAATTCAAACACACACACATACCCTCTCTCTCTGCCTGCCTATCCGTCTGTCTGTCTACCCCTCTCTCTTTCTCTCATACACACGAACACAAAGACACACAACCATACCCTCCCACTACTCTCTTTCTCTATTTAAAAACTTTGGCTCATTAGCTCTATGGTACACACACGCGCGCGCGCACGTACATGAATACGCACACTCTCCACTTCTCTGATGCGCGCACATACGAACACATACTTGCGCGTGCGCCACACACACACACACACACATACACTCACACACGTACACACACTCACGCACACCACACACACACACACACACACACACACACACACACACACACACACACACACACAACTCACCGTCTATCTTCTCCTCTTCCACCCTTAGAAACGTCTCATTTGTGGCATCTTCCTTCCGATTAGCAGCGCAGGAGAAGACTTGTCAATGCAGACCCAAACATCAGCCGATTGCTCCACCCCCCCCCCCCCGCTTTTTTTTTGACAAGCCTCTGACAGCCGTGAAACCGAACGCTCTTCTTTTTTGCCGCTGTTTTATTTTCCTGTACAGTGAATAATGTCCAGCCCTTTATTGGACCTGACCGGCATTACCATCGACAACTGGATGTCAGTGCGTCTGTCACTTGAAAGAACACAAACACCGAAAGGGCTTTGGTTATGACAGGTTATTTTATCTTTTTTTGGTTTTGTTTGTTTTAAAAGCATCAGCGTTAATATCAAAGTAACCAATCGCCTTGTTGCAGTGGTTAGCGCAACGAGTTAACGATTAGAACGTTGTGGGTTCAAATCCTATTAGACCTATAAAAATTGTTGTGGGATTTGTTTTTCTGCTCCAATGAGCTACTTTTCAGAGCTGAGCTTCCTATGTTTTTTTTTCTTTTTTTTGGGGGGGGGGGGGGGACTGGACCTCAGAATCGATTTTCATCCACTTCCCGGACGCAATATCGAAGGTGCTGTTTAAATTTCCTGACAAACACCGCAGGTGTCTGTATCTGTATTACATGCAGTCCAAAAATATGGCCTGTATGGGAATGGGAGTGAAACCCACGATGTCACCATTAACAAAACACTGTAACCAAGTAAGCCAAAGGGCTCTGCCAAACTTCTTGTGATCCACACAGGGCTCAAACTTGCGACCTCCACAACAATCTCACCAACTGAACTATTGGGGCTCATTATGTTTTATTTGGACTCATCATCATTATCATCCTCATCATGTGCTATGCCTCATGGCGTTGGCGAAGATGAAACGAAGAAGAAGAAGAAGAAGAAGAAGAAGAAGAAGATGATGATGATGAGGAGGAGGAGAAGAAGATTGTCGTGGTAGTCGTAGGTTTGATCCTGATGTGATCTACATGTACAAGAACTTTTGCAGAGGCTTTTGGCTCACTTAGTCAGAGTGCTTGATAATGCGGACATGGTAGGCTTGACTCCCATGTGGGGTGGGGGGCTCTGTTGATAGAATCATAAAGTCAAGATCTGAGTCTCTAATTCAGTTGTAATCAGTGACATAAAAACCTACCTCATCCCACCTGCCCATCGTAATGCTTCATTGATTCTGGTGATATTTCTATTTTTTATATAGGTCCTGTTTTTCTCCCCTCCCCATTTCAAGACCTTACCAATGAACTGGGCATTTACACATGCTCCAGGTGTCTGCTAGACAATTACTGGCTGATCTCAATCGAGTGCATATGGAATTGTTCCAATGTGAAGAATCCTTCCAGGATAAACTCCGAAGTCCAAACTCTACATCATGGCATTCTGGTGTAGCGCATATGGAATCATTCGCACAATGAATACAGAACGGAGATTTTTCCCATCTCTATCGTCAAGATATGTGCCTGAACACCCTTCGTATACAAACGAACGCAGAACTTCAAAACACGTGTTAAAGATTCTGTAAGCCATGTCAGCGTTCTGTGGCTTGTGGAAACATGAAAACACCCAGCATCCATACCCCCCGAAAACGGGGTAGGATTGCCTTAACGGCGGGGTAAAAATGACCGTACATGTAAACACCCACTTGTGTATTCAAGTGCACATTGGTGTCTTTTATACGATCAGTGAACTTTTAAAAGAAGTCGCATGCTGCAAGACTATCTTCAGTTAACTGAACCAAACTGGTAAAACTTATATTGAATATCTTGATGTTGACAAGAAACAAAACGAGGGTGCGGATGGAACCCGGAGCACCAATGCGTGCCACTCTCCAGACAATCACCTCACAAGCTCCCAACGCCACTCCAAAGGGGTGGGGGGTGGGTAAGCGGGAGGTCTGTCCATACGTTGCATGATACACTCGGGACCCAGCTATCAGCCACCTTGTTTACAAACCGAATGGCAAGGTGGGGAGATGACAAACCCCGGGACATAGCCACACAACGCGCACCAACCAGGTCCAGCCCAGCCTTCAGACCAATAGAGAATGGAAGACTCTTTTCTCGCCCCACTCAGGTCTTCATCTCTCTCTCAGACAACTCGCCCTGCCCCAGCCTGCACAGCAGCCAGCTCCCTTCCCCTTACCATAGTCTCGACAGCTAGCAGTCAGAAGCTCCCAACTTTGCCTTACTTCAACCACAGGGGTCGTTTGAACGGCCGCGAAAGTGGCCAGGCATGATGCTCCAGACACAGCCCATTTTGCTGTTCAGCGAGGCTTGACATGCCCCGAAAGAGATCCCAAGTTTGCCGTCCTTCCGAGCAGCCAGCAGGTCTTTCCATGCGTACAAAGGAACAAAAATGACGGAATATCTTAATCTACTGTAAGAATAGAAGCATGCAGTACTGACAAGCTTCCAATCCTCAAGCACAGGAGCTTGCAACTGCCATAAGTTTCCTTCCAAGTTTGCTTTAGTTTGTGTTTGTTAATGTGATCATCATTCGTCTTTCTTTGGTAACCAACTCCAGGGGAAAAAAGATCCGTCTTTCCATTCTTTGATAACCAAGGAGTTGTCTCTATGTCATCATTTTATTTTTTGGCTCTTAATGTAGTTTTATATTGAATAAAATGATTCGTGACAGCCAAGTTTAAGTTAGTCTGTGTGTCTTCTGACTACCTTTCAGACGTAAAAGTCACTATTGTATCAGTTTACTGTGATACTGGATTGTTACTATAATCCTACATAGTGTAGAGATTGGTTTGATGAAGGGAAATGGCGTAAAAGCAATTGCTTAATCTACAAACTTCCTAAAGTGAAAACAAAACAAAACAAAATGAATCGAAACGAAACGAAACAAAAAAATAAAACAAAACGAAAAAACAAAACAAAACAAAAAAGAATACCCTTTCTCTTCCTGTCTTTATAAGTTTGTCTGTCACGCTGCTGTCTCTCAGTTGCTTAAACTATGACCATCATAAAGTGAAAACAAAACAAAAATCACACACAAAAAACTCTTTCTCTCTTTTGTGTATGTCTGTCAGGCTGTCTATCTCTTTGTTGCTGTCTCGGTCTCTCTGTCTCGGTCTCTTGCTGTCTGTCTCTGTTTCTATGTCTCTGTCTGTCGGGCTGTCTGTCTGCTACTGTTTCGGTCTCTCTGTCTGTCTCTGTCTCTCTTCATTGTTGATTTGTATTAACATACACCATCTATGGGTATAGCTGGTGTACTTTTGTTTGTGTAGACTCAATACGGGCGAGTGCTGGATGTCAAGTAAAATTAACCTGCTTTTGCCACTGGATACCCTCAAAAATCAAAATGTGTTCTTGTTCTCTCACTCTGTGTGTATGTGTGTGTGTGTGTGTGTGTGTGTGTGTGTGTGTGTGTGTGTGTGTGTGTTTGTGTGTGTGTGTGTGTGTGTGTGTGTGTGTGTGTGTGTGTGTGTGTGTGTGTGTGTGTGTGTGTGTGTGTGTGTGTGTACGTGCATGTGATGAAGCCAGGTAAACTGATTATCCCAATTAGAAACGTGTCGGAGCTAAGCGGCTCCTGTGTCCAGGGAACGTTAATTACATGCATGACATCAGTGGTCATGTGGGCTAAGTAACCATCCTCATCCCCGGTCACTGCCCGCTCTGTGTTTTTTTCATGATTATCCAGAGGGAGTCATGTCCCCATGTTATGCAAAATTTGCACATGACGTAAGTTTTTCTTTTAAATCTTAGTTTCCAATACGAGTGTAGACGTCACTGTTTTATATCGTGTTTTTCTCTGGTGTAGCTTCTCACATTGTGCAGAATTTGCATTTGAGAGGCACTCTTTATCATCATTGTGTTAATCCTTTCTCTGTAATGATTAGATTTTTGTGCCCATAGCATACACTTTTACATCTGCAATCATTTTTTCCTCAATCTTCTTTAAAACTGTGTTACAATCACTTTAGAATTGTGCACTCATTTTTCCCTCAATCTCCTTTAAAAAAAATTGTGTTACATTCGTTTTAGAATTGAGCAATCATTTTTCCCTCAATCTCCTTTAGAACTGTATTACATTCACTTTAGAATTGTTTTTTTTTCTTTCTATTTGCTATTTACGTTGTCTGACAACCAATCAGAGAATTGAAAAAACGTCAAAAACGTCACAGTCCCGGTGTAAGAGAATCCACAGAAGCAGTCAGTATCAAGTCACTGTGAAACCAAACACCAACAGACCCAAAAATTGCTAGGTCGCTTCAGAGCAGTTCAGTAGCGTGCACTTTCTGATCCTGCATATTTAGACATCTCAAACTAAGAATCCTTCTACAGATAATCACTACGTGGCAGAACGTTTTACCCACACGACTCTCACGCCCGTTCTGTCCAGTTTGAAGGTGCAACCTGATAATCAAACGGTTAGGACAATGATCTTCTGACTGGAACGTGTAGGTTTGAACCTGCTTGACAACCATGTGGCGAATATATGCACGCAAAACATTACACATGCAAGTTAAAAACTCCTGTAAGCTATGTCAGGGTTTGATGGCTGATGGAAACACTAACACTTGCAGCATGCACACCTGCCTGAAAACGGAGTATGGCTACCCTAATGGCGGTGTCAAAACACAAACAAAACGAGACCAAAAAAAAAAAAAAAAAAAAAAGAAGAAAAAAAAAAAGAAAAAGCCGTACACGTAAAACCCACTTGCATATTTGTTAGCACGTGGGAGTGACAGTCCCGAGCGATACAAACAAACAAAAAAACAAAAAAACAAACAAACAAACAAAACAAACAAACAAACAAACAAAACAAACAAACAACCCTACCCAATAGCAATAAAAACAATACCAAACAAAAAAGCCAGACTCCTCACCATTCAATCAGTCCGGATGCTAATGAACACCTGACCGCGCCACCAGCATTTTGCAATGGAACGAACAACTTTATTTCATAAACAACTCCGGCCGTTTTAACTGGAACACACTTATAGCGAAGATTAATGTTTGTTTTAACCTGGGAACATTAACCCTTTGACTCCAGCGCCATGTTCACCAGTATTCTACATTGTCAACCGTGCCAGCAAAGCGAAAACTTAACCTTTCGACTCTATCACCCTATCCTGCAGGAGGCTGGTGGATAGGGTGAGAGAGTTAAAGGGTTAAGTTTTGGCAGTTGATGGATAAGGTGCAGGAGTCAGAGGGTTAATGACGGTATCACACGTCCCTCTGAATCCTTCTGGAAGCCCACAGACTACAGCGGCTTGAGGGGATGACGACCTGTGCCACGTGACCATTAACGTCACGCATCTAATTAGTGTTCACCAGACACTGATTTACCGGAGCCGTTCAGCTCATTCTCAAGTATGGAGTTACTTTATGGCACACACACACACACACACACACACACACACACACACACACACACACACACACACACACACACACACACACACACACACACACACAACCACACACACACACACACACACACACACACACACACACATACACACACACACTTCAACAATTTTAGTATCAGGAAATAACGTTGAATATCATACTATTTACTACAAATAATGTCATGAACAAGAAAATGCTCACAGGTCGTCCCAGGCAATGTGCTATATAAGGCCTTCACTACATTACTACAACAAAAATGACCTGATTAAACGCGCATTTCGTTGCATATGTACCGTCACTCTGATTTGCGGCTTGGTTACTGGCCTCAGGGAATCAGGCCAGATGATCGCGGGGAAAGTCCCGTCATGGCTCGGAGAGACGGCAAACTTGGGATCCTATATCTTCTAAAGTAGCATACCTGGCCATTCTTGCGGGAACTTCCGACTTCTAAGTGTCGAGACTATAGTAAGGGGAGGTGAACTGGCAGCAATGCGTGATGGCGTCCAGGTAAGTTGTCCAATGGAGAGATGAAGGTCCACAAAAGAGGGCTCTTCCATTCTCTCTAGGTCCAGTTGCTGGGCTGGACCTGGTTGGTGCGTGTCGTGTGGCTATGCCCCAGGGTTTGTCATCTTCCCACATCACCATTCAGTTTGTAAACTGGGTAACTGATGACTGGGTCTGAGTGGGTCATACAGTGCATGAAGAGACCCCCTTTGCTTGGTGAAATGGCTACCATGTGGCGTCGGGAGCTAGGAAGTGATTGTCTTGAGGGTGGCAAGGCACCGGTGCACTGGGTCCCATCCACCATCCTCCAGTGATCCTGTTCAGTTTGACTTGTGGCTTGGCAACTGGCTTCAGGGAAGATCATCCCAGAAAATGTGCTATGGGCATTCAGTACATTACTATAACCAAAACTACCCGATTAAATGTACATATCGTTGCATCTTTACAGTCATTTTGACCTGCGGCTTGTCAGTTGACTTCACGGAATCAGACCTGATGACAGCAGGAAACATCCTGTGAGGCTTGGGAAAGACAAGAAACTTGGGATAGTTTTGGGGGCATGTTAGACTTTGCTAAAAAGCAAAGTGGACTGTGTCTAGAGCATCACGTCTGGCCTGGAGTGTTTCTTGTTCAGTGTTCATTAGGCATTGATTTACTGGAGCTGCTCAGCTCTGAAACGTTTCTCATTCTCTGTATAAGCTTACCTTATGGAACACACACACACACACACACACACACACACACACACACACACACACACACACACACCGCGCGCGCGCACGCGAGCGCGCACACACACACTATTTCTATCTATCAATCACTATCAATCTATCTATCACTCTATCTATCTATCTATTATCTATCTATCGTCTTATCTATCTATCTATCTATCTATCTATCTACTATCTATCTATCTACTATCTATCTATCTATCTATCTATCTATCTATCTATCTATCTATCTATCTATCTATCTATCTATCTATCTATCTATCTATCTATCTATCTATCTATCTATCTATCGTCTAACATCATTCATAGTGAAAAGACGCTAAATCAAAGAACAAACGAACACACACTCACACACACGCACACACACACACACACACACACACACACACACACACACACACACACTCACACACACGCACACACACACACACACACACACACACACACACACACACACACGCACGCACACACACACACACACACACACACGCACGCACGCACGCACACACACACACACACACACACACACACACATACACACACACACACATTTCAACAACTTCAGTCTCAAGAAATGCGATCAATATCATATCATGTCATACAAATAATCCCCTAAGCCAGAAAACACACAAAGGTCATCCCAAGCAATTTGGTGTATAAGGCCTTCAGGACAACTAAACTTACCTGAGGAAATGTGCATTTCATTACGTCTTTTCTGCCAAAATTGAAATGAAGTGGTAGTAAAGTCTTCCATTTCTGCCTCAGTGCTGCCTACAATGTCTTTTGTCATCAGTGCAGTGAAAGTCACAGATGGATTTGCCGCAGACGGACATAAAGGTCTGTGGCCATGAAGGGTCTCCTCAGTGACTATTCCCAAAAATATTTTGAACAGAATAGGTGACAGCAAAGATTATTGACAAACGCCCACTGTCATTCTGAAAGACTCCACTCACTGATTGCCTAGCAGAATCAGACGTGCTGACTCATTCATCTTAATAATAATAATAATAACATATTTTATTTATATAGCGCAAAATCTGATAAAATCAAATCTAAGCGCTGAGCGTATACATGCATACATACCTACATACATATGAGCGTATACATGCATACATACATGCATACATACTTACATACATAAATCTAAGCTGAGCGTATACATGCATACATACATACATACATAAATCTAAGCGTATCATACATACATACATACATACATACATACATACATACATACATACATACATACGTACGCACATGCATACATAATAATTACAATATTTATATAGCGCAAATCTCGACAAAATCAAATCCAAGCGCCGAAAAGACACACACGCACGCACACACACACACACACACACACACACACACACACACACACACACACACACACACACACACACACACAACACACACACACACACACACACACACACATGCATGGCCACAAATGGGGAGAAAAGAATAAAAGCAATAAAAGCAAGAATAAAACCAATGGAAAACCACAGAGAGCACATCATATACAATTATATATTAAAACAAAGTGATTCCCCTTCCTATAAAAAATTTAAAGGCAGACAATACGATGCATCAAGAGAGCAGGTGGTCTTTCGCGTGCCGTCACAATTTTAATGAGCCAATTCATCAACAGACAATACATCTCAATAGGAGTATAGTCATTGTGTTAAGCATCGTCTCAACGGTCAGGTATTATCCACAGACAATAACAGCAAAACAATGGGCACCCAAGCAGACTGTCAGAGGCAGAGACTTCAAGGACCTTACATTGAATGTATCTATTCATCTTAGACGAAGTCTACCCAAGCCACCGACGTCACTCACATTCAAGCACTCAAATGCCTAATTTGCGAGAGACAGCGGTCATTGTCATGTCTCGTGAATGACATGGTAGAGTACATGTCCAGCCTGCTGGTACGACACTTGTTATTTGAACAACGTGCTTGTGTCTGCTTTTGTCTGAAACTTGCTCTTTCCAACTGCATTGGCAGGAGAATGTCAGCATCAATGCTAACGAGAGAAAAGTTATCACCATTATAGAAGGGTGTTTGCGAACGTTGCCCCTTCACAACAGCGTCGTGTGCTCTTGGCGACTACTTGTCATCACGAGCCTTAGTGTGATGAAGTGCTTGAACAAGCTGTTTGTCAATCGAAATGAAATATGTTCTTTATGATGAGGTGCTTGAACAAGCTGTTTGTCAATTGAAAAGAAATATGTTCTGTGATCTCTCTCTTCTTCCTTCTTTCTGCCCGTCTCCACTTCTCTCTGTCTCTCTCTCTTTTTCTCTCCTTCTCTCCCCCTATCTCTCTCTCCCCCCCCCATCTCTCACGCACACGTACACGTCGACATCATGTGCGAGCTCACGGAAATGTATATGTCTCTGTTCGTGTATGGACACGTATCTACATGGTCGCATGAACACATTATATATATGTGTGCCTTTCTTTTCAGTTGTGTCATCAGTTTGTTTGTTTCTAAGTGGTAGAGGCCGAAAGGGATGTTTTGCGTGTGATCATAAGCCTTTATTGGGTAAACAGGAATGATTTCAGCATTCCTCGTTTGCTGAAGCCATTCTTTGGTCTCAAAAATTGTAATTGTTTCTGTCAATCGAGGGGACTGTCTTTGTGTGTGTGTGTGTGTGTGTGTGTGTGTGTTGTGTGTGTGTGTGTGTGTGTGTGTGTGTGTGTGTGTGTGTGTGTGTGAGAGAGAGAGAGAGAGAGAGAGAAAGAGAGAGAGAGCAGCTTACAGATAGGATATTTATCTAATTTTGACCATACGTATAATGAACGTATAAAACATGCATGAATGTCTTAGTGTTTCTATAAGTCCGCAGAAATAAAAGTTAGAAACCTTGTTCGTTTTTCAAATTCTATAATTTGCCGTTGTTTGGTATATACTTTAGGATCATTGACAATGTTGATGATGATGGACTCTCCCATTGATCAGACGGGTAAGTAGGCACACTAGTGCTCATCATTTGGGATACACGATGGATCCTGAAGGCACATGTTTTTATGCAGACACTGTAAGGAAAGGAGTTCTACTGCGTTTGATCCTACTTCTGACGGTCCTTTTTTTTCCTTGCTGAACAGCAGCTGTTCTGCGCTTTTTAAATATGATTGTACTCTGCCAGCACCGTTGTCACCATTAATTTTACTCTGTGCGGACAATGACTTTCCAGTTAGTGTGTTGATGCTACAGTTGATGAGGCTACTGTCAGTGTATCCTCCTTGTATCTCAAGTGGTTTTCCCTGATCACGCTGTCCTTTCTTCAACTCTCAGTAGAGGAATACCTTCGTGATGGGGTGTACAAATGACCACTCAGAATACGAAAAATACCGACATAACCTTGTTAATTTTCTTTTCGCATATTAAGTAAGTGAATTTTAAACCTGATCAATAACCCTGACTGTGCCTCACTGGTCAGGCAATTTCTCTCAAGGTCAAGCAAAAGCTGTCTTATAATCATTGAACAGTCGCCCAGTGCATTTTACAGGTACCCAAGCATGCTGATTTTGTCTCCAGCTGGTATAATTGTGTCTTTGTTCGTCTTTACAATGCCAGAAATTGCATTGAAAGCAGTCTTGGCTTCTTCTATCTGATTGAGATTTTTGTTTGTTTTCCAAGGTTAGAAACGAAAAGTTTTTTTTTTTTATTTGATTAGATTTTAGATCAATTCACTGATTGGCCACCTGCCCAGGCTGTCACCATCCAAGGTCACAGACAATGACAAGTCATGTTATGCTAGCGTTTCGCAGACATCTTGGTACAGTGTCTTTGAAAAGGCAAGGTTAAAAGATAGGAAGAACCTTCTATAGGTAACAAATTATGTTATCTTCATATGCCGACAGTGGCCACTTTTCTGTGCTCTTTATATCTCGCTGCTAAGGCGGGGTTCCTGAAGCTGTGTGTACAAGGACCTAATGCTGCTACCACTTGGTAGTTAAGAACTTTGAAGTTTTGGGTTTAAACATTTTTTTTCTTAAGGATCATCGCACCCAGGGAAGTTACCACTGTGCTCACCTTTTTATCCGTCCCATTTTCTGCGCCACTTAAACGGCCACAGGAACTGGCACAGTATTTTACAATGCGATGATGACGATGTCGATGAGGATGATAATCATGATGCAAAGGAGTTCAAACTAGGATTGAGACTGCGTGACAGGGCTGTACTCTACGCTTACTATTATAATATATCCTGGCGTCAACCAGGCCCGAGAGATACTGGTGCTGGTAAGAAGATTTGAGCAACACCCTCGAAGACACATCCGTCAAATGGATGAGACTCGATTGTGTTCAAGTCTTCCCAACAAGCCCATAACACGCGCAACTCTGGGTTGGAGCCAGTTAGAGCCAAAAAATCCCACAATGGTTTTTGAAAGGATTGATGGGATTCGAACCCACAACCTTCCAGTCGGTAGTCCGTTGCGTTAACCACTACACCACGGCGGAAGTTTTGAAGTTACACATTCGTGTACGGAAACATGTGTGAAGAAGGACCATAAGGCTATGGCAAACGAAACACAATTTGATCCGAGTCCTGCTTCGCTGCTTCACACAACCCTTGCATTGCTACCCCATCTGCTGACTCTCTCCTGTGTCACTACACCCACACCCCTCATTTCTGCTCTCCAACATGTTTCCAAGCCTACCACAAGTCACCATGCACTCAGAGCTTGAAGGGCTAGAGAATCTGGGACAGTTTTCACAATGCTGTGACTGATGAGAATGGGGATGATAGCGACCATGCTATGGAGTTCCATTTTGAATTGAGACTGTGTGACAAGGCTGTAGGCTACGACTCCTTTCATTAGAAATCATGGCGTCGACCAAGTCTGAGAGATGTAGACACTTGCGGTGCTGGTCAGAAAATTCGATCAACACTCTCCGTAACGTGAATGAGACTCGACTCTGTGGTCCAGGTCTTCCCAACGGGCCCATCGCAGGATCAACTCTGAGCTGGAGTCGATCGACACAACAATTTTTTTGGAACTAAAGGGAATTCAAATCCACGATCTCCTGGTCTGTAGTCTGTTGCACGAACTACTTCACCACATTCACCGGCAGCAAAATATTCTTTAACGCATGTAATGTTCTTTACCAGGCTCAGTCAGTCAACATACAGGCTACGTGTCAGCCTTTCCCAATATCCTGGTCAGGCCTGATCACTGATGTTGACGTGGTATGAGAACCCGTTTGCAGACAACAGGAAGTTCAAATCCATTGTCTCTGTTCAGTGACGGCCGGCCTTTCCTGATTTCCAGCGCAGCTCTAATGTGTCAAGTCATTCATGTCAAGCCACGTTAATTCAGGTCAGGTCAGGTCAGATGAGGTCAAATGAGGTGAGGTGAGATGAGATGAGGTCAGGTCACGTCAGTTTGGGCTTCATTAGGTCATATCAGGTCAGATCAGATCACGTCAAGTCAGGTCGCAGGTCAGGTCAGGTCAAGCCAAATCACGTCAGATCAATTCAGGTCAGGTCATTTAAAATCAAGTCAGGTCAGGCCAAGCCAAGCCAAGCCATGTCAGGTCAGGGTCAGGTCAAGTCAAGCCTAAGCCAATCCATGCCAAGTCAAGTCAAGTCAAGTCAAGCCAAGCCAAGTCAGGCCAAGTCAAGTCAGGTCAAGCAAACCAATCCAATCCATGCCAAGTCAAGTCATGCCAAGTCAATCCATGCCATTCCATGTCGGGTCGTCAAGCCAAGCCAAGCCAAGCCAAGCCAAGCCAAGCCAAGCCAAGCCAGACCAGGTCAAGTCAAGTCAAGTCAAGTCAAGTCAAGTCAAGTCAAGTCAAGTCGACTGTATTATCTTTCAGTGAAAAAGTACGTAATGGTCGTAATTCAAACATTGGAAAAAAGTAACGACAAGAAGTTGTGACGTTGATACTCTGAATATTAAGAACATTCGTACAAAATTATTATATGAAAGACAGACTTATCAATCTAAACTACATTTACACTCACACACACAACACACACACACACACACACACACACACACACACACACACACACACACACACACACACACACACACACACACACACACACACACACACACTTCTTTCACCTAGTAGAACGCACCCGTAAACACATACCTTTCATCTACTGTAACACAACAGACACACGCGCGCGCGCGCGCGCACACACACAACACACACACACACACACACACACACACCACACACACACACACACACACACACACACACACACACACACACACCACACACACACATTAACACACACACACACAAGCGTGAAATCATACGCATATCGTTAGAGTGCACTAAAAGCCAGAAGATTGATGATTCTCCATGACACCTGATGTCGTATCAGTGACGCTTCGTGGTGTTTCTATGTTCAATAACTCTCCTACCAAGAGAACACTGAGAACGACAGAGAGGTGAAGTGCAGTGCACAGACAGACAAAAGGGAATGACTGGACAAGCAATCAAAGGACTCCGAAGAAGCCGCCAAACGTAACGACGTAAAAGCCTTCTATTAGATTGCACAGAAGACGTCTGGTGCTATATGGACGGGCTCTGGACCAGTGAAGCCAAAAGATGGCACGTTACCGTTGAAGGGCAAAAGACAAGACAAGATAAGATCAGCTTGCATGATGGTCCGAACATTTAAAAAAAGGCCCTGAACAGACTAGATCAAGCTGCTAAGCCTAGCTGAGACTGAAGATCCACTTTACACGTTTCCTATGAAAACCGAGGATTTCACTGAAGACGAGGTTAGGAAAGCTATCAAGATGCTGAGGAAAACAAATTATCTACATGTGAATTTTAAGGCATAACAGCGGAGATACTCAAGGGTAGAGGGACAGCATTGTCACTTGAATGTGCAGACTGCAGCCAGGTATAGCATTCCAGCATTGTCTTAGAGGAGTGGAAAAATGGCCAGTAGTCTGCTTTGCCCCCAAAAGCGAATTTGTTAGAATGCGACAATTAGAGTGGAACTACTCTACTATCGATGCCGGTATAAGTCTGCTGCCATATCACTCTTAACAAGCTGTGCGACAAGTAGACTATGAGCCACGAGAAGAGCAAGCACCTTTCATTCTAGATGATATTGCAGCGAGCAGATCTTTACCTCGAGACAGATCAATGAAAAGTGTAGAGAATATCAAACTCCGATCGCTATCGGTATCATAGACTTCATCAAAGCCTTCGACAATGTGCACGGATTCTCACTATGGAAAATCTACAGTCCTGAGGCATTCCAGAGACAGATATATCAGCCATAGACCAAATCTATAACAACTCCCAAGTGTTGGATCAGATCAGAAGATGACTACATCGGCTGATTCGAAGTCCTCACTGTCGCCAGCAAGGATTTATTCCCTCGTTTCTCCTTTCGCAATCGCCATTAATGGGTTGCTGAAGCATACAAATCGAGGAAAGAGAATCTAGCGTACAGAAAAAAGAATCTTTCTGAATCAGATGTTGCCGACGACATAGTTGATATGACAAGCAATTCTCAAGACCTTCAGTCACTTGTGGCTGACATTAGAAGCCAAGGAGAAAACACTGGCCTTATCATCAGTGCCGAAAAGATCTGTTGAGCGGGAAACATCAGTTGCCTTATTTTCATTGATCAGGAAAAGGTTAAGGAGGTAAAGAACTTCATGTACTACGGCAACTCCATACGCAAACACGAATGACCTTGACCACGCACTGAAATGCCGGGTTCGGAAAGGCAATAGTAGTTTTTAACCAGTAAGTATACTGCCCGTCTGACCAAACTACTGCAAGGTCTACAGAAGTCAGGAGAACTCTCTTCAGAACAGTACCGCAGATTGTACCCCTCAGCTACGGATGTGCCAAAGTTCTACGGGTTGCCTGAAGTGCACAAGAAAGATGTACCCCTCCGTCGCATTGTCGCCTCTAGAGGATCGCTGATGTATGAGACGGCCCGCTTCGTTGCAGACATTCTCTTGCCTTTGGTAGGAAAGACAGAATATTCCATTGCCAACAGTGCAGACCTGGTGAAGAAGCTGTCGAAGTTTGTGCCAAAACCTGATAAAATTCTGGTGTCCTATGACGTCACAGCCCTGTTCACCAGTGTCCCTGTGAAGGACAGCATTGACATCATCAGAAGGAGGTTACAGGACGACAACAGCCTTCAGCAGCTCACCAACCTGTCAGTGGAACACATCTGTGAACTGCTATCTTGCTGCCTCAACACCACCTACTTCACCTTTGAAGGACAGTTCTACCAACAGACCGAGGGTGCAGCCTTGGGGTCCCCTGTGAGTCCTATTGTCGCCAACCTCTTCATGGAAAACTTCGAGGAGAAAGCTTTAACGTCGTTCCACACTCCTCCACGCTACTGGGGCCACTACATGGACGACACTATGACTGTGCTGAAAAGTCGGTGGTCAAAGACTTCACGAACCATCTCAACAACAACACCCTGCCATCAAGTTCACCTACGAAGTAGAAGAGAACGGCAGCATCGCGATGTTGGATACCCGAATCACCCGGACGGAGACAGGCCTCGCCTTCTCCGTCTACAAAAAGCCGACCTACACGGACCAGTACTTACATTTCGACAGTCACTAGCCACTAGAACACAAGCTTGGAGTAAATCCGCACCCTCACCCACCGAACGAAGACCATCTGCTCTACCGACACCACTAAGGAAGAAGAGGTGCAGCGCATCAAGAAAGTACTCAGTGTGTCGGGATACCAGAAGTGGGCCTGGGATATCCCAGGGGGCAAGAAAACCATACCCCACCCCTCCACTGAACGGCCAATCCCTTCGAGAGGGCACGTCTCTATGCCATACGTCACAGGCGTCACTGAGGCTCTCAGCAGGAAGTTGGGAGTCAGTGTTCACGCCAAGCCCACCAACACCATCAGAGGCCAGTTTGTCCACCCCAAAGACAAAACAGACAAATTGGACAAATCAGGGGTGATATACAAGATAGACTGCCAGGACTGTGACCATAGTTATATTGGCGAAACTGAGCGCAACTTGCACAAAAGACTAAAAGAACACAAACGTGAGTCCTCTCCAGTGGGGGAACATTTGACCCACACTCACCATCACTTTGAAAAGGACAATGTGCAAGTTCTCGACAAAGAGGCAGGATGGTTCCAGAGGGGAGTAAAGGAGGCAGTCTACATCGCCGCAAGGAACCCCACCCTCAACCGTGACCGGGGCCGACACAACCTGCCTTCGGTGTACTCCTCACTCATTCAGTCGCGCTGTCGTGAGTTTGCTCACGGCGGTGCGCACTGTAGCCAGATCTCAACCCAGCAGTTGCGCTGAAGAAGTCGGCCGGATCGCCGATGAAAGCTACGCAAGTGAGTAGCCATTTTACTGAGAGATGAGTTTAGTCTGGTAGCCATTATAGTTTTTAGCCAGTTAAACAAAGTATTGAATAGAAGGACATTTCCCCTCGGATTGAAATTAAGGTTTTACATTTCGAACATGACATCACCGTTGCTGGATGGCTGGGAAACCTGGCATGTTAAGACCACCCAGGAGAAGAAACTGGACACGTTTGACACCAGACGTCTAAGTAAATTCCGGGACATCAAATGAAATGCCTTTGTGTCAAATGAAGGGGTCAGGGACAGATCACAACAGCTCCACGTGTTAAAAATCATTTGCATACGGTGCCTTTGCTTTTTGGGGCGTGTAAGGAGGTTCCTCACAACAAGACCTACAAGTCAAGCCATTCAATGAACGCCAGCAGGTCAGAGAAAGACAGGGTGGCACAGAATAGGTTGGCAATAGACAGTAGACTACGTTGGCAATAGACAGTAGACAAAAACGTCCGACTGGTCAACAGACGATGGAATGACATCAACAGAACAGCTGAGGACCATGCACGTTGGAGCGCCTTGACCATCTCCTGTGTCACGCCATGCTGGCGACTTAGTGTAAGTCTAAGTGACAATAGTGCGAGTGTTGTGGCAATCTCCCCCCGTTTTTCACTTCTTTTCCCCCAAGAACACGTTGTAGCGCTTGGATGAGTACATATGTGTCAACAGCATAAATGTCATGTGACGGAAGAATTCAACATAACAGTAGTATTGCTATAAGCCTGTGCACAGACCCTACACCACAACCATCCAACATAACGGTGATTATTTGCTACAAACCTGTGCATAGACCCTATCACAAACATCACATGATATGCTGTCAATCATTTATATTTTGTTGTTATTGTTGTTGTCTTTATCTGGTTTGTCCTTTGGGTGTGCCAGTTGTTGTCTGAGATGGTTGAAGGGCTTCTGGTAAACTCTAGCGTGCAGTTTGTGAAAAACTTCCAAAATTCCCACTAACATGCCTGAAATACATATAAGGAACGGAGTGTGGACGAGTTTTTTTCTCTCCTATTTTCACTTAGTTCCCAGTGTAATTCTGGAAGAGAGAGATTGAAAACCCAGTCTCTATAACCGCTGGTTTACAAGGCTTCATTCACATATATTATTTCTGCTCCCCCCCCCCCCCTGTTTCCCTGTTGATAATGTGAGCTCTGTGCAAAAGGGTTTGGCCAATAGATTATATACTGATCTGTACGGGTTGGTTTTCTGTAGATGGGTTAACTTAGCAGACCATCTTCATTTGTGTAATGATTGACGGACTGTGACATGGAACCTTTCACTGAGTGAAGTATGCTGGAGACGGACACCAGTTACATTCCCAGTTACACACACACATATTTTGCATGCCAGCCAAACGCATGTTAAACTCATTTCTCATTTCTAAACATCGAGTTTTAGGTGTATTTAATGTCATACATCTCCATACATATGGACATACAGATAACAAATGTTTAAAAGGTATCTATCTAATTCATGACCTCTCTTCCTTACTGTCGATCCTAAACACATTCTCTATATATCTGATATCAATTTATTCACAGATATGTTGGCTGGGTAGTAAAACTGGAACAATGAGATAAATACCTTGCCATGCGCATTATTAATTTCCTAATGACTCTTTCATATTCCTTCCTTATTCCTTATAATACTTACTATCACTAAAGCCTACAAATCCTGCTCTGATCCGACAAGTTACAGATCTATCTCTCTTACTTCTCAAGTTTCGAAATTGATGAAAAATTTGTTTTAAATCGACTGACCTATTTCTAACTCTCCATTTCTTCCTCCTGCTCTCTGTCTCATCTGTGCATGTTTGTTATAAAGCAGTTATTCCTCTCACCTTTCACCTTAAGATTTAACCATAGACGAGACTGTGTACAGAACAAGGAATCTCCATCTCTGCTTGCAATTTAGATGAGCAGATAATTTATACAACAGTCACTCAGTGGGTAATGGATTCTTCTTGAATGCGTTCAAAAAATCTGGTCATTGCTCCCCCCTCTCTACTCCCTATCCTTCCCTCAATACATAGTTATATTTAAAACATGGTAGATGTCTACTTTAGCCACTGTGTTATCCCCATCTTCACTGAAAAAAAAAGTTCCATCACCATCACCAAACCGATCATAATCATCTTATACCTTCCTCCTATCCCCTCGCTCTTCCATATTCATTTCCATTCGTCTCCCTTTGACTTTGAAACGGTGCTCATGGTTGGGTTAGCACCACTTGTCTAGTTCTGACCCGGTAACAGTGGGGGGTCTGAATAAAGATAAGCCAGTTGCTACATCGGCATAGATGGGAGAGGTTTCAACTGGGGTATATCGGTCAAGATACAGGACTGTTTTGATACTGATCAAACACTTGGCCAGTGTGTTAATCTGCCCCTGTCGCCTGTGAGACGCACCACGCGGCAAGAGGAAAGATTTCCACATTGCCCTCTCCTGTTCACCCTAACCATCTCTTCTATCACTTTGTACCCGTTCTTCAACATAATATGAAAGATTTGTGTAACGCCACTTTCTATTTCACGGTTTCTTCTTTCTTTCCTTGCACTCTGTTATAATAAAATCTGTACCTTGCTTTCTCTTTTATATTTCCTTTAATAAGTGGAATATAATTGAAATTCAGATAGCTTTGATTTCTCTCTCTCCCTCCCTCCCTCCATCTCTTTCTAAGCACTAAAAAGAATGTATGATGCTGTAATATTTTGAGCAGGATTATGAGTTAAATTGACCAATTATATCAATCATACAGAAGGAGAGAGAGAGAGAGAGAGAGAGAGAGAGAGAGAGAGAGAGAGAGGAGAGAGAGAGAGGGTGGCTGGTGATGGTGGTGTTTGCGGTTCTGTATTTGTTTAGATAATGTGAACACACGTAACAACAGGTCTGGTCAACAATGCAAACCTTGCCGTAACATACGCCATTTCTTTTTGATAGCATATTACATGTCATGACTGTGTGGGTTTGGATGAGAACATCCCCTTTACACACTGGATGGTCTATGCGATGCGGCATGACTCTTCCCAAACCCGTTCACACTGGAAGAGTGGAAGGCAAGACAGCAAGAGGTCGTCCAACACAAATGTGGACAGAAGATGTCAAAGAATGGACAGGGAAAAGCCTGGCTGAATGTATCCACTAAACGCAGAACAGGACGACCTGGAGAATCGTGACACGCCGACCCCAGGACCACAGGGAAACATCTAGAAGAAGAAGGTCCAAAAGGTGTGTGAAGATAAGAATGCAGTTTTCTTTCACAATAGATGTGAATGGGTTCCAGGCTGGCTGTCTTACAATTACGCCTGTTTCTGACTGTGGCCTGTTTTTTTTTCTCAATAAGCAAGAAGGGTCTTGATGGTAAAGCGTCACCACTTTGCTTGTTTACTGTGTTTTGTTTTTATTCTTTGTTTTATTTCATTTTATAGTTATTCCATTTTATTGTTGTGATTGTGCCTATATGCAAAGTTTGATTAATCACATACACACAACACACACACACACACACACACACACACACACACACACACACACACACACACACACACACACACACACACACACACACACA
The DNA here is from genome assembly GCA_030674185.1 of Monoplex corrugatus. Lineage (NCBI taxonomy): Eukaryota > Metazoa > Mollusca > Gastropoda > Littorinimorpha > Ranellidae > Monoplex > Monoplex corrugatus. The sequence continues at coordinate 15,601,458 of CM060311.1, forward strand.
CACACACACACACACACACACACACACACACACGTCGGCCTCTTTACATCTCAGGAGATGATAGTCTGCACCAGGAGGTCATGGTGTGCACTTTCTGCTGTGGCTGTGCAGGCCGATTCTTGAGTGGCAATCTCTGTCACATCTGCCACATACAAATTGCGTCGCTGTTGTCTTGTTTCTGGAACGTTGCTTGCGAAGAGCCCTTTTCTCATCTGCGCTTTCTGCTCTCCTCCTCTCCGCATTCACAACGCCTTGCTGAACGGCTGTCCTCCACGCTGCCCTGTCTTCCGCCAGAGTCTCCCAAGAGCCTGGGTCGATCCCTGAGCTTCTAAGGTCCCTTTTGCATCCGTCTGCAAAGCGTAGCTGTGGGCGTCCTGGAGTTCGCTTCCGGTTTGCTAGTTCGCCGTAGAGAACGTCTTTTGGTATGCGTCCATCCTCCATTCGACGCACATGGCCAAGCCAGCGCAATCGGCGTTGGCTTAGAAGGGCAAAGATGGTCTGTAGGCCCGCACGACGGAGGACCTCTGTGTTGGTCACCTTGTCTTGCCATTGGATACCGAGGATGCGTCGCAAGCAGCGGAGATGGAAAATGTTGAGCCTCTTTTCTTGGCTGGCGTATGTGGTCCAGGCTTCATTTGAGTAGAGAAGTGTGCTCAACCCACATGCTCTATATACCTGCATTTTGGTGTTCGCAGTGAGACTGCTGTTGGACCAGACCCGCTTGTTCAGTTTAGCCATGACAGATGAGGCCTTTGCAATTCTGGCGCTGATTTCAGCGTCCAGAGAGAGGTTGTCACTTATGGTGGACCCCAAGTACTGAAATTTATGGACAGTATTGAGGTCGTAGTCTCCAATGTGTAAAGATGGTGGTTCTTCACAGCCTTGGCCTAAGATCTCAGTTTTCTTCAAGCTGATTGTGAGACCAAATCTCTCTCTCTCTCTCTCTCTCTCTCACACACACACACACACACACACACACACACACACACAACACACAACACACACACACACACACACACACATATATATATATATATATATATACATATATATATATATTATATATATATATATACACATGTACATATATTATATACATATGGTTAATGATATATGTATATAAATATATATACATCATCATCAGGTGCCTTGCCGCATGGCGTTGGCGATCATAGACTTCCATCTGCCTCTATCTCTCGTTGCCCCCAGCATCTCCCCCACCCTCCTCGTCCCCAGCCATTCTGCAAGTCCCTCCAGCATTTTCTCCCTGGGTCTACCCGGTGTTCTCTTACCCTCCAGCTTTCCCGTTGTGACCAGGTGCTCCAAATCCCCCTTCCTCATAAAATGGCCTATAAATGTTGCCTGTCTTTTCCTAATCTTCCTTATGAATGATCTACTTGTGTCTGCCTCCATCAAGACTGTCTCGTTTTTTTCTTTGCTGTCCATGGAACTCTCAACATTCTTCTTAAAACCACATCTCGGCTGCCTCAATTTGTTCTGGCTTTGTTTGTTGACTGTCCACGCCTCGCATCCGTACAACAGTATTGGTTCTACATAACATTCAAGAACTCTCTTCCTGATGCTAATTGACAGGCATTTGTTGGTAAGAATGCTTGTCATCTTCTTGAATGCTGTTTTGGCTTGGCCGATTCTGCCGGCTATTTCTGATGTGCATCTGCCGTCTGATGAAATGATCGTTCCCAGGTATTTGAATTTATCAACCTGTGTCAAGGTTGTGCCATTTGCTGTTATTTTGCATGAGGGGATTTCATGTTTTTACTGATCACCATGACTTCAGTCTTCCTGCTGTTTAGTTCCAGCCCCTTACCTTTGCTTTCTATTTCTAGTGTATTCAGAAGGTTTTGTACGTCTCTTTCACTTTCTGCAATTAGCACGGTGTCATCTGCATATCGAATGATGTTTATCATTCTCCCTCCAACCTTTAATCCAGGGTCTTCTGCTAGGTTTCTCATATACAATGTGTAAATATGTCTGTATATTCACGTTCATTTGTATTGTGCATGTATGAATCATGGCTATACATATTCTGAAATGCAATGCCCTTAGGGCTACTCAGAATAAGTGCGTGGGAAAAGCCTACTATTGTAATCATTATCATTCATTTATTTTTCTTCAAATTTCAATTTTGTTAATTGTGTGTGGTTGAAAATGAATTTGTCACAATTGCAAATCCAATGAAATCGCTCTATATTAGTAATGATATGTCAACAGCAATAACAATTCATCACCATCATTCTCATCATCATGATCATCATAATTCTGATCCTGATCCTCATCACAACAATAATAATAATGATAACAACAACAACAATAGTAACAACAATAATAACAATAATACTAATAATACAACTACCAATGATAATAATGATAACAACAACAACAACAACAATAATAATAACAATAATAACAATAATGCAACTAGTACCACTACTAATGATGATGATGATGATGAAGGGAGATATGTTCATATTTGAAAAAAATTGAAAACGCGCCGAACAGCACATGTGCAAAGGTTTTGCCCTATGAGAAATATTGCACCAAACAGAATAAATTGAATGCTGGATACAAGTTTGTATTTTAGACACTGTGAAAGACCAGTAAATTGCTGATATTAGTCTGAGAGATGGAGGGTGAGCATTCAGTGATGTAGCTATTGGTCAGAAATATGTACAAGTTACCCCTTCCCCCCCCCCCCCCAATAAAAAACAAACAAACTAAAACAACAACAACAACAAAAACAAACAAACAAAACCAAAACAAAAAACTCAACACCACCACCACCAAGAGACGTTCGTTAACGCCCTATCGGTATACTCAGCTCTATCGGTATGGAAGCAGGTCTTTTTCATACCACATATCCCGACTAACAACTCCTGCCCAGAAGCACTTAGCTTTAAAAAAACCGTGTCTGTTACATGTATCTCATCACTGGCACTGGTGGTCAGGCAACGCGCGTAGCCATGCAAAAATTAATACATACCACTTTATATTCAATGTACATTACTTCCTTTTTAGAAACATCACAACCTTGTTTATACTGATGAATTGAAAAATATTTTCTTTAAAGCACATTGGTTCCAAATAGGAATGTCTACCAAAACGACGAAAATGGCTTGAAGAACTTGTTGGGGGTGCAAAACGAAACAAAACAAAGAAAACAAAACAAAAACTGTTACCCTTCGCTATATAAACAGACGAACCAAAAAGTAGGTCGGGATAGGACGGTCAAATTGTACCACGAAATTTTAAACAAGTTAATTTCTAACTTAATCGTGACCTTAAAATTTTCATTGTGTACACATTTATTATCTTCCGAAGCAATATGTTGAAACTTAAGCTTTCAAATTCGTACCGATAGGGCTGAGCGTACTGATAGGGCGTTAACAGACGTGAATGACTTTTCTCCAGAAAAGCCTAATAGCAGGAAAGTTCTGTTGATTTTTTCCCCTTGCTTTTTGTGCGTTTGTTTTAATGTTGCCATTGTGTATGCTTGACAAAGGCCAGTTGCGAAAAAAATTAGCTTATCTTGTTTTGTTAATTAGATACACGTTTTCAATCTATTTTCATGAGTTTCGGACTTCATACAGACAAATTAGATTAAAGCATGCATTTTCCTTTACAATATTTAGATTGGATGGAAATAGCATTGAATCCTTCTAGCTGATTTACAACTTTAGTATTCACCAAGGTCAAAAGGATAAAGTGCAAGTTGTGTGTATGTGTGTGTGTATGTATGTATGTGTGTGTGCGTGCGTGTGTGTGTGTATGTGTATGTGTGTGTTTGTGTTGTGTGTGTGTGTGTGTGTGTGTGTGTGTGTGTGTGTGTGTGTGTGTGTGTGTGTTTGTATAGATCAAGAAATTTCTTTCATGAAAGACGGCAGTTTGCTATTTGGTATGTGCAGTTATCATCCAAGGTTACAACCATTAAAAAGCAGACGTAGTTTTTCTTGCCAGTCTGTCATCACAGTCCTTGGACACGTAACTGGTTTAGCATCAGAATGAACCAACACAAAGACTGAGGAAACAAAAGTGTTTTCTAACTTTGGCGAATGCTGTCACGATCGACATTAAGGTAAGAGATTTAAAAACTATCAATCATTATTTTTTTCAGTGAAGATATATGGATAATGCCTAATCACTGATCCTGTATGAAAAGAGGCTCGGCGAAGAAAAATTTATTGGCTTTACAAGTTTATTCTTTGATGATGATAATCATACGACAATGATGATAATGGTGATGAAGATGATAAATCAAAACATCACGCACATCAGTCAGGGCACACAGACTATGATAGAGACACACACAAGCAGCACACCAATGGCACTGTTCCCCTTGATTTGACAATGTAAGTGAAGTTGGCAAAATGTGATTGTGTAAAGCAGAGAGGGCAGAATCTTGTGCTGTTTGCTTTCCCATGGCCCTGATTGTCGTTCTGTGTATCTATCTCTGTACACAAAGCGCCAGGAAGTTGGCTTGAGGGACAAGACACAAAGAACATGGCCTGAGGGACAAGACACAAAGAACACGGTCTGAGGGACAAGACACAAAGAATATGACCGGAGGGACAGGACACAAAGAATATGACCGGAGGGACAGGACACATCGTACACCGTCTGATGGACAAGACACAAAGAATATGACCGGAGGGACAGGACACAAACAACATGACCGGAGGGACAGGACACATCGTACACCGTCTGATGGACAAGACACAAAGAACATGACCGGAGGGACAGGACACAAACAACATGACCGGAGGGACAGGACACATCGTACACCGTCTGATGGACAAGACTAAAGAGCATGGCCTGAAAGGCGACACAAAGTACATGGCCTGAGAGACGGGACACAAAGAACATGACCGGAGGGACAGGACACAAACAACATGACCGGAGGGACAGGACACAAAGTACACGGCCTGATGGACAAGACTAAAGAACATGGCCTGAAAGACGACAAAAAGCACAAGGCCTGAGGGACAGGACACAAAGTACATGGCCTGAGGGACACGACACAAAGAACATGACCGAAGGACAGGACACAAAGAACATGGCCTGAGAGACAAGACACAAAGAACATGGTCTGACGGACAAGACACAAAGAACATGGTCTGACGGGCAAGACACAAAGAACATGGTCTGAAAGACGACACAAAGTACATGGCCTGAGAGACAGGACACAAAGAACAAGACCTGAGGGACAGGACAGAAAGAACGTGACTGGAATGACACAACACAAAGAACATGATCTGACGGACAAGACACGAAGAACATGGTCTGAAAGACGACACAATGTACATGGCCTGAAGGACAGGACACAAAGAACATGGTCTGAAAGACGACACAATGTACATGGCCTGAAGGACAGGACACAAAGAACATGGTCTGAAAGACGACACAATGTACATGGCCTGAAAGACAGGACACAAAGAACATGGTCTGAAAGACGACACAATGTACATGGCCTGAAAGACAGGACACAAAGAACATGGTCTGAAAGACGACACAAAGTACATGCCTGAAGGACAGGACACAAAGAACATGGCCTGAAGGACAGGACACAAAGAACATGGCCTGAAGGACAGGACACAAAGAACATGGCCTGAAGGACAGGACACAAAGAACATGGCCTGAAGGACAGGACACAAAGAACATGGCCTGAAGGACAGGACACAAAGAACATGGCCTGAAGGACAGGATACAAGAACATGGCCTGAAGGACAGGACACAAAGAACATGGCCTGAAGGACAGGACACAAAGAACATGGCCTGAAGGACAGGACACAAAGAACATGGCCTGAAGGACAGGACACAAAGAACATGGCCTGAAGGACAGGACACAAAGAAC
>CM060311.1:15612326-15632326 GCA_030674185.1 Monoplex corrugatus
TGTACATGTAAATATTCATGATTCCGTCATGCAGCCTGTAAATATTCATGAAGAGTGGATGATAAGTCAATGATGAAGATGACGGCCATTCAGTCTAGGGTTAAACGCTAGTTGAAGACTGTTCCACGAGTCTTCTAGTCTGTTGTTCAGACAGATATTGCCTGCTTATCACATGCTGATCGTTTCTGATAACTTTCTGTCTGCCTGTGTGAGTGAGTGTGTGTGTGTGTGTGTGTGTGTGTGTGTGTGTGTGTGTGTGTGTGTGTGTGTGTGTGTGTGTGTGTGTGTGTGTGTGTGTGTGTGATAGAGGAAAATGTGCAATAATGTGTATTTTGATAACCAGATGCATTTTCAATGTTTATTTTCTGGAATAATTAATGTGCCTTTCAAAATTTTGTAAAAAAAGAAAAAGACAGAGGGAGAGATAGAAAGATTAGATAGATTAGACAGATAGACATACATATATACATACACGCACACATACGCACATACATACATACAGATAGATAGAGTGATTGATAGATAGAGAGATAGACAGGCAGACAAAGATAGATTAATAGGTAGGTAGCTAGACAGATAGATAAATAGATAGGCAGACAGATAGATAGACAGGCAGACAGACAGACAGACATATAGATGATAGATAGATGGATAGATGGACAGATGGTTAGATAGATAGATATATAGATAGATAGATGGTTAGATAGCTAGCTAGCCAGATAGACAGACAGATAGATAGACAGACATATAGATAGATAGATAGATAAATAGATAAATAGACAGACAGATAGATAGATAGACAGATAGATTGGGCCACGAACCTTTTAGTCTGCTGTACAGACAGATACTGCCTGCTTATCTCTTGCTGATCGATCCTGATAATTCTGTGTAACTCTCTATGTGTATGTGTGTGTGTGCGCGTGCGTCTGTGTGTGGGTATGTGTGTGTTTGATAGTGAAAGAGCAGAGGGGGAGTGAATATGCAATGACTGTGTTTATGTGTGTGTATGTAGATGACCAGATATGTTATTACTCCTTGTTTTCCAGAAAAAGTGATGTACGTTTGAACTTTCTGTAAGAAAGGGAGAGGTCAGAAAGAGAGAAATAGATATATAGACAGGTTAGCTAGCTAGCTAGCTAGGTAGATAGATAGATAGATAGACAGATAGATAGACAGATAGATAGAGAGAGAGAGAGAGAGGATGAGGTCAGAATTGTTTATAGACGGACCAAATTTGAGTCAGGCATCCATTCCAGCCTGTAAACAGAGGGGAAAAAGCGTTGTGTTTGGATCATGGTTTCCTTATTATTGTAAAATGTGTCATCAAGAATGTCTGGGGTATGGGGCAGTATACTGTAGACACTTTATATTCAGATATAGATGTTTTGAATGAAAATATGTTACATGGCATTCCCATATTGCGGAGGAAATTCTACATGTTTACAAAATGGTACGACGTACTCTCTGTTTGAAAACACAATTACAGGGCAGGTGTTTAAAAGGGGAGAAACTTATGCCTTTATCGTTTTATGACGTTCTTCTTTTCTTTTCCCTACTCCACTTTTGTGCCTTCCATTGATAGTTATAATGACAATGATTATGATGAAAAAATAACGATAAGTGTAATAACAATGATGATATGATGATGATAGTAATAATAATAATAATAATGATGATAATAATAATACAAAGTACTCTATTATTACTCCTCCTCCTGCTCCTCCTCCTTTTTACTAATTTATCGTAACTTAAGGATACTCCAACATTTCAACGCCTTTAGCACTCTAAATATGATGAAGAGTCACAAAACACTAAAATGACATCGATGTAGCGTAGCAACAACACAACACACACACACACACACACACACACACACACACACCCACACACACACACACACACACACACACACACACACACAACACACACACAACACACACACACACACACACACACACACACACACACACACACACACACACACACACACACACACACACACACACACACACACACACAGATATGAAGACATGGCAACCGTAACAATGGCTCGACCATTTATTTTGTCTCTGTTGCAAATTTGATTTCATTTGCTCATTGTGGGAATTGCCGCAGCTGAGACATTGTAATAGAAGCTGAAATTGTATCATGCTGCTCAGAAGGATTAAGGTCTTAAGGATACGACATCAAGGCATATCCCAAAGAGCAGCTTTGATATCGTTAACTTGAGCGACATATAGTGATAACATGATCGCACTGCTTTGCAAAAGTTTTCCTGTACATATGAGCCACAAATCAGGTATGAGTTATTGGCTTCAATCTCAGTAAATGGCATAGCAATTATACAGTTTGTTGCTACCTTACTTTAAAAGTACCTTTCGTTCTGGTGGTGTCAGCTTTGTCTTGGTGAGATGTAGGTCACGTTCTTCTTCTAGCTGAAGACCTTACTCATTCGCATAGGAATTGTGTAGACCTGAGAACATGTTCATATCATTCTGATTTATGTGTATTTCATACTTCCATTGAGTTTAATTTTTCACTTTAACAGTATTCGGTTTGTAACCATTTTCAATTTCTTACTTTTCTACTGTTCTGTGACTTTAGTAGGTGACATGGTAATGATGACGATGAACTTTCCCATCGATCCCAAGGATGAGTAAACCTTAGTGGTCGTTTGACTGGTGCTGTAGTAGAGTGGGTAAACGTCGGACTTCCTACTAGATGGTCCTGAGTTCTGAGTTCAATCCGCCTAGACATCTCCACCTGGTGGGTAAAGGATAGAGATTTATCCATCTCCCAGGTCAACATGTGGAAATCTGTCAGTGCCTAAACCGCCTTTGTATATGTACGCAAGAAAAATATGAAATATGCACATTAAATATCCTGTAAGACGTGTTGGTGCCTGGCTTATGGAAAGATGGAAACATCCAGTATGCAAGCAATGGCAAGTTTGAAAAAAAACACTTTTACTTTATAACTTCTATCGCTGGAAAACAAAGAATCATTTACATTATCACTTATTGCCTGATACAGGTCATCATGTGGGGCACAAGAAAGTCTGTAGGCGCATGTTCTTCCGCATGCACTGCTTAGGAAGGAGTCCTATGGTCTTGACTTCTACTTCCACCGGTCCCTCTTCTGTTGAATAGCAGCTTAATGCACTTTCCATCGCAGTATTGTTATTGTTACTGTTGCTTAAAGCCCATCGTGGAGCCCTATCAGGGCTATAACCATTTTAAAACATACAAAACCTAAAGAGGAAAAAGAAAAGAAAACAAAATTAAGTACACTTATCAATGCATTTCCGCACACAATCCAAGGACAAGCCCCCGGCGCCGACCACTCCGTTCAACCCACCGCACAGGGGATCCAAAAACACACCCGAACACAAACCCTAGCACACCTAAGGACACCAAAACATATATAAAAACAGGCATAAATTACCTAAAATTGCTTCCCCATATCTCACTTCCCTAGAGGCAAAAATGCACTTAATACATATACCCAATTATCGATTCTTAGAAAAAGTATGTAAGATTTTATCGAACACATACAGGTGAATGAACCAGCAAGGCAGAAAATGATAGGAAGAAATGACAGAAAGCAAAGGAGGAGGAAAGAAACAAAGATAGTAACAGAAAAGAGGAAATTTCTACCACAGAATTTCCAGGTGGGGATACTATTCATACTGAAAGAACCCACGGCATCGCCACGGGGAATGGCGATAAATTTTGATATAAAAGACTGGAACTCACAACAAAACCAGAATCGTTTACTCATTCAAGAGAAAAAATACGAAATTGGTATCATGCCTATTATCTAAAATTGAAAAATAAAAATGAAACCATAATGTTGATCAGATATTTTGGAAATGTTTACATATGAAACAAGTTTGACGAAGGACCGAAGAAGTCTTGAAATCAAAATGTATCACCAGTGCAAATATTACACTGACTGAAAACATGATATTAGTTGGTGTTGATGAAAATATGTACACAGATTTGCTATCATATTTAATTGTCTTTCTTGGAGAAAAGTGTACATTCATGAATGCAAGTCTGAAAAACACAAAGTATATATTGCCCAAAAATATCACATAAAAGAATACAATGCAACACTGGCATGGAACTTGCACATCTTTAAAAATGAATGGTTGCCATTATTACCATCAATAACATCCAAAACTTGACACTGTTTAGTCACTGCATAATTCAATACACGTATTGTCAATGCGTGTACGAGGTATTTATGTCAAAATTTTAAATATTATAATAATAATAATTACAATATTTATATAGCGCAAAATCTTGATAAAATCAAATCTAAGCTTCACGTAGATTTGTTCGTAGAAAATTCAAATACATTCTGAGCATTAGGATATTTTGCATGGATTGGCGTTGTTTCTTACGATACGATTGCCATTATGCTTTGCCGTTTTGTTTCTCCAGTAGTCTGTATTGTTTGAAACGAATAGGGAAAAAGTTTGAAGTAAAAATAATGGATGATGATTTTCGCAAAGAAAAGGGACAGGTGATTAATGCACTCCTTCACCTGATGTCGATTTCACACTCACCACACACGTTCAGCTTAACCCTTTGACCCCCGAACCCTACCTGCCAACTGCTAAAACCTAACCAGACAGACAAATAATCCATCATGGTGACAAGTTGACCGAAGCCTCTCCTTAGCAACTGAAGCCTGCAAGTGCAATAATAAAACACCAAACGTCTGCTGTCAACCAAAATAGATGTTGGAAGGAACATGTACAAGAACCTTCTGCCCACCCATTTTTTTCTGTCCTCTCCTCCACCCTACCCGTATTAATCATCAAGTTTCATTTACCGAGACAAGTACAGGCATCAACACAGTTTTCAAAGTTGAAAAATAATCACGCCAATTTCGCTCTACACTGTCAAACTGTCGAGCGATTGAAAGATAGTCTGACAACACTGAATGAGTTGAGTGCGGAAATTAACAACATTTGAAAGACATTACGTTGTCAAACTTCTTTCAATCTGTCAGGTGTGTGGTGTGTGTGTGTGGTGTGTGTGTGTGTGTGTGTGTGTGTGTGTGTGTGTGTGTGTGTGTGGTGTGTGTGTGTGTGTGTGTGTGTGCACGTGTTTTTGTGATTGCGTGCGAGTGTGTTTGTGTGTGTGTGTATATGTGTATGTGTGTGCGTGTGTGTGAGAGAGAGAGTGTGTGTGTGTCAAAGAGAGAGAGAGAGAGAGAGAGAGAGAGAGAGGGGGGGAGAGAGAGTGCGCGCGTGTGTGTATCTGAGTGTCTGAGAGAGATGGGGAAGAGAGAGAGAGAGAGTGAGAGAGAGAGAGAGAGAGAGAGAGAGAGAATTTTGAAATGATGTTTGTTGATTTTCCAAAATTGTCCAGTTCTCTCTCTCTCTATTTATCTCTCTGTCTGTCTCCTTCCGCCTCTATCTCTCTCCGTCTCTCTTACTTTGTCTATCTTGTCTTAGCTGTCTGTCTATTCATCTGTCTGTCTGACTCTCCGTCTCTTTGTACATCTATCTGTCGATTGTATCTTTCTGTATTTACATCTATCTCTATGTCTCTGTCTTTGTCTGTCTGTGTCTGTGTCTATCTGTCTCTCTCTCAGTTGCTCTTTCTCTCTCTCTCTCCCTCTCACACACACACCGTGACTGCGTTTTCCTGTTGTTTGCTTTGTATCAATGTGTGTTATTGCTACTTTATCAGTATTAATATTAAATCGATTTAGTTCAAGTTGCTTATAGCCCAATCGATCACCAATACCATCTCAGGGCTAACATCACGTCAAAAATAATTCCAAGTATGATAAAAAAAAAAAGTGAATAAGATCTCCAAGGACATGACTACCTTTTCAAGTCTGCAATGCATTTAAAATCTTTCTGGTATCTATGATCATGTGAGATGAAAATTTCTGATGTCTCTTCCAAACACTTGAAATTGACGTTTGGTAGAACATCTCTTTGAGGAACCAGAAAAAAAACACGAAAAAAAAAAAAAAAAATCAGAATGCGTATTTAATATAACCAGACAAGACAGGCGCAAATTTTCGGTCAACTGACCTTTGTCAAGTTTAGACGTAAAATCACAAACGAACAAACACCATCTGGTTGTATTGAATACGCGTTCTGATTCTGTTTTCGTGTTTTCGCCCCCTGGTTCCTGTTTGCTTGAACGCGGGCAGTCACACTTGTTTTTGATCTCTTTTAAGGAGTCTGCTGTATAGAGCGATGTCGGTCAAGAGATCTGAGCAACAACCTCAATGATACTGACGCATCCGTGAAGTGGATTAGACTCGATTTGGTGGTTCCAGTCCTCTCAATGAGCCCATAGCATACTCAACTTTACGCAGGAACCGGTGGGGCCCAATATATCCCACAATTGTTGTATTGCTGTGGATAACTGGATGTATTTTCCCATTGTAACTATGAATCCCCTTTCTGGGCGTTACATGTATGTACTACAAATTCCGTTTGTTCTCTCTGGTCTGTTGTTTTCAGTCTTCTTCAGTCTTGATGTTGTCTCCTTTCTTTGTCGAGCTACCCATTTATCTCTATGCTTTCCAGAAAGCCTTCTTCTTTAATCAGTGAAGTGCTTGAAAGTAAACATGATAATACAAACATTGTGGCGGGAAAAAGCTTTCCATCTACAGTTGTCTTTGCCACAAAAGTAGCTGGAGCAAGGGAGTTGATAGGCCTGTGATCTCATGAAGCAGCTCTCGATTTCGGGGAGAGAGAGGACCAGAGGCCTTAAGGCAAAGGCAGAAGCAGCGGAAAACAGCTCCAGCTGGATCTGGACCAGGAGGAACAAAAGTGAACTTCATAAGGCTGAAAAATTCACTATATGCTGCTGTGACGGATAGCCAAGTGGCTAAGACATTCGACACAAGGGAGACTGTCTTGAGAAACCTGACCACCTAGGATGCAAGGGTTCGATTCCCAGAGGGGCACAACTTTCTATAAAAAGAAAAAAAAAAAACGACGACGGTAGAGGGGCATCCAGCGGTCATGACCTGGATGCGACACGGCCCCTTTAGAGTGTCAGAAGTTAAGGACCGAAACGCTCACTTGAGGGGGGTTTCTCCTCTGAGGTCCTTCTGCTGTCCGACTTTCCCCATAGTTTCTTATTACCTACCATATTGGCTTTTTTGATACATCTGAAAGCAGCACTAGCTTCATTTTCTTGCTTTTTTCCCCTCATAATCTGGTGATGTAAATTAAGGAGAAATTTGTGTACCGCATAAATCTATTTTTGTGCATAAAAGCTTTGCGGCGTGCTAAATATCTCATGGTTTGTATTCTTTTGCTGTTGGTTGTGAGCTGAGACATGGTTTTCCAACTTTCAGAAATTTGTTAGGCGTGATTCGTTCATCCAAATTGTGCTGTTTGATTTTTGTACATATTTTTCATTTTCATTTTTGTCCTCTTTTTTCTTTAACATTTCTTAATCAAGCATTGTACTTTTTTCATTGTTTGTGTGTATCTTATGCATGAACGACAAAATTTTCAGTTCTTAGTATACACCTTCTGTGCTGAAGTGTCAGGGTTGTGTGTGTGTGTGTGTGCATGTGTGTGTGTGTGTGTGTGTGTGTGTGTGTGTGTGTGTGTGTGTGTGTGTGTGTGTGTGTGTGTGTTTTTTGTGCGTGTGTGTATGTATGCGTCTGTTTGTGTGTGTGTGTGTGTGTGTGTGTGTGTGTGTGTGTGTGTGTGTGTGCGTGTGTGTGTAGATATGTGGATTGAAATATGGTTTAGTTTTGATGAGTATTTCTGTCTGGTTTTAAGACAATTTTGGATTCCTGAAATGGCTAGGCTTTTCTCTAAGCACGGTCAAGATCAGCTCCATGTTCAGTCTTCTGTTTCTTTTTTTTTTCTTACTTTCTGGTGTTAAAATAATTCCCTCCAAAAAAAAGGAAGTTATGCATAGGGTTTTTGCACAGGCTTGGAGAATCTGTCAGATAACTGCTGGCAGATTTGGGTGGAGCACATATGGAAATATACAAGTGCAGTGAATCCCTCTTGAACAAACTCCAAATTCATGGATGGATATTTACCAAATTTGGGTCAAAGGTGTAGTAGGCCTCTGAGCAGTCTTAAATACATAAAGTTGGAGGATAAGATGTCAAGATTGCAACGACCTTCAAATGCGTAAATAAGCATATTTTGAGGAAGGTGTCTGAACAATGAACAGCAATTTCTTTAGGAACGTTTCACAATGTTTTAATTCTGTTTTCACTGTTTGTGACTGTTTACCACTGTCCTTGCTTCACGCCAACTTTTATTTCAACTTGATGTTTCTTGAAAATCGCAATGACACTCAGAAGTAGTAAACTTTGATTTTCTGTCAAAATATTTGCACAAAAGCGGAGACTGTTAGAATGGCTTGACTACTTTTTTCTTTTTCTGCTTTCAGTTGTTTTATTATTATTACTTCATTTTTGGATTTTTTTTTATGTGCTTTCTCTTTTGTATTTTTCCTGCCTCTCTCTATGCCTCTCTCTATGCCTCTCTCTGTGCCTCTCTCTCTCTCTGTCTTTCTCTCTCTCTGGCTTTCTCTCTGGCTCTCTCTCTGGCTCTCTCTATGCCTCTCTCTCTCTGTCTTTCTCTCTCTCTGGCTTTCTCTCTGGCTCTCTCTCTGGCTCTCTCTCTGGCTCTCTCTCTCTCTGTCTTTCTCTCTCTCTGGCTCTCTCTCTCTCTGTCTTTCTCTCTGGCTCTCTCTCTCTGTCTTTCTCTCTCTCTGGCTCTCTCTCTCTCTGTCTTTCTCTCTCTCTGGCTCTCTCTCTCTCTGTCTTTCTCTCTCTCTGGCTCTCTCTCTCTCTGTCTTTCTCTCTGGCTCTCTCTCTCTCTGTCTTTCTCTCTGGCTCTCTCTCTCTCTGTCTTTCTCTTTCTCTGGCTCTCTCTCTCTCTGTCTTTCTCTCTCTATGCCTCTCTCTCTCTCTGTCTTTCTCTCTGGCTCTCTCTCTCTCTGTCTTTCTCTTTCTCTGGCTCTCTCTCTCTCTGTCTTTCTCTTTCTCTGGCTCTCTCTCTCTCTGTCTTTCTCTTTCTCTGGCTCTCTCTCTCTCTGTCTTTCTCTCTCTCTGGCTCTCTCTCTCTCTGTCTTTCTCTCTGGCTCTCTCTCTCTCTGTCTTTCTCTCTGGCTCTCTCTCTCTCTGTCTTTCTCTCTCTATGCCTCTCTCTCTCTCTGTCTTTCTCTCTCTATGGCTCTCTCTCTCTCTGTCTTTTCTTTCTCTGGCTCTCTCTCTCTCTGTTTTTCTCTTTCTCTGGCTCTCTCTCTCTCTGTCTTTCTCTCTCTATGCCTCTCTCTCTCTCTGTCTTTCTCTCTCTCTGGCTCTCTCTCTCTCTGTCTTTCTCTCTGGCTCTCTCTCTCTCTGTCTTTCTCTCTCTATGCCTCTCTCTCTCTCTGTCTTTCTCTCTCTCTCTGGCTCTCTCTCTCTCTGTCTTTCTCTCTGGCTCTCTCTCTCTCTGTCTTTCTCTCTGGCTCTCTCTCTCTGTCTTTCTCTTTCTCTGGCTCTCTCTCTCTCTGTCTTTCTCTCTCTATGCCTCTCTCTCTCTCTGTCTTTCTCTCTCTCTGGCTCTCTCTTTCTTGTTCACTTTCAATGCTTGATATGTAATGCAGGCCCTTCCCATATTTCATTTGAAAATTTAGCCCCCTCACAATTATGAAAAGATCAAAAATTCCTTCAGATGTCTGCTTGCAGACTCATAAGAAAAATTAATGTATATCGTTTACAATCCCCTTGACTGCATCAAAAATGTATTTTTGCTTCCCGAGTCTCAGTCTTGTTCTTTGCTTATCATTTTACGTTTACGAATTAATATTTTCGTTATATTAAGTCTTTATCTGTTTGTACATAATGACATACGCACAAATAGTATGTTTTAAAGTTCAGTTGCTTAGATTACGATATTGTGGTTCTAACTGTGGCAGGGGATGAATTAACAATAAGGGCATTCTGTGCTTATCTATTACACATGAAAATAAGACTGATCCTATGCTGTATCATTTTATCTTTGTACCAGTCTCTCTCGTTATAATCATTAGGCCAAATTTCAACAATGGCAGATAGGCAAGTTTTTCCTCTCTACGATGTTTTCTGCTTTTAGCTATTACAATGCTCCTAAGCCATTTAACAATTTTGACTCCCGCACCCTAGTTACCATCTGACAAAAGCTTAACCCTTTGATTCCCTCACCCTATCCACCAGCTTCCTGCACTTAACCCTTTGACTCCTCACCCTATCCACCAACTTCCCGCAGGAAGCTGGTGGAGAGGGTGAGGAGTCAAAGGGTTAAGTTTTTGCTTTGCTGGCATGGTTGACAATACAGGATGCTGGTGGAAAGGGTGCGGGAGTCAAAGGGTTAACATCTTTGCTTGATTTCCGACACGAGATAAATGCAGGGTTGAAAAAAGCTAAACCAATTGCAACAGCACCATAAGGGTTGGGACAGGGGGGTGGGTCAGTCGGTCACGACACAGGATTGTCTGATCCAGCACTTGGCCACGATGCTAAATCGGCCACCGTCGCCTGTGAGACGCGAGACGCGACGACAGGAAAGCTTTCCACAGCCTCTCTTTCGTCTCTCACTCCCCCCCCCCCCTTCTTCTTTTTATTCTGTCGTACACAAATCTGTGAAAACTAGGATCGCCTCATCCTCTTCCCCTTTCTCTCCGTGTTTTGTTTTAAAGGAGGAATGACCCAGACATGTGCTCCTTGATTTCTTCACAAAGATGTTCTTCTAGTTAAATACCAGTTTTGTCAAGTATCATAGAATTATCTAGGTGTGTGTGTGTGTGTGTGTGTGTGTGTGTGTGTGTGTGTGTGTGTGTGTGGGTGTTGTGTGGTGGTGTGTGTGTGTGTGTGTGGTGTGTGTGAGCGTGTGTGTGCGTGCGTGTGTGGTGTGTGTGTATGTAGTATGTATGCATGTGTGTGTGCGTGTGTGTGTGTGTGTGTGTGTGGTGTGTGTGTGTGTGTGTGTGTGTGTGTGTGTGTGTGTGTGGTGTTGTGTGTGTGTTTTGTTCGTTATTTCTTTTAACGTCTATTCACATATGTGCTTTTAGAGGAGTATGTGTGTGTGTGTGTGAGTGCGTGTGTGTGTGAGTGTGTGTGTGTGTGTGTGTATGTGTGAGTGTGTGTGAGTGTGTGTGGTGGAGTGTGTGTGTGTGGTTGTGTGTGTGTGTGTGTGTGTGTGTGTGTGTGTGTGTGTGTGTTTGTTTGTGTGTGTGTGTGGTCTGTCTTTGATAAAATGTGTTAACATTTTCTCTGCTGTTTAAGAGCGGATCTTTGCCAGACGCTGGTCAACTCCGTGGACTGTTGAAGAGTTGCGAAAGAAAAGTTTGGAAGGTAAAAGAGCCTACAATAAGCACTTTTCAAAGAAGGTGTCTGAACAACACTTCCTCAGGAACTTTCGACAATATTTAAAATCTGTTTTCACTATTGCGACAGATCAGTGTTGTCAAACTACTTGAAGTTTCTTCAAAGTCACAGTGATCTTGAGATGTACAAAAATCTGGATCTTTTGGTGGTAGTTTTATATAAAATGGGAGATAGCTACAGAGCACTGACCACCTTTTTTTGGGGGGAAAGAGTTGCAAAGTACTGACCACCTTTTTATTCAGTTTCAACCTTACCTTGCCAAAGACTGTAACCGGTCTTACATGATGTCATATATACTGATTTCATTGATGTCATGTGCTGGAAGGATCCCAGAGCAACTGGAAATGTCTTGTGCTTGCGTCTAGACCCGAGGTACTGGCAAGTCTAAGATCTAACATGTATGGCTTCTGTTGTCTATCTCTACGTCAGTGTGTCGTTAAAACAACGTATATGTAAATCCACCTTACTATTCATTTCTCTCTTGTATGTTCTTGAGTGTTTTACTTTTAGTACTTTCTATCTGCTTGTTAAGCCCATTATAATAACACTACACTTTGTCTGTCGCTATCAACCACGACGATGACCTGACTTGATGGGGAGTTTAGTGACCTGTTAGCATTTGCTCTTAAGGTCAAGTTGTTCAAATTAGGATATTGTTACTATCAGTAAGTAGTTACATTCATGTGGCATTTCTTATCACTTCTAAGCACCCGTAGCTTATAGGAATAAACCAGCTAGTGATAATAATAACAACTGCAATAATAATAAAAATAATAATAATAATTACAATAATAATAATAATAATAATGATGATGATAATAATAATAATAATAAGAAGAAGAAGGACAATAATAATAATAATAATAATAATAAAATAATAATAATAAGAAGAAGAAGAAGAAGAAGGACAACAACAACAACAATATTAATTATAATATGTCTCGGGGTTTGTCATCTTCCCATCTTGCCATTCGGTTTGTAAAAAAGGTAACTGATGACTGGGTCCGAATGGGTCATACAGCACATAGACAGCCCCCCTTTACTTGATGAAATGGCTATCGAGTGGCGTCGGGAGCCTGGAGATGACTGGCCGGAGAGTGGCGAGGCATTGGTGCTCTGGGTCCCATCTGTACCCTCCAGGTGTATCTTGTTAACTTAGTAATAATAATAATAACAACAACAATAATAATAATGATAATAATAATAACAACAACACAATAATAATATTGATAATAATAATAACAAAAATACAATAATGAAAATAAAATACTACTACTACTACTAATTATAATTACAATGATGATGATGGTGATGATAATGATAATGCCTACATGATGAGAACGAGAGGCTGGACTTTAATATAAGAGGCAGACCAAGTAAGACCTGCATTGAGAGCGTAAAGGAGACCTTGACAGCACGTAGCAGTTTTCCTGTTCAGGTTTTCCGAGCTCTTTCTTCAAACGACACCTACGACAGTACAAGCAGACAGATAAAGGAAAGCATAAGACAGAAAAACACTTCTCCACCCGTAGTATAAAACACTTCTCCACCCGTAGTATAAAACACTTCTCCACCGTAGTATAAAACACTTCTCCACCCGTATATAAAACACTTCTCCACCCGTAGTATAAAACACTTCTCCACCCGTAGTATAAAACACTTCTCCACCCGTAGTATAAAACACTTCTCTACCCGTAGTTGTACTCATTGCATATTCCCAGCCACCCTCAGGGAAACTTCTTCCATAGAGAAAAGAAACCGCCCATTGGCAGGAATTTCAAAGATGGCGGCAAATAGAAAATCAACACAGCACGCGCTGGTCATTCTTTCATTATTCCATTGGTGTTGTTTAGAAAAGAGGACACTGTTGCAATGTAGATACAATGGCTGCCTCCTGTCCTGATGAATCTGGGTTTTATGCTCAGTGGTCAGATATGTGGTTTCTTAAAACAAACGATACACACACACACATACACTCACCCACCCACCCACCCACCCACACAACCTCACACACCTACACACACACACACACACACCCTCACACTAACGTACACACACACACACACACCCTCTCTCTCTCTCACACACACACATACACACACCTCCCCCCCCCCCCACAAAAACAATAACAAAACCCCAGTGCAATTAACGAAGATGTTGCAGTTCAAGTTTGCTTCCGAAAAATCCCCCAGAAAAGAACATTGTTCCACTTGCTTGAGCTTACAATTTAAACGGATATTTCAATTTAAAGAGACACTTTAATTTGAATGCATATTTCAATTTAAAGGGATCCTTCAATTTACAGGGACATTTACCTCAATTGTTGATTTTTCTTTTTTTTTCTTTTATCTGTCCGCTTGTATCGTCATATTCATATTTATGTCTTTTGTCACATTGGATTTATTGCGAGAAACTTGGGCTGCTCTTCCTTTTCAGAGCGCGTCGCCGCAGTGCAGCACCACCCCATATTTTGACCAAGAGTTCAGAAAGGCAAGACGGTTAATTGGTCTTCAATAAATCTCTCTCGCCAATGTTTTATACCAAGACAGCCGGGCAATGCCCTGCTCTTCACGATCTTCAGCTGCCATGAGATCTTTATTGTGCTCAGGCCAGGAGGGTCCGACTTTTTTATCGTCCCCTTCCAAAGGACCAGACATTCAGTTCGATTTTCTGGCCAAACTGAGGAGAAAAGTCGAGGCCCTCAACAGGGAGTGAACCCTGGAACTTCGGTTTAGTTGTTGGCAGGCGAACGTCTGAACCATTCTACCACTCTTCTCCTTGAAGTGGAGAAGTGTCGTATGATGTGAAACTGTTGATTCAGGCCTTTCTTTGTCTGCCTCTGGCTTTAGACATTGTATTGTTGTATTCTTGTTTAAAATGTTTGCCGTCTTCCCCAACCTTTCCCCATGCCAATTCAAGATCTTGCCAGCGCATATGATTTTTATACAGCATCAAAGAATCTGTCAGCTAATAGAAGGCAGCTTGGGCGGAGCGTGTACGGATTTGCCTGAGTGCGGTGATTCTTCCTAAATGAACTTCAGATTTCAAACTTACATACTTGAGGAGCCACCTGGTAGGGGCGCATTCTGGCAGATAATCAAACCATTTAAAAGAGAAGAATATGACGATGGACTGGTGTTGCTCCCACAATTTCTCAGAGTTCAAAGTTTAGTTTGTTCAAGAGGAATTCATTGCAATAGAAAAAGTCCATGTATGCTCTACTAAAATTGCCAGTAATTATCTGGCCAACTCTATGAACCTGCACAAAACACTATGCGTTAGTAAGGTCTTGAAATGGGGACATACAAAGTACTATGCGAACACCAGAATGATTATATCATTAAGATGGGCAGTGAACAGGGCAGTTTTAATGTCGTAATCTAGAATTGAACACGAGATATCAGATTCTGAGTCCACAGCTCTGTCAACAGAATCACTGTCGAGATCAGAGAGAGCGTGGTGTTTCTGATCATTACACGCCTGGTCTTACTGACAGCCATTTTCAGACAACTCATCTCAGAGATGGTAAGTTTGTATTTCAGGACCTTGGTCAGGATCCACATTTGGCACTGGTATTTCAGGATGGAAATAAAAATGGAGCTGATTAACTTGGCTTTTATTTCAATAAGAATGTTGGGGGTATTTCAGGAGCTGAACCAGTTGATAACTGACTTATGTTTCAGGAGTATGGCATGATAATAACTGAAATTGTGTACTTTCGGGAATTTTGTTTGACCTCTCTGTTGAGTCTTCTGTCGTCTGTGAAAATGCTGCCGAGGTATTTGAATTCATTTATTTGTTTCAGTTTATGCCGTTGATTGATGCTCAGGTTTCCTGCTTGTACTTATGACCTTCATCATCTCAGTTTTGCTGAAGCTGATGGTCGTGTTGTAGTTTGCACAGGTGGTGTTCAGGTTGGTTGGATTTATCTGTAGTTCTTTTTCTTCTTTTTTGTATGCTAGGCTGTAATCGTCAGCAAATATCCCATCAAAAGATTCTAGGTCTAGGCCTCGTAATTTTGTCTATGTAAACTTTGAACATTTGTGTTTGAATTCTACAAATTTTCATTCTTTTAGTCTTAGCCATTTAAGTAATTTCAGATAATCTTAATACATAGCGTGGACATCATCATCATCAGGTGCCTTGCCGCATGGCGTTGGCGATTATGGACTTCCATCTGTCTCTATCTCTTGTTGCTTCAAGCATCTCTTCCACCCTCCTTGTCTTCAGCCACTCTGCAAGTCCGTCTAGCATCTTCTCCCTGGGTCTACCTGGTGCTCTCCTTCCCTCCAGCTTTGCCGTTGTGACCAGGTGTTCCAATTGCCCTTTCCTCATAAAATGGCCTATGAATGTTGCCTGCATTTTCCTAATCTTCCTTATGAATGATCTACTTGTGTCTACCTCCATCAAGACTGTCTCATTTTGTTTTCTTTGCTGTCCATGGAACTCTTTAACATCCTTCTTAGAAACCACATCTCGGCTGCCTCAATCTTGTTCTGGCTTTGCTTGTTGACATATCTACCGGAAATGGTGTAGATCTAAAGGGCTGTAAGAACAATGATAATGATGATAATGATAATAACAACAATGATAACAATAATAATAATAATAGTAGCAGCAGCAGCAACAACAACAACAACAATAATAGTAATAATAATAATAATGACATTTATACTGTGCAAAAGCTTGCTATGTAAATGAAAGCAGAGCGCGCACTCTCATCGTTCACCAAAGTATTCACACGCGATAGCAAAAACTTACGGGTACGAAACACAAAGGACTGGGAGGAGAAGGAAAGGAGGAGATTAGGACCAAAGGGTTGGCACATACAGGGAAATCACTCCTGGACAAAAAGGTTTATCTTCAAGTTCGACCTGAAAGAGTATGTGACAGTCTGAGAGAAAGGGGAAGCTCGTTCCAGTTGTATGGACCAGGCACAGAAAAAGAGTGGTGACCGACTATGAAACATCTGTATCGAGATTTTTTAAACAAGTAGTGTCAGAAGCAGAACAAAGACGTTTGGCAGGGGTGTACGCTAGGAGGTGGTCACAAAGATAAACAGGTGCAGTGCCACCCACACTTGGAGCATAATGCATCGTTTTTTTTTTTATCTTTTAAACATACAATATACACACACACATACACACGCACACCCCCCCCCCCACACACACACACACAAGAACACACAAGAACACACACACACGCATTCAGAATCAAAGTGACTGCCAGCGTTTAAGCAACTCGGAACCAGACGTATACACAAAATAGAATCAGAACGTGTATTTGATATAACGAGACAACACAAAACAAGACAACCACGAATAATTCAGCCAACTGGCCTTTGTCAATCATATACAAAAGACAACAAAAAGTAAATGCACAAAACATACAAACAATCAAACAAACAAACAAACAAAATCGAACACTGGTTTTTCCATTTGGTTTGCACATTTACTCTTTGTTATCTTTTGTATACGGTTGACAAAGGCGAGTTGGCGGAAAATTCATGCCTGCCTTGTCTTGTTATGTCAAAAATGCGTTCTGGTTCTATTTTTGTGTGTGTCTGGTTCATACAATACAGTTACACATATATGTACATTAAAACATTTTTTTTTATCTACATACAGCACACATAAATACTTGTTGCTGTTCACTCTTACACAACATATACATTTGCCCACGTATACCACTGCATATAAATGTATCCCACATGCCCGACAGTTAGATTTGTCACCAGGATAATATAATAATAATAATAATTACAATATTTATATAGCGCAAAATCTTGATAAAATCAAATCTAAGCGCTGAAGCAGACACACACGCACGCACGCACGCACGCACACACACGCACGCACACACACACACACACACACACACACACACACAACACACACGCATGGCTATAAATGGGGAGAAAGAATAAAAGCAATAAAAGCAAGAATAAAAGCAATGGAAAATTATAGAGAGCATAGCATATACAATTATATATTATAACCATGTGATTCCCCTCCGAGCGGAGACAGGCTGCACGAGGGGGGGGGGGGGGGGGGGGGTTGAGTGAGGTTAGGAATTTTATGCGGAGGAGAAAAGGATCTATTCAGTCTGAAAACAACAGCACACTAATAACTTGACGTGAACCATCGCCAACTAGAACGGAATTGATGTGGATAAAATTTCTGTCTCCGGCAGATGAACGCATTGTTGTTTGAAGGTTTTAATCATAACACTCACAACAGTGAGATCTTTCTCAACAGAGAACCGCTGAAAATCCAGTATCACTGCTATGATTAAAAACAGGAACAGAAAGAGAAAGCAAAGCAACAGTGGAAGTTAATGAAATGAAGCTTTTCTTTTATAGCACGACTCATTTCGAACCAAAACGGCAGGGATGATAAGAATTAGAGATGAGCGAATATTCGTACTAACACCTGACTACAATGTTATTCTGGAGCATTCTTTTCTCTCTTTTTTTCTTTTCGTTTCCCTCATTTTCTTTCTTTATTTTTCAAGGAGGTTACTTTATATAGACCAAGAGAGATGTGTACCTGTCTCTATGTGTTTGTCTGTCTGTGACAAAAAAGTGGGACACGACTTTCTAAGCTCTGTAAAGGAGGATCTTTACCAAATTTTGATCAAAGCTTTTGACTGTTTGTTCAGGACACGTGAAAGTTTACGTTGTCAAGGTCACGTGGAATCCACCCCCACCCCCTTCTTAAAGTGTCAAAAATTAGCCTTTTTGAGCAAAATATGTAAAGAGCACTTTAAATGACCGAAATCCGTTTTAGTTGTCATAACAGTCCACCCTACATGTCAATTTTCAATTTAATTGAACCATCTTCGAGGTCAAAATGACCCTGAGAGGTACAATATCTGGATTTTCCAATGGAAAGCAAAATCTCTAATTCGATTTTTCTCAGTTGCTTTTGACTGAACAAGTTTGATATTTCACATAGTCTCTCCATATGCGTAAACAATCGAAGCCGTCATAAATGAAATGATCAAGCCATATGAATGAATTTCTTTTATTTTATGGGTTAAGATAACATTTTGTATGAACAGGAACATCAAAGTTAAAGAATGAAGTAAACGTTATCAGTTGTATGATTTTAGTAGTGTCTTGGGCCGGGCTTGTCAATGCGAATGTTTCAATGACCTTGCCCCAGTTCCAAGGTCACAACAAGAACATTTTCATAACATATGTTTTATGTCACTGCGCTAATAGTTTAACCAATTTTACTATATCTGGTTCACAATACCATAAATAAACTTCGAAAATGAAAAACTGTTTTTGATTCACCATGACTGATATTGACGGCCATTTGTATTTTCATGATTGCATTGTCCGAAACAAAAAATGTTTTAAAAAAATCAAAGAATAAACTTTTTATATAAGCTTTAGTACAAAAAACGATCAATGTAATCATATGTAATTTTCTTCTTCAGTATGCTTATAGATGTGCGATGGTTTGGTTTCAATGACCAAAAAAATATTTCCACAGTCGTAAACCATGTGGTTTTGAGCATTTTCCAATTCCTACAGAAACTGAACTTTTGCAAAAGGATAGACACAACTTGAAGAGGAAACTTAGGTTGTTACTGTTGTAAACAACTCTTCTTCTTACTTGCGCATTAAAAAAAAGCTAAATTGAGGACACAAAAAAAAAAAAAAACAGAAAAAAAATCCAGAAAACAAACAGCCCCTTCCCCGATTTTTCGATTTTTAATGAATTTATTCCATGATCAAGATAAAATTTCATGATCAAGATAACATTTCATTTTCTGTACTCTCAGTGCCTTTTTTTTTTTACAGACCTAGCAGCGTGTGACGTTAAAAGTAAATGGCATTTATGACGCAACATTACGAGAGCGCAGAGGTTTCAATTAAAATGTTCATAAGAAATCACGTTCTTTCAAAGGTAACATATGGTATGCGTGCATGTATATGTACGTCCACGCGTGAATATGTGAGTATGCGCGCATGTGCGTGCGCGCGTGTGTGTATGTGTGTGGTGTGTGTGTGTGTGTGTGTGTGTGTGTGGTGTGTGTGTGTGTGTGACAGAGAGAGAGAGAGAGAGAGAGAGAGAGCGAGAGAGAGAGAGAGAGAGAGAGAGAGAGAGAGAGAGAGAGAGAGAGAGAGAGAGAGAGAGAGAGAGAGAGAGAGAGAATTCACAGCTTCAACGAACTCTCAAAAGAACGGCCGCAATAAAGACATCCAACCCTTTACCCAAAGAAGGTCTACGCTCCACATAGAGATAATCCCAGAATCAAAATAGATATTTCAACAATAAAAAGATTACATACCACTTAAAGAAACAGATAAGTTTTTATGTTAACTAGTTTACTCAATATAAAAATAACTCAGTGACTGTTTTTTTTTTGTCCGGTAGTAGAAGAGCAAATGAACAGTTGAAATGTGTTATAAACCTCTTCTTAAATATTGTGAAACTGAGACATTGGCTCATGTTTTCTGATGGTATATTTCAGAGGCTGGCTCCGGAGTACGTGAGGCAGGATTTAAAGAGGCCAGTCATTGGGATGGGGGATATATATTTTTCTCCTTTTGCGTGTGAGATTGATAGAAAGCGTACTGATGTTTTTATCTGGAACATGTCTATGCATTATTTTGT
>CM060311.1:15639826-15649826 GCA_030674185.1 Monoplex corrugatus
CCTTGGCTACGAGCATGCGCATCTGAGGCTTGATTAACTAGCACACATTGAATCTCTACTCAGTTTCAGGGAGGTTCTTCATCTTGTCGCCAAAGCTGTGTGTTCGTTAGTTTTTCGATCTCGATCCTGCTGCAACTTTATCTCTTCTAGTGACAATGAGAATTCAACTCCACTCCTGTGATCCCTCCCCATTCTTCCCCAACCTATACACAAAGAGGTATGCGTTCGGAGTTTAGAATTCGGAGTTAATTCAAGAGGGATTCATCACACTCGGACAATTCCACATGTGCTCCATCCAGATCTGCCAACAATTGCATAGCAAACTTCCTGAGCTTGGGCAAAACCCTAAGGGCTGGCAAGATCTTGAACTGAAGAGTGGAAAAGGGGAGGTGGGGGGGGGGGAGACCTTTGAAACATTAAGCTAACACCACCAGAATGATGGAAATATAAAGATGGGTAGCAAACAGGTTAAAAAAAAACCCAAACAAACAAAAAAACAAAAAAACGTGCATGGTCCGCCCGAGGGTTGAACCCACAACCCCTTCTTTATGAGCATGACAGTCTTACAACTGAGGTAACTAGCTGAACCTTTACAGCAAGGGTGAAAGGGTGTGCATATGCATACCATCTTCCGTGCTGAAGCCAGGCAGAATCTAAGAATTCGTGTGATCTGGGGACTCGGCAGAATCTAAGAATTTTTTAATACAATGGCAGTCAGAGAATTTTAATATGATGAAAATGATTCTGTGGAATTTTTCATTTTCATTTCAAACTACTAAAAGGCTGCAAGTTATACCACCTACCGTGATCTGTCTTGTCGTTAACCAGTTTGAATACAAAAACTTTGAATAATGCTCTGGAAAATGTATGCACGAAGTTGATGATGGTTAACTTGGCTTTGTTGTCCACGTCTTCCCAACTAAGGACAGAGCATGCTCAACTTTAGGGGGTAAAATATTGGAGCTACATAACAACTACAGAAATGATACCCTCTGGTCACCAGCTTAATGCTGTTACCACAATGACCTGTTTTATATAAGGTTGTTACGCTGCTGAGCCAGGGAGAATGAGAATTCATCTGATTCAACTGTAGACAGAAGGGGACGGAGACAGCTGACGGGGCATGCATCAGCGGCTATCATCAAGAATGATGTCACCGAAAGGTGAACAGGTGAACATAACATTAGGTTTGGTTGTGAACTGCTGAGATCACGGAATTGATACTTCTGGTCACCAGCTTAATGCTTTTACCACAATGACTTGTTCTTATATAAGGTTGTTATGCTGCTGAGCCAGGGAGAATGAGAATTCATCTGATTCAACTGTAGACAGAAGGGGACGGAGACAGCTGACGGGGCATGCATCAGCGGCTATCATCAAGCATGATGTCACCGAAAGGTGAACAGGTGAACATAACATTAGTTTGGTTGTGAACTGCTGAGATCACGGAATTGATATCTTCTGGTCACCAGCTTAATGCTTTTACCACAATGACTTGTTCTTATATAAGGTTGTTACGCTGCTGAGCCAGGGAGAATGAGAATTCATCTGATCTGGAGGCATTACAGTATATGTGACAATTTTCTCAATACAGTGACGGCACGATGATGAGCTTACTTGCCGGATTTAACTATTTTCAAGGACTATCGCACTCAGGGAGGTTTTTTCGTCCCATTTTCTACACCACCTTAATGGCCACAGAAGCCGACAGATTTTTACAATGCGATGATGATGATGTCGATGAGGATGATAATCATGACGCTATGGAGTTCCATTTAGGATTGCGATTGCGTGACAGGGCTGTATTGTACGCTTACTATCATCATATATCCTGGCGTCAACCAGGCCCGAGAAATACAGACACCTGCATTGCTGGTCAGAAGATTTTTTAGCAACACCCTAAATAACGCATCCGTGAAGTGAATGAGACTCGACTGTGTGGTCCCAGTCTCCCAAGTGAGCCTATAGCACGCCGTAATCTGGATAGAAGCCGAAAAATCCCACAATGACTTTTGAAGGGACTGATGGGGATTTGAACCCACAACCTTCTGGTCAGTAGTCCGTTGAGCTAACCACTACACAACAGGGATTAGTTTGCCGGATTTAACTTACTTGACGTGTTTGGCTGGCTGTAAAAAATAATAACGTGCTTATGCCAACACCCTAAAAAATAACATGTATTTTAGTTTTAATTCCTCTTGCTTTACAACATTCTCTACCCGCTTGTATGAAGAGGTGTCGCGTGGCGATAAAGCAGATAGTCTACAACTTCATGGAAAGCATAGTGCAGAATCAAGCTGTGACATGAAGTGCGACTTCCATTCTCTCTATAAATTGGACACAGTCATGGTCTTCAGCTGGTTCTGAAGCCCCAGCATCTGGTGTTGTAGGTTTGAAGGGCTGGCTGGTTGGTAGCATTTCCTGATCAGGTGCCCATATCACTAGATCAGCCGTTGTGCGACGCAATGACTGACAGGTGTCCCAGCTATTTCAGATCTCTTCGTTTCTGTGTCTCTTCTGGTCTTGCTGGCATTCTTCTGAGACATCTCATCTCGCAAGTCGTGATTACTCTTTCAAACTTTGTTTCAATGTCCACACCTGGCTCCGGTAAGTCTGTGTGGATACAAAGATTATAAGCCTGGTTTGTTGTTCCCATACAGGTGCTTGGGTGTTTTGGGAAAGATGAGAATTGGACGCTCCACAGCAGTGTCCTTTTAGACTGTGATATACATTGATTTCGGTCCATTTTTCCATATCCGCTCTTTGGTGAAGTTTTTGCCCTTTGGCATTAATGTCCATTTTGTGAGATGTTCCTTCTACTGATATAACCTCTGTCTTGCTGGTGCTGAGTTCTATGCCATAGTTGTCACAGATGCTGTTTAAGTTGTATGTTTTTGCAGCTGTTTTTTCATAACTCATCATCTCATGGTCATCAGTAAATAATAGGTTTATTGAGCGCTTCTGGGTCAGCGTGGGCTCTTTGGGTAATTTTGTCCATGCAGATGATGTAAAAGAATGGCAAAAGAATACATTCATGTCAAATTCCAGATGAACTACTTGGAAGGTCCCTACAACAAGGTCCTACAACATTCTCACCATTAACGTAGATTATATTCATATTCTTTCTTTAGTCACAACGGATTTACCATGTGAAACTCAGGCTGCTCTCCCCGTTGACAGCGCATCGCCTCAGTGCACAGCCAATCATTTTTTTACCAAGACTTCAGAAAGGTAAGAATGCTAATTGGTCGGGGGGGGGGGGGGGGGAGGCATTAGAAATCAATCTATCTTTCCAATATTTTATACCACAGTAACCGTGCAATGTCCTGCTCCTCACTGTTTTCAACTGCCTGGGTTCCTTAGCGTGCGAGCCAGGAGGTAAACGGGTCCGACTCCTGTTTCGTCCCGTTCCGAAGTACTACATGTAGACATTCTGTTCGATTTTCCGGTCAAACTAAGGAGAAAAGTCGAGGAATCATCAGGGAACGAACCCTGGAACCTCGAGTTTAGTTATTGGCAGACAAACTTCTGAACAATTCTGCCACTCTTCTCCCTGTTTTGTGTTTTTCAAGGGTTGGTTCATAATTCAATAAGACTGTCCAAAGTCTCATTCTGCTTACACGGTCAACAGTGTTTCTAATCCACAATGAACAAGGTGGAGCTGTTGCTAGTGTTCAGATGCTTTCTAGCATAGCTGGCAAAGTGAGAAAATTCTTTTTTGTGAGTACAAATGGACTTCGCCAAGGAATGGTTCCATTATAATCCTAGTTTATTGTTAAAAAAATGTTGGTGTATAACTTCTTTTTTGAGATGGACAACCGCTGCCCTCTACAACCTACCTTTTCTTTAGCAATAACAGTAATAATAATAATAGTGATCATTAATCGCCCAATACAGTTATGCTTTCATCATCTGACACGTTCTGAGAATGTGTATAATTCACCTCATCAAACTGCTGTCATTATATGGTGCGTGTACCTGGAAGTGACGTGTGGTTGTCTTCTCTTCTCTGATTTGGATCGTGATGATTTTCTCGGGGTTTTATAGAAAAGATCGTGCACCAAGAACGCCTCTATGGTCCAAGTTCACGTCACTCCACTCCACACCACAATAAAGTTTGTATGCATTTCTCTTTATTTCCTTGTCCTTTCCTCTGCAGTCTGATATTCCCATGACTCTTATTTTCGGATTTTTCATGAATTCCGCTATCTCTGCAGGTATTGCAACTACCGATTTTCTTTGGGCTTAACTCGTTGTCTTTTTCCATTTCCAGTCCGATTTCATTTCAAACCATCTGTTTCATTCTTCTTTTATTTTTTTTATCTATTTCCAGCTTGTTAGGCCTGCCATAGTTTCCCGAGCACCCTGTTTGCTGAATGATGCCTTTCTACCTCCCATGACGGAATAAGGGATTGGAGTTCAGGAGCCACTGGATTTAACTGGGATCATATATCAAGGGTTAAGTTAATTAAGGTGAGAATCTTGTGGCAGCTGTGAGCTTCAAATCTGGTGTCCTCTGATATTTCACTGGCCTCAATTTACTGCTGCGGGAAAGAAAGTCCCTGCTGAGTCACACCGTCAAAAATACCGTGAAATATGGCCAGCTTTCTCTTTCTGACATTAAAGATAAGCTTTAGTTTCAGTGTTGTCCGATTATCCTTTTTTACAGAGTGTGATTAGGTATAAACATGCTTCACTTTGTATCCAGGTAGAGCTGGGTATCATAGCAGATGCCTCGTGATTATTGAAAATTATTTATATTTTGTGTGGATCTGAAATGACTTCTTTAGCCTCGATCTCTTCTCTCTATTTCTGTTTCTTTCTCTCTTCTCTCTCTGTGTTCCTCTTCCCCTTGTGTGTGTGTGTGTGTGTGTGTGTGTGGTGTGTGTGTGTGTGTGTGTGTGTGTGTGTGTGTGTGTGTGTGTGTGTGTGTGTGTTGTTTGTGTGTGTGTGTGTGTGTGTGTGTTGTGTCTCGTCTCTCTCTCTTTTCTCTCTCCCTGTTTCTTTGTCTTTCTGTCTCTCTACTTTCTCTCTGTGCTTATCTTGCTCCTCCTCTCACTCACTCACTGAAACACACACACACACACACACACACACACACACACACACACACACACACAAACACACACACACACACCACACACCACACACACACACACACACACACCACACACACACACACACACCACACAGGTAAAAAAAAACACAATGTAAAGATTTATGTGGTGAAAACAAAAGTCACATAATCTGTGTCTTACAGTGGGGGTCTTGTTCGCTAAATTATCTCTGTTCTGGGCAGAGATTTCTGCTTTAAAACTGGTCTCCGTCAAATCAGTCTCATTATTTATTTCGCTAGTTTGTTTTTTTTCCTAACAACTACTTTGGTTAACTTATATTTGGAATATGCCTGAGTGTGCGTGCGTATGTGAGTGTGTACGTGTGTGTGTGTGCTTGGTATGGCCTGTTTGTGTACGTGGGTGTGTTTTTGCGAATGTGTATGCGCACGCGTGAGAGAGAGAGAGAGAGAGAGAGAGAGAGAGAGAGAGAGAGAGAGAGAGGAGAGAGAGGAGGAGGAGAGGAGAGAGAGAGAGAGAGAAAGGTGGTGGTGTAAGCAGAATAACGCTTTTTTTAAAATCCAGCCTCCGTCCACTGAGGGTCTACACGTACACACAAAAACACTAAATATGTCCATGGAGGATCTGTTCTAATGCAGATAAACTAATAACAACATCGAATAATTCAAAACTACACGGTCAGTAGGATTGACAGAAAAAGAGCAAGCGCGAACTCTTACAACATGTAGGAACCATCACCACGACAGTTATTACTGATTTTGTCATAAATGCAAAGAGAGAGAAAACGAAAAAAAGAAAGAAAGAAAGGCACTTCAGACTTCCGATAATTTATTCAGAAAGGCTATCATCCCCTACGAAAGGAGTGCTTTAAATGTGTTGCAAAACAAATTATCAATTACATCAGAGAACAAAATGAACAACCACAACAAAATAGCGACTACATATCAAGACATCGCAATTTCCCTTATTTTAAATGTTTTAAGTAGAAAAAAACCCGAAAACAAAACAAATGGAGCTTGATAATAAGCACAGTTGAAACATGTTTGGATTTTTATAGTGCTTGTGTGGGATAAACTTTGATCGAAGAGCATCAAAAGCTGGAGTGAAGAGAATAAAGCGTATTTCGTCTTCTTTCGCATGCATGCATAATGGACACACTAAATCATAGTCTCCGTATTGCTTGCACCTCAATTGATGAACCTTCAAAGTTGATATACCGAGCCTTAATATCGCAATCATACTTTTCAAACGAATGTCCAAATGAAAACTAATGTAAGACCTAATAGCGTGCACATTTACGAAAGACCGATAAAAGTCATACCTTCCATTCGTCTGTATATGTTCATTCCACTTTTGTCATCTGCAATCAATTAACCTTTGTCGTACAGCACGAATAAATTTATTCTGATTTCAATCTTCTTGACAAACAAACAAACAAAAACAAACAAACAAACAACAAACAAACAAACAAACAAACAAACGAACGAACAAACATCACCAAATTCACTTAAGCATGCACGCACATTTGTTGCCCGGTTCATCTTTCCTCTAAGGTCTTAATCAAAAAGGCCTCTTTTATGATCTTTTAGGAAGTCTAAAATCTTCCACACTCAGCGATTTTAACCACTATTAAAAGCTGAATGAACAAAGACTATCATTTTTTTCCTCCATACATTTGATGTGGGCCATAACATGTAACCCCAGAAAAGTTTCAAAGCAACAAATGTACAGTTTCAAATTGTGTAACTGCTTTTCCAAACCCCCAATTTCTGCTCCATATAACGTATCAGGTTGCATTTGCACATCAAATATTTTACAAACTGCCTATAGTAAAAAAAAAGAAAAGAAAAGAAAAGGGAGGGAAAGAAAGGAAGAAAGAAAGAAAGAGAGAGAGAGAGAGAGAGAGAGAGAGATACAGAGATGAGAGAGAGAGAGAGAGAGAGAGATACAGAGATGAGAGAGAGAGAGAGCGACAAAGAGAAAGAGAGAGAAGGGGAGAGAGAGAGAGAGAGAGACAAAGAGAGAGACAGAGAGAGAGACAGTGACAGAGACAGAGACAGAGACAGAGAGACACAAAGACAGAGAGCGTTACAAAAAAATAAAGATGATAGTTCCATTTTAGGAGAGCTAGTTCTGCACGACACATAATACATTTGGTACACTATGCACATATTCATGATGCTTTCACACACCACACACACACACACACACACACACACACACACACACACACACACACACACACACACACACACACACACACACACACACACACATCCGTCTAATATCACTTGTAGTGAAAAGACGTTAAATCAAAGAACGAACGAACACACACACACACACACACACACACACACACACACACACACACACACACACACACACACACACACACACACACACACGCACACACACACACACACACACACACACACACACACACACACACACACACACACACACACTGTTGGCCATCATGGCCCTCCACACGAATCTAGATATCCTTTGTTGCTACAAGTACATCTCTCACCCTCTCTATCTTCACCCACTCCACAAGTCAGTCAAATATTTTCTCCCTGAGTTTACCTGGTGCTCTTTTCCCCTCCAGCTTTGCTGTTGTGACTAGATGTTCAAATTTCTCTTGCCTCATAAAAAGTCCTATAAATGTTGCTTGTCTTTTAATGTTCTTTTGTGTTTGGGACTGCAGCGGAACGGCTGTACATATGCACCAGTCCGACGGGCGACTCTTTAACCTCGCAAGACAAAGGCGCGCGAGGCCATTATCAGGGATCTGCTCTTCACCAATGACGCTGCTGTTACCTCACGCACTGAGCAACAACTCCAACACTGACAGAGGACATCATATAGGGGCTGCAGGAGTGTGTTTTTGCAGTGCTTGATTCGGTCTGGAGGGATGTCATCATTACAGATGCAGTACCGCAAGACATGAGAAATGCCAAGATCATCACCCTCTATAAGAACAAGGACATGATTTTTTCCCCTTTGTCAACTACAGGAGAAATCCAGAGAACAGCAAATTCCCGTCTATATCGCCTTTATCGACCTCACCAAGGCCTTTAACCTAGTCAGCAGGGATGGACTGTTCGATATTCTCCTGAAAATAGGATGCCCCTTAAAGCTGCACAGCCTGATCAGATCATTCCACGATGATATGAAGGCAATCGTCCAGCACAACGGCAGCATGTCAGAACCGCTTGATATCAAAAACGGCGTCAAGCAAGGCTGTGTCCTAGTTCCGACACTGTTCGGCATCTTCTTCCCTGTGCTCCTGAAGCATGTGTTTGGGACTGCAGCGGAACAGCTGTACATACGCACCAGATCCGACGGGCGACTCTTTAACCTCGCAAGACTGAAAGCAATGACAAAGGCGCGCGAGGCCATTATCAAAGATCTGCTCTTCACCAATGACGCTGCTGTTACCTCACGCACTGAGCAACAACTCCAGTACCTCATAGACAGATTTTCCCAAGCCTGCAAAGACTCTGGTTTGACCATCGGCCTGAAAAAGACAACATGCTGAGCTAAGAGATGGACAATCCACTTATCATCACCATGGACAACTACAAACTTGATGTCGTCCACCAGTTCATATAACTCGTGTCCATCATCTGCAGCAGTCTGTCCCTCGATGCCGAGATGAACAATCGCATTGGCATGACTGCAGCAACCTCAGGCCGACTTACTGCTCGCGTCTGGGAGAATCCAAAACTGACAACTGCGACAGTGTACAACGCCTGCATCATCAACACACCACAGTATGGTAGCGAAACATGGAAAACACATGCCAAACACGAGCAATAGCTGAACAGCTTTCACCTTCGCTGCCTTCACCGCGTCCTTGGCATCAAGTGGAGCGACAAAACACCAAACGCCCACAGGCTACCATGTTCTGGTTTCCCCATCATGCACACAATACTCAGACAACTCAGGCTGGGTTGGCTCGGCCATGTGCGTCGGGTGGAAGATGGACGTATCCCAAAGGATATCCTTACTGAAGAACTAGTCTCCGGCAAGAGATCTGTTGGCCGCCCTCAGCTACGATACAAAGATGTCTACAAGCGTGATATTAAACTCTGGATATCAGCACAGAGAGCTGGGAAGACACAGCAGCCGGCCACAACAGATGGTGCAGTGTGCCCCAGAAACAACCCTAGTCGGGGGAAAAGAAGATCTAGACGCTAGCTGAGGAAAAGAGAGCCAGATGGAAAGCAAGCTTCCGTGAAGGCAATGTCATGGCCAGCATCCATACATGCATCCAATGTCACAGAGACTGCCTTTCCCGCATCGACCTTATCAGCCACAGCCGATGCTGCTCCAGAGGCGTCAACTCAACTCGACGCGACACTACGGCGCATCATCCATAGTCGATGCGGACTTACGGAGGCCTACTACTAAATATGCGTCTGTGACAGATCAAATGGCCGCCTACACAACAAGGCGTGTAGAAAAGGGTTCCAGCTGAAGTAATTATTCATATTTCCAGGAAACATTCATACTGAAATACATATTCATGATATTTCCAGGAAAAATTCATGAAACGTTCGTTTAAAGCTGGTCTAAGAGGTGCATGATTTGATATTGGTGAGAATTGTATTCCGGAAATATGCTCTCGGGAAGGATATCCTTGCTGTCAGTATGTCTGATCTTGGTTTTAGAAGATGTAGGTTGTTTCTTGAATTAAGAGAGAGAGAGAGAGAGAGAGAGAGAGAGAGAGAGAGAGAGAGAGAGAGAGAGAGAGAGAGAGAGAGAGAGAGAGAGAGAGGAGAGAAGAGTCACAGTTTCTATGAACTCTCAAAAGAACGGCCACAATAAAGACAACTTGTAAGTTTCTCTTTCTCACCATTACTTTCTCTTCTCAATGTAGCGGACACAGGATGTCTGACTGGGAGTCTCACCTGCCTTCT
>CM060311.1:15654826-15727326 GCA_030674185.1 Monoplex corrugatus
GTGTGTGTGTGTGCGTGCTCGCCCGTGACCGCTCACGTAAGTGCTTATGCGCACTGCTTGTGCATCTGTGAATACTTGATTTCATTTATGATATTCGGGTAGTGTTTCTTCTTTTTCATTATGGTTCTTAATACTTACGTTTAATGGTTCCTAATAGTTATTTTCATTTCCTGTTTTGTCAGTGTTGTTACATGGTTTTAAATTGAATATAATGCTCTATCTGTGTAAACTACTGCGTGCATGCTTTTGACGTGGACTGTTTGTGCTACATAAGTGAAATGATTATTGTCATTTCCAGATCAAATCACCAAACTTCTTGGAACAGTCTTCAACATCACATATGGCGTTTTTTTGTTTGTTTGTTTGTTTTGCTGTTTTACAGGTGCGGATACTGTCACCGACAAGAACACAACAACAACTGTGGTATCCCTGGTGTCATCCATTATCACGAAACGGTTCAGGAATATTCTGAGAAAAATGGCACTGGACACATATCTACAGCACCCTGAAATCTGTTACAGACACATTTGTAGCACCTTCACCAAACAGCACGCAAAACGAAACTGAAAGCTTCATACACATTTGTGTACTTCACAACAGCACGCAAACGAACTGAAGCTTCACAATTGGCACTACCAAACAGCACGCAAAACGAAACTGAAAGCTTCATACTTCACGTCCGTTGATCCCAATATTCAATTCACAGTTGAAACAAACATCTTGCTTTCTTATACACTCTGGTCCATGTCTTTGAGGGACGGTACCATAAAACTGACCGTCTGGGTGGGGGGGGGGGGGGGGGGAACTAGCATGCACAAAGCAGTATCTAAATTTTGAATCAAGGCAAAGGAGTAACTGTCAGGACCCTTTTCGAAAGAGATCATAAGATATACACAAACACAAAAGACAATCAAGCAGAAATACAAGTGAAAGAAATATTAAAATCAACTGCCATAAGGACCGGATTGTAATATAACCCTTTCTACATCTGCAACTCGATGAAAAGAAAAGAATATTCACCGCAGCCTGTCAGAAAGAATTGCTCAAGTATTCCACATCTAATTAGCCTCCATGAATCTCAAAGGATCATGGAATTTGTGTCTCTGCAAAGATTCCAGGAGCAGATGTGCATTTATAATGGCCCAGGAGGTCGGAAAAATCTCCACCTTCTACTTATGCAGGATTGAACTAAAACCTTCTGATCGGAAGCCCATGACTAACCACTTGGTTAGCGCACATGACAACAGCAGATTTTACCACAAGCCTGTCAACACTTACAAGTCACAAGTAGCGCACGTCTAATTAAAGTCAATCAAAGCTCAAACATTACCAGTTGCTAATGGACCAGTGCTACTATTGTTTATGTAGCATGCCTATAAATAAATGAAAAAAAATCGTTGTTGATAACACTTTTCTTGTTCTTTTGCTCGCCATCTGCATGGTCAATCCACATCTGGCGATGGATATGGCCATTTATTTTCAGTTCCTACCTGATGTAATGGTGCTTGGAGGTCAGAGGAGTTGTATTTGATCTTGTCTCCCGTCGCTCCACTTAGCTAAATGCCATTGTGTCCATATGCCATTGTGTCCATGTGCCCTTGTGTCCATGTGCCATTGTGTTCACGTGCCATTGTGTCCACGCGCCATTGTGTCCACGTGCCATTTTGAAAACGTGCCATTGTGTCCACGTGCCTGTGTGTCCACGTACAGCTCAGTTTCACCCGAAATTGACCATGGTGGCTCAAATTAGATCATGATGTCTCAAGATCGATTATAATGATCGAGTTGGAATCTCATTACCAAAATTAGGTCAAAATTACCTAGAATGAGGCTCAAAATACATACAAATAAAGATGCATATATACCTACATACATGTATGCACACATTCATACATTCGTATACAAATATACAGATACATACGTAAACACATACATACGCACACACATACATTTATACAAACATACATATGGACATACATACATACATACATACATAAGTACTTACAATCACACACTAACGTGGACGGACGCATTCACAGAAGCATGTATACACACATACACACAAACACATCATACACACACACACACACACACAAACATGGACGACGCACTCACAGAGGTATACCACACACACACACACACCACACACACACACACCACACACACACCACACACACACACACACCACCACAATCCCACAGAGCACGGGAAAGGCGAAAACGGATCCAGAATAAGAGGCCATATGGTTCCCATATTTTTTGTCTGAACACCGTGTTTATGGCTGGTGTTGTGCTGTTATCCTCCTTTGGTTTGTTACGCTTGGGTTTCTGTCTGTAGTAGAAAAAGACTAAAACATCCCTGCTGCTTCGTCCAGTGGTTAAGAAAAGGACTAAAATGAAATCGTAATGTGTTTGTGAGCAATGGTAAGAACTGGGGAGAGGGGACGTTAACACGATGTCAGAGGGAAGTGAGATGAATTCTGCAATTTGAAAAGTGGTCATACCATATCAATATTGTTTTATCCTGAAGAGGGACCAGGGCTTGAACTATGAAAACTATGATGCACTACCTAAGAGTAATGGCCCTCTAACCAACGGAGCTACATTACGATTTCATTTGAGTCTTTTTCTACTTTTATATTGGTTGTTTGTTCTTTTGTGATCTTGTGTTTACGCTTGAAAAAGGCAAGTTGGCCGAAAATTGGAGACTGTCTTGTCTGGTTGTATTAAATTCGCGGGTTGCTTTCAAAAAGCCTTGAACTCAAGCTCCTTTTTTTCAAAGATCATTGCACTTAGAGAGATTACCTTTGTGTTCATCTTTGTTTTTTTTTTGGTCCCATTTTCTACGTCACTTTAACCCTCTGACTCCCGTTCCCAATCAACCAACAGCAAACACTTAACTTTTGACTCCCTCACCTATCCACCAGCTTCCTATCTCAACCAGGCTTGGGAGATACAGAAACCTACGGCATTGGTAAGAAAATTTTAACAGCACCCTCAATGACGCAACCTGTGAAGTGGATAAAACGACCACCGATACCAACAAAAACTTATTCCCCCCAAACACTGAAATATCCCTACAAATATAACATTAATCTAAACACTACTTTTTCAATAGGAAATGAAGAAGTAATTTTAAAAAGTTGAAATTTCTATATCACTTTCTCAAAAGGATAAGGGCCGTTTGTAGATGTATATTTAATTCTTCTTTTGTCACATGTGTTATTGTTGTTTGTTGTTGCAAAACAATTGATAAGTAATGCTTATGTGTTTAGAATGTAATTTTGTACTTTGATGAATTATTTTCTAATTTTCACCCCTTCATGAGGGGCTATGGCCTAAAAGAATGCATCACCTGAATCTGAATCTGAATTTGAATATACAGGGAATTCGTTTTTTTTTTTGGACGAGACGAGGACTGGAGATGCAGCGTGCAACATTTTCTCACATGTACTGGAACCTCCATGGAAGAGGTCGTTTGCGCATGGTTTAGAACACGTAGAACACTTCTCTTCATTCGATTAAGAAAAACACATACACACAAGACAAAACAAACAAACAAACAAGCGCACACAGACATATAGAGACAATGCACACACACACACACATACTGTCACACACACACCACCGCTTTGTGTGTATGCAAATAAACACAGACTAAAATCATGTACTGTGAAGAGACCTAATGTGATGTTAAAATAGGCACAATCACTTTCACTCACTCACTCACTCACACACATTTGCACACACACACACACACAACACACAAATATACACACACGCACATAAACGAGCACGCAACACACACACACGTACGCACACAAAAACATACACACACACTCACAAACACGAACGCGATACACATATGCACTCACGCACGCGCTCTTTCTCTCTCTCTTTCTCTCTCTCTCTCTCTGTCTCTCTCTCTCTCTCTCACACACACACACAACACACACACACACACACACACACACACACACACACACACGCTTTGGCCAGCCAGATCAGTGACCGAGACTCTTGCTGCATACAGAAAGAAGGAAAGAAAGAACAGAAGAAAGACACAAACCAACGCAGGACAGAGGGCTAGTAATTACAGACTTTGCGCATTCCGTTTGAGTAGCAGAGTGAGGTTAGTCGGAAAGCATAGACATGCTGAATGAGACAGACATTGAAAAAAAACAAAGGAGGGGAGGGGGGGGGGGGGGGAGAAGGAAAAAAAAAATCACACCAATCAAAATTTTTTTTTAATCAATTTTGCAAGGTTTTAGGCAAGCAAAAAAAAATTGTACGCGTGGATATAGTCACAAGAGGACAGGATTTCTGGAGTTCGGTTAGGGGAGTATAAAAAACTCCATCCTCGAAATTTTTAGTCAATTATTGCAGATTTTGAGCGAAACAAACACCAATGTGACGGCGAGGATATATTAAAAGGGGAGCAGAGATTGGTGAGTAACTATAAGACGTAATTTTCACACATTCAGGACATTAAATGCTCGACATCCAAAATGGGTTAGTTATGGTTGCAGGAGGCTTAGGGGATTATGACAACTTCTATTCACACCTATCCAAAAAGCTCGAACAGCGTTTTTGATTAACCTAACAGCGCATCACGGAATCAAAAGGACCAACCAACCCGCACAGGGAAAAATATCCACCGAAAAATAAAAGCCAGAATTATGGCTCACCAGATGACTGAAACAACTGTGGCCCATCAAAGGGTTAAACCCACAGCCTTAGCGTTATGAGCACGGCTGTCTTAACAGTTGTGATAATGGGCCACACACACAAAGATAGACAAATAGAGAGAGACACAGAGAGAAATACAATAGAGAAATTGAGAGAGGGTGGAGAGAGAGACAGAGAAAGAGGGAGGGAGAGATGGAGCGAGAGAGAGAGAGAGAGTGAGTGACAATGACAAGTGGGAGGAGGGCAGAGAGAGAGAGAGAGAGAGAGGGGAGAGAGAGAGAGAGAGAGAGAGAGAGAGAGGAGAGAGAGAGAGAGAGAGAGAGAAGAGAGAGAGAAACAGAGAAAGGCGAGAGACAGAAGACAAATGACAATGACGAGAGAGAGAGAGAGAGAGAGAGAGAGAGAGAGAGAGAGAGAGAGAGAGAGAGAGAGAGAGAGGAGAGAGAGAGAGAGAGAGAGAGAGAGAGAGAGAGAGAGAGGAGAGAGAGAGAGAGAATGACAATGATGCTTTATTTTGCTACGGTAAAATTTATTGACTAGAAGCCATTTTTCACACTTGCTGTTGCTAATCTACACATGTAACATTCGTTCATAACTACCAGTACAGCTTAAGAAAGAAAGAGAGAGAGAGAGAGAGAGAGAGAGAGAGAGAGAGAGAGAGACAGACAGACAGACAGACAGAGAGAGGGAGAGAGATGGAGAGAGAGAGACAGAGAGGAAGAGAGAGAGAAAGAAGAGAGAGAGAGAGAGAGAGAGACAGAGAGAGAGAGAGAGAGACAGAGAGAGAGAGAGACAGAGAGAGAGAGAGGACCCGCGAAATCTATCATAATGCATCTTTTGCGAAATGTTAAAAACGTGAATCTGGAAGCAATGGGAAGGGTGAAAACGGATCCAGAATAACAGTTGGTGATAGAACATGGAGTAGAGCCATGTTTTTTATCTTGTTGTTTTTATGA
This sequence comes from Monoplex corrugatus, assembly GCA_030674185.1. Lineage (NCBI taxonomy): Eukaryota > Metazoa > Mollusca > Gastropoda > Littorinimorpha > Ranellidae > Monoplex > Monoplex corrugatus. The sequence goes on from CM060311.1 coordinate 15,660,471, forward strand.
TAACAGGCGATAAGGTTCCTATATTATTATTTTGTCTGAACACTGAGTTTATGGCCGTGTCGTGCTGTTATCAATCTTTGGTTTGTTGCGCTTGGGTTTCTGTTTGTAGTCCCCGGTAGCTCTGTTGGTTAGAGCATAATGAAGACCTTTTTTCCCCAAACCCTGTAAGTGGGCAGATGAGGTTATGCGTTATATTGATTGAGGGGGATTTCTGTGATATGATCATACAAGGTGAGACAGGTTTAATGCTATCTGACTGGTTGTGTTTTCACCCGTCCGTCCCCCCCCCCCCCTTTTTATATCACAAATGCAGATACACTTGTCATTACAATGAAGGTGAGATCATTCCACTAACAGACTGATACGAAGATAAGATGTAAAACCCATACTCTAGGCAAGATCACAAGACCTTGCCAGCGCATAGGACTTATATGCAGGCTCAAGGCTTTTGCTTTGATAGTTTTGGATCTTCTCCATTCCATGGCATCAGTGCATATGGAATTCATTCTGAGCACTGTAAGTCATTTCAACAAACTGAAACTGAAACTCGGTAAGAGCACCATGTTGGTTACGCAGGGGTCGAGAGTTCGATCTTCATGACACCCACAGGGTTTCCTTTTCATTTTTCAACTACGGTAGTTTATAAAAAAAAAAAAAAAAAAAAAAAAAAAAAAAAAAGAACAGAAAATGACGTGTGTCAACCTTTAGACTCCCACATCCCTGCCCACCAGCATCCTGCGTTGTCAACCATGCTAGCAAAAACTTAACCCTTTGACTCCCTCACCCTATCCATCAGCGTTTACCTGCAGGACAGTGTGAGGGAGTCAAAGAGTAAATTTTTTTGCAGCTGATGGATATGTGCGGGAGTCGTAAGGTTAACGCCTTATTGGTAGACATGGTCATAACGCCACAGACGCGGGGTTTTTTTTCCAGCCCACACATCGTACTAAGGAATTATCCAAACACGCATTTGTAGCTTACTTACTCATGACATCTCACTTTTCATGTGTAAATATTTGTAATGTCCTGAAGCAATACGTCCAAACATTACGCTTCAGATTTTGTAAATATCATGGTGTATGCTGTTTTCAACGAGATATGCCCACACGGCTAGGTGTGCCAATAAGGCACAAACACACACCCCTTTCAGTATTTTTTTGAGACTACACCCACTGAGCATTGTCAAAGAATACATTTATCATTTAAAAACAGAACGGAACAAAAACAAAACAACAACAAGGCAAGAAAAAGACGATAACACGAAATAAGATAATATTAAACCAACATGGCGATATTGATACTCAGACGCACTGTGTCGGCAGTCTGGCGGCCTGTGCCTCATCCGTTCTAATTCCTTCTAAGCCCAGATACCGCCACAGAGCACGAAAATGATTTACTCGCTCCTTTTAAAAATATATTGATAAGAGAGTGAGTGAGTGAGTGAGAGAGAGACAGAGGGGGGAAGAGAGAGAGGAAGAGAGAGACAGAGAGAATGAGAGAGAGAAAGAGGGAGAGAGAGAGGGGAGAGAGAGACAGAGACAGAGAAGCAGAGAGAGAGAGAGAGAGAGAGAGAGAGAGAGAGAGAGAGAGAGAGACAGAGACACAGACAGACAGAGACATAGAAGCAGAGAGACAGAAGGAGAGAAAGAGAAAGAGATACAGTCAGAGACTGAGAGACAGAGACAGGCACTATGACTGTAAGAGACAGGCAGAGAGGCAAGAGAGAGAGAGAGAGAGAGAGAGAGAGAGAGAGAGGAGAGAGAGAGAGAAAGAGAAAGAGAGACAGACAGACGGACGGACAGACAGACAGACAGACAGAGACGGAAAGAAAGAGTGAGCTGAGCTGCCATTCCCAGATTATCATTTTTAACATTTTGCAAAATATGCATTTATTGTTTTGTTCCTTTCACAGTGTGTGTGTGTGTGTGTGTGTGTGTGTGTGTGTGTGTGTGTGTGTGTGTGTGTGTGTGTGTGTGTGTGTGTGTGTGTGTCTGTGTGTTTATGCATGTGTGTGTGTGCGTGAGTGTATGTGAGTGCGTGTGAGTGTGTATGTGCGTTTGCGTGCATGTGTGAGTTTGTGCGTGTGTGTGTGTGTTTGGCTCTGTGTGTGTGTGTGTGTGTGTGTGTGTGTGTGTGTGTGTGTGTGTGTGTGTGTGTGTGTGTGTGTGTGTGTGTTTTGTGTGCGCGTGCGTAGGTTACTGGCAAGTAGAGAGGCTGTAGAACATTAGTGCCATTTCTGTTGCAAGTTTGATGAGGTCAGGTTGAGTGACTCTCTCACATTTGTTTTATCTAACTCTACCAATAGCTATAAATAACAGTAAACTCAAACCACCACAACCCATACTAAATCTTAACTGTGCTCAAATTATACGATAATAGAATTTCATTAAAAAAAAGAAACTGTTTTGTTTGAAGCAAATCGGTGAAACTTTACAAGTCCAGAAATTTTGTTTTTGTTCCGTACGAGTTCTTTCAGTATTGTTGACACTTTTCTGCCGTATGACGTGTAAGTATACGCGATATACAGGAACATAATTTTTGATATCATAATCACATCTGTTCGTTTGTTCATTACGTTTTGTTTCTTGTCCAATAAAATGTCATCATCATCATGTGCCCTGCCGCATGGCGTTGGCGATTATAGCCCTCCATACGAATCTGTTCCTTGTCGCTTTAAGTACGTCTCCCACCCTCTCTGTCCTCAGCCACCCTGCAAGTCCGTCCAGTACTTTCTCCCTGGGTCTACCTGGTGCTCCCTTTCCCTCCAGCTTTCCTGTTGTGCTTGGGTGCTCTAATTTCTCGGTTATACGGTTGTGAGGAGTGGACAGTCAACAAGCAAAGCCAGAACAAGATCGAGGCAGCCGAGATGTGGTTTCTAAGAAGAATGCTGAGAGTTCCATGGACAGCAAAGAAAACAAACGAGACAGTCTTGATGGAGGCAGACACAAGAAAATCAATCATAAGGAAGATTAGGAAAAGACAGGCAACATTTATAGGCCATTTTATGAGGAATGGGGAATTGGAGCACCTGGTCACAACAGGAAAGCTGGAGGGAAAGAGGGCATCAGGTAGACCCAGAGAGAAAACACTGGACGGACTTGCAGAGTGGCTGAAGACAAAGAGGGTGGAGGAGGTGCTTGAGGCAACAAGAGATAGAAACAGACGGAAGGCCATGATCGCCAACGCCACGCAGCAAGGCACCTGATGATGATGATGATGGTATTGTGGTTATGCAACGGAATACCTACAGGAAAGTTGTGGGTGGGATTTTTCGGCTGCAAACAGGCTCCAACCCACAGATGAGTTTGTTATGGGCTCACTGGGACGACTGGGACCACACACTCGAGTCTCATCCAGTTCACGGATGCGACACTGAGACTGTTGCTCAAATCTCCTGACCAATACCGCATGTGTCTGTATTTTTGAAACCTGGTTGACGCCAGGATACATTATGACAGTAAGCTAGTAGCACAGCCCTGTCACGTCAATTATAGACAGAAACATTACAGCGGCATGATTATCGTTTATCGTCATCATCATCACAGCATTGCAAAATAGGTGGGGAGGGGAGGGGAGGGGGGCGGCGGAGATAAGGGGACAAAAAACAACAACAACAAAACGAAACAAAGGTGAACACAGATGAAACTAAGTGCAATGACCCTTCAAAGAAAAGTCAAAACAGAACCATTCATTCAGGGCAAAACGTTGACCCACTCTTACATCATCATCAATAAGTCGCGCGGGCCGAGTTGCATAAAGACTCTATAACATAGGAACCATAACTACTTCTATTACTATTGTTGCGGGGCGCAGATGAGGTGGGTTTTGTGAACCCTATGAGTTCGGAGAAGCAGTGCTAAATTGACAGACTCAATGCATCACACATTCCAGACTTAAAGCAGGCAACCGGTGGATCGGACGTCTCAACGATTTAATCATTCATCGTCATCTCATCTCATCTCTAAGAGGATCTGCTTATATTTGAGGCACCCATCAATTTCTTTGACAACAATTACACTGCCATGGCGACAAATCAACAGAACGGCTTATTCCAGGGCAACAACCATGGCAGTGGTCGTCACTACTTCAAAATATTTATGAAATAATTCTAAATTTTATGAAATAATTCTAAATCATTCATCTATTTATGTTTTTTTTTTTTTTATGAAACTCGATATTTTGTGATCTACGACAAAATGTATTTAGATCTAGATGTTAGAAATTTAGATTGTGGTGATCGCTGTCTTGGAGCTTTACATAACAACAATCATCGCAATGATTTCAAATCTTAACTATTTATAAATTCCATTTATTTATCGATAAAATACTATATACATTTACCTGAAATGTTGCCTCCAAAAAGGATACGATTAAAGTCGCTCCTTTTCGCTAAATTATCTGGTGGTTACCAGATCAACGAAGCGGAAATGACGACTATCAGCGATGACGTCATTATTATGAGTGACACTTCCTAAAATAAACAAGGGAACTCAACTTTAAGGCTATCTTTGTTTCTCATTATCACAATTATCCCCCCTAAAATATTTCGAAGGCCCTCCTTGGAACCGATTTAAAAAAACACAAAAAACCCCATTAAAGACTTGATACGATTTGCGTTATATATGATAAGGCAATTTCGAATCAAGAAAGGATGGGGACAAACTTAAAAAAGAAACTAGATTCATCTGCATTATTATTTGAATAAGACAGATTGAATCAATACAGATAGATGAAAAAAAAATCTTTGGTTCAATTGCGTTATTGTGTAAATAAGGCAAATTGAACTACAAAGATATTTATGGGCACCGAATTTGATTCAATTGCGTTATTATTTAAATAAGGCAGATTGAATCAATACAAACAGGAATCTAATTTCCGACGTCCAATTCTCACAAAGAAGTTCACGACACGTGGTAGATTTTTTCAATTTAATATTTGATTATAGAAGTGTCTCCCATAAACCGATTTCGATCTAAGACTTTTGTAAAGATTTCCGAATAAAATTGATTTAAAAAAATTTGCTGGGTCCTCTTTTCTATCCTCTTTTAAAGCTTTAAAGATTAACTTTAAAATTTCCAATTATTTCCAGTTTAAACAGTCTTTAAATTACGAAGGTTAAATTTAAGGATCTACAACAGCCATTAAACTTTAAAGATTAGCTTTAAAGATTTACAACAATTTCCCTATTATCTTTCAAGTCTTTCAATTTTCTGTGAATTTTTCTCATTCGAAGATGACCGATTTCTCTGCATATATCTTCCTCGGTTTTGCTGTCAGTCTCAAAGACCGTCTTGGTGCTGGCACAGGAATAGTAGGTTCTTGCGCTAGGAACCATTCTTCTTCAGACTCGGAGTCGCTGCTGGTTTCATCTCTTCTTCGGGATGCTGATGGTGATGACAACGGCCCTCCTTCTTCCCATTCTTCTCCCGGACTGGCCATCTGCATTAGGTCTTTTCGGTTGACTGTGAGGTCATTTCCTCCTCCCACAGGTTGAACAACATAGGCATCGTTGTCGTAGGGTCTAGCCAAGACCCGATGTGGCTCTGATCTCCAGACGTTTTGTAGTTTGTCTTTCTGACGGTTTCGGAGAAAGACAAAGTCTCCTACATGTAGATCGGAGACCGGCCTTTTGCGTCGCTGGTTTTCCCTTTGAGCAGCAGACTTTTGCAGCTGTTCGAAAGCTCTCTTGTCAGCGTCCTTTAGACGGGACTGGTGCAGATGGAACCAGTTTTCATTTTCTGCTGGCGTGTTGACTTCTCCCAATATGTTGTCTACTGGAAGTCTGGGATGTTGTCCGAAGAGCAGAAAATGAGGTGTGAAACCCGTAGCGGCATGAGGGGTGTTGTTGTAGGCCAAGACCAGTTCTGGCAGATGTAAAGGCCAATGTTTCTTTTCTTCATTGTCAAGAGATCGTAGGAGTTGACACATGGAACATAGTTCAACAATCAAGTTTGATTCAAAGTTTCTTCCCTGGTCACTGTGTATCTGTTCTGGCATGCCATACTTCTGGAACCAATCTTTGATCAGGACCTTGCCAACTGTGGAAGCTTCTTGGTTGGGGGTGGTTACAGCTTGCGTGAATTTGGAGAAGACGTCAGTCATTACTAAGACATTTTCTCGGCTGTCGCTGGCTGTGTCCAACTTCGTGAAGTCTATGGCTAAGACTTGTAACGGTCGCGATGCTAGGAGATGACCAGATGTTGAAATGCTGGTAGGATGCCGCCCCATAGTACATCTTTGGCAGTTGGCGATGTAACGTGAGACTTCTCGATGCATATCTGGCCAGTATGCTCTTGCTCGTAGTGGGCCATATCGTCGTGTAGAGACTTCAAGACTTCTGCCTTCATGGAAGCCGGGAGGACAAGTTGTCGACAAGGCCCCAGAAGCGGATCTTCCACCCTTCGGTAGAGGACTCCATCTTCTAAGCGCAGTCGTGGGTATTGCTGGCACAAGGTGTTTAGTTCTTGGTTTCCCCGCGTGTGTGGTTTCTCCGGCCATGACTTCAAGACAGGACCAATGATTTCATCTCGCGCTTGTGCTGACTGGATTTCAGTTGCTACCTTCTGCAATGGCAAAGAGTGTTGCTCTGACGTGAAGACATCTTCTTTTGGTTCTTGCATGACAGCAAATTCAGGTGGTATTGATGTTGCTCTGACGTGAAGACATCTTCTTTTGGTTCTTGCATGACAGCAAATTCAGGTGGTATTGATGTTGCTCTGACGTGAAGACATCTTCTTTTGGTTCTTGCATGACAGCAAATTCAGGTGGTATTGATGTTGCTCTGACGTGAAGACATCTTCTTTTGGTTCTTGCATGACAGCAAATTCAGGTGGTATTGATGTTGCGGGTGAAGATAGTCTGGACAAAGCGTCAGCAGGATTTGTCTTCCCAGGACGGAATTTGATTTCAAAGTCGAATTGTGCCAGTTGAGCAGCCAGGCGTTGTTCTACCGCGCCCAATGAAGCAGTCTTGAAATGTACCAGAGGGTTATTGTCTGTGTAGACGACGAATTTCGAGCCAAGTAGATAATCTCTGAACTTCTCGGAAATCGCCCATTTCATGGCCAAGAATTCTAGTTTCATACTGGAGTAATTGGCTTGATTCTTCTCAGTTGGTCTCAGTCTTCTACTCGCGTACGCTAAGACACGTGGGTGTCCATCTTGTTCTTGAGACAAGATGGCTCCCAGTCCCTTGTGGCTTGCGTCTGTTTCTAAAATGAAAGGCTTAGTGAAATCTGAGTAGCCTAAGACAGGTGCTCTGGTTAGCGTGCTCTTGAGTTCTTCGAAAGCTTTCTGATGACAGTGGTTCCACGTTTCTGAGATGTTGGCGTTCTTTTTCTTGCTTTTGTCTCTGGAGACTAAATCGTGCAGAGGGTCAGCTATTTTGGCAAAGTTCTTGATGAACCGTCGATAGTAACTTGTGAAACCTAAGAAGCTGCGGAGTTCTGAAGTCGTGTTGGGTAGTGGCCATTCTCTGACTGCCTCGACTTTCTTATCTTCGCAGGAGACGCCCTCAGCAGAAATGGTGTGGCCCAAATAGACGACTTGTCGACGCAAAATTTGACATTTGTCAGCTCGAAGTTTGAGGCCCGTTTCTGTGATTCTTCGCAAGAGACGCTCTAAGTGTTCTAGATGCTCTTCAAACGTCTTAGAGTAGACTAGGAGGTCGTCAATGTAGACCAGGAGGAACTCGAAGGTGAAGTCGGCCATTGTTCTTTGCATTAGTCTCTGAAAGGTGGCTGGCGCTGTGCAGAGACCCATAGGCATTCTGGTGTATTCGTAGAGTCCCATTGGAGTTGTGAATGCTGTCTTTTGCTGATCTTCTGGATGCATGGCTATCTGATGGAATCCGGAGCGTAGATCAAAGGTCGAGAAGTATTTCAAGCCCATCAGGGCGTCGAAAGATTCTTGAATTCTCGGCAATGGTTAAGCATCTCTGATGGTCTTGGAGTTCAACTTGCGATAGTCGACACACAGTCTGATGGAACCATCTTTCTTCCTGACGATGACAACTGGTGCTGCAAAAGGACTGTAGCTTTCTGTGATGATGCCTTTCTTCGGAAGTTCTTTCAGATGATTTCTGACTTCTTCAAACTGAGAAGGTGAAATTCGCCGGTAAGGTTGAGCTACTGGTGTTTCATCCGTAGTTTTCAGGCGGTGTGTCACAGCATCAGTGAAGCCTACGTCTTCTGAGTTTGCCATGAAAGCGTCAGAGTATTTTTCGAAGAGTTCCTGCAGCTTCTCCTTTTGGCTGTTTGTCCCGTCAAAGTCTGGAATGGTTGGTTTCCCCAACTTGCGGCTTGGTTTTGTTTGGTCTTCTTCTCCAGTCGATGTGGCTGAGATGACTAACTCGTTGGTGTTGAGCTGGACTTGCGGACCTTTTTCAAGCATGTCGACCGTTTCTAAAACTGCTACTGGTGTCTTCGCAGGCAGGATTCTGTCTTCATCTGTCAGGTTGACTATTCTAACGTAGCGAGCATTCCGGTCATCACTAAGCAGGGTGGGAATCATCATCAGGCCGCGAGGAAGTGACTGGCTCGTTGGATAAGCTAAAAGATACGGCGATTCTGTCTTCGTACCAGAGATCTTGATGGTCGAAATGGAGAAAGCCGGTATAAATTGCTGGTATGCAGCGCGAGCAATGCCTTGAGTTGGAGTTTTCTTCTTTTTAATCTCTCTTGCCAAAGTTCTGAATGATGGAGGAAGATCTTCATTGTTCAGGCAAGTCTCCAAGACGTTCATCCCCAATAATACTGGGACTTTCTCTTTCCTGGCTCTCATCGTCGGTTCTGTAGGCGTTTTGACCACAAAGACCGGAGTATTTGGGCAGGTCATCCCAAAGACCTGGAGATCTGCTAGGCAGATAGCGGAATAGGGCACTTCTGCCCCATTCACAGCTCGTATTTTGACGAGGCTTTCTTCCAGTTGCAGATTCTTCAGGTTTCTTGAAGCCCAGGATTCTGTGACGGTAGTTACTTCGCTACCCGTGTCTACTAGTGCTCGAGTTGTCTTGCCGTTCAGGTTGACAGTAGTCGTTGGGCATTCCCCTGAAAGACTGATTTTTCCTTCTCGACTTGCTGTTTCCCTGTCTGATCTTCGCTGTCCATCTGCATGGCTCTCCACCTCAACAGTAGTAGCTGATTTACTGCTGCTCGTTGTCTTCTTGCTTGTCCTTGCTGACTGATTCCTCCTTCCCCCGTTGCCTGGCTCTCCAGAACAACGGGGGTTTCTAGTTTTCCTGCGTCTTGCCCATATGACCACGTTGATGTTGCCGACGTCTATATTGCCGTTTCGCTGTGCATTCAGACTCTTTGTGGTCTTTGCGTTGACACCACCAACATGTCAGACTCCTCGTTGAAGGTTGGGGACTTGCTGCTTGACGTTTGGTTGAAGACTGTATCTGTTGTTCTTCACTTTGATAGATGGCTACTTCTTGAAGTCGTTTCTCGTTTCTTCCTGATTCTATGCGTAGCGTCAGGGTTTCTATTTTCTCTTCCAGGCGTCGAAGTGCGCTGTCATCTAGAGTGGCTTGCTCCACAGCATTTTCCACGGCGTAGTCTTCTCGCATCCATCGTTGAGCCTCGTCGACTGCTTTAAGGAAGTCTGTCTCTGGGTGTTCCCTGGTATACTTCTTTAAGTCTCTCGGAGAGAAACTGGATGTAGCCCGTTCACGAAAGTATCTCGTAAAAGTGGCTGAGGAAACGGTTCTTCCGGCGTTGCTGACTCGATCTTCTTCCATAGAAGTCGTAGAGCAGTTGCATATTCTCTGATGGATTCATTCTTCCCTAGCTGGCGCCTGAAGAAGTTAGTTGTCAGTGTAGATAAGTTCCTTTTTTCTCCCCACAGTTGTTCGAGGATTTCGAGGATCTTTTCTGCTGAGTTGATCTCTCTGGCATCTCTGGAGAGGATTTCTTGTTGAGCCCTCCCTTCTAGCGCGTTCAGCAACCAACTGGCGGCGGCCCTGTCTGACAGTGGTTGAAATTGTAGAATCAGGCGTGCTTCTCTTGCAAATTCTTCTATGTCGTCGTCACCATGAAATTTTCTGAGTTTGTAGGCTTTAAAATATTGTTGGGGTGTAGCCTCTCCGTCGCTGAAAAGAGGTTGGTTCTCGCCACTGAGGCATGGACGTTGCTCCATCTTCACATCCAATCGCCCGCTTCAAACCCAAAATATGTAATGCAGAGTCTGTCTTTTTCCCCGTAGAAACTTCAATTGAATCCCACGAAACTTCAATCGAATCCCACGAAACTTCAATCGAATCCCACTTCTGACACCAAAATGTTGCGGGGCGCAGATGAGGTGGGTTTTGTGAACCCTATGAGTTCGGAGAAGCAGTGCTAAATTGACAGACTCAATGCATCACACATTCCAGACTTAAAGCAGGCAACCGGTGGATCGGACGTCTCAACAATTTAATCATTCATCGTCATCTCATCTCATCTCTAAGAGGATCTGCTTATATTTGAGGCACCCATCAATTTCTTTGACAACAATTACACATTGCCATGGCGACAAATCAACAGAACGGCTTATTCCAGGGCAACAGCCATGGCAGTGGTCGTCACTACTTCAAAATATTTATGAAATAATTCTAAATTTTATGAAATAATTCTAAATCATTCATCTATTTATGTTTTTTTTTTTTTTATGAAACTCGATATTTTGTGATCTACGACAAAATGTATTTAGATCTAGATGTTAGAAATTTAGATTGTGGTGATCGCTGTCTTGGAGCTTTACATAACAACAATCATCGCAATGATTTCAAATCTTAACTATTTATAAATTCCATTTATTTATCGATAAAATACTATACATTTACCTGAAGTGCTGCCTCCAAAAAGGATGCAATTAAAGTCGCTCCTTTTCGCTAAATTATCTGGTGGTTACCAGATCAACGAAGCGGAAATGACGACTATCAGCGATGACGTCATTATTATGGGTGATACTTCCTAAAATAAACAAGGGAACTTAACTTCGTTTCCTCATTATCACACTATGACATTATTTCTTATAAGATTTTAATGTAGATCATTTCAATCAATATACGAAACAGCCAGTGGTGGGATTGGAGATCATGAGAGAAAGAAATACAGAGAGAGAGAGTGGATCAGAGATAGATAAATAGATACAGAGAGAGAGAGAGAGAGAGAGAGAGAGAGAGAGAGAGAGAGAGAGAGAGAGAGAGAGAGAGAGAGAGAGAGAGAGAGAGGAGAGCAAATTTTATTTACGGGATAATGGCAGAAGTAAAACAAATGGTTCTGTTTTCATCAAGCCTTCGTTGATGGAAAGGCCTTCAACAGTACAGATTGAGAAAGAGGGAGGGAAACCCGATAAGGGAGGGCCAATGTGTGCGTGTGTGTGTATGTGTGTGTGTGTTCGTGGGTACGGGTATGTGTGTGTGCGGGCGCGCGTGCTTGTGTGCGTGCATGTGTGCGCACGAGCGCGTGCTTGTGTGTGCACATGTGTGTGTGCGTGCTTGTGTGTGAGCGTCGGTACGTGTGTGTGTGTGTGTGTGTGTGTTCGTGTGAACATGTGTGTCTATGTGTGCGTGCATGTGTGCACACGTGTGTGCTTGTGTTTGTGCGTGTTTATGTATACGTGCGCATGTGAGTGCACGTGTCCCGCTTCCTCCCCTCTTTACTGACGATAATTTTCAGTGTCAAAATGGATCCACATCAGGAGATGACAGGACATGACCAACTTTTTTTTCACACGTTGAGACTCATTTCCATTGTATTCAAAACAGTTAAACGTGGATCCAGTTCTAGTATTTACAAATTCATTTACGAAAGCACCGCTTTACGACTTTCACGACGTACACATGCACACAGACACGCTCACGCACACATACACGTTCAAGTACGCACTCACACACACATGCACGCACAGAGAGAGAAGAGAGAGAGAGAGAGAGAGAGAGAGAGAGAGAGAGAGAGAGAAAAGACAGACAGACAGACAAACAGAAACACACACATTCCTAGTGAAGATAGAATAATGTAGAGGTTTGTGGTGTGATTGAAAATGAACTTCATTTACCTTGCTTGCTGTATCAGATAGAAAGCAACGACTAAAACGGATAAAAAGAAAAGAATAGGAAAGAATGTATGTCTTCAGCATCCGATCGCTCTAAATCCATTACGCAAAGTGCAAGTGATCTACTACAGAGAGATGATTAATTTTGCAACTACTTGTTGCAGAATAAGGGTATGGTTGCTTACATCTGGGAAAATTTAAAGACCTTTAGGCTCTCATACATATATATTCCCGTTGATGATGATGATGACGATGGTGATGATGATAATACCGTGAAATCAAAATCTGTTGGACATCAATGACTATTCTGTCGATTATTTTCAACCAGTTTGTATCTTATAACCTTTGTCTTGGATTCTTATGGCAAATACATGTTTTCTGAGTTCACACACACACACACACACACACACACGCACACGCACACGCACGCACACACACACATCACACACACACACACACACATACACACACACACACACACACACACACACACACACACGCACACGCACACGCACGCACACACACACACACACACACACACACGCACACACACACACACACACGCACAGCACGCACACACGCACGCACACACACACACACACACACGCACACACACACACACACACGCACACGCACACACGCACGCATCACACACACATTCTCTCTCTCTTTTACACAGACACATTGCGTGTGCTTTTTTCTGGGTTGATTATCGGCAGATGTTTCCCACAAATGGGTCAGGACAGATTAACCTGACAAAGTAGACTGGCTGTGGTTAAACAGGATGAAATAAACTGCAGCGGTTTTATCGGTCAAACCTATATCCAAACGGCAAGGAAAAGAGATAATTAGCCCATTTACTCCCTCGCTCTATCCATCAGCTCTCTCCCTCGCCCTATTCATCAAATTTCTCCCTATCCTACCCACCAGCTCTCTCCCTCACCCTATGCACCAGCTTCCTTCCTCATCCTATCCATCAGCTTTCTCTTTGCAGTCATCTTTCTCTCTCACCCTATCCACTAGCTTTCTCTTTCACCCTATCAGCTTAGCCCATCATCCTATGGGGCAGATTTTTTCCTCACCCTAGTCACCAGCTTCCCTATTCATCAGCTTTCTGCTTAACCCTATCATTAGATCTCTCCATCACAATATTCTCAGCTTTGTTTCTCACCCTAACGTCCTCTACTACTTTAGCACTGCTTTTATATTTTTCAACCCCAAAAGTACCAGCGTCTGTAACTTTTGAGTTCTTGGTGGTTCAGCAAATTGCGTCTGTTCAAAAGTACTCATTGATATTAAATCTCCACATAACATGCTCGATAATTCTTTCTCTTTTATATAACGTTCAATATTTCTCTAAATGAGAGGGTTGAAAGCTTTCCAGAAGACGCTCGACGCAGATTTTGAGTAAGTATATTCCATTTTTAAGCCGGTAATCATGCTTCTTTCCTTTGGTATTACATTTGTTGATATCATCATTATGTGCCTTGCCGCATGGCACTGGCGATCATAGCCCTCCACACGAATCTATCTTTTGTTGCTGCAAGTGTATTTCCTTCGCTTTCTGTCTTCATCCACTCTGCAAAAGCCTCTCAATATTTTCTCCATGGGTCTACCTGGTACTGGTGCTCTTTTATTCGAGCTTTCCGATTGTGACCTGGTGCTCAAATTTCTCTTGCTCTTAAAGTATTCTATAAATGTTGCTTGTCTTTTCCTAATCTTCTTCTGTTGTTTTTATGTTTCCTTTTTTCAAGACTGTCTCGTTTGTTTTCTTTGCTGTCCATGGAACGCTTAACATTCTTCTTACAAACCACATTTCAGCTGTCTCGATCTTGTTCTGACTTTGCTTGCTGATTGTCCAGGCTTTGCACCCGCAAAACCGTATTGCTTCTACATAACACCGAAGAACTCTCTTCTATATGTTATTTGAGAGCTATTTGTTGGTAAGCACACTTTTCATCTTCTTGAATGCTGTTTTGACTTGGCCGATTCTGCCGGAGATTTTTAATGTGTATCTGCCATCTGGTGAGACAGCTTTTCCCAGACATTTAAACTTATCAACTCGACACAATGTTGTGTTATTTGCTGTTACCTTACATGAGGGGAGATTTTTTAACTGATTACCATGATTTCAGTCTTCTTACTATTTCGCTCTTGCCCTATATTTCTACTTTCTATTTCTATTACATTCTCAAGATTTTATAGGTCTTTTTCAATTTCTGCAATTAGAATGGTGTCATTTGCATTAGGAGGATTTTTATCATTTTCCTCCAACCTTTATCCCAGGGCATTTTTCTAGGTTTCTCATGATAGTTTCGCTGTAAACAGAAAACAAATCTGGTGACAGAACACATCCTGTATAATCCCTCTTTGATAGTTTGGAAAGACCCTATATCATTTTGAACTCTCATTGCTGCTGTTTGTTCCCAGTACATAAATTCCTTATTGTTCTTAAATCTATTTCATTTTTCGTGTCTTACCCGACCAAAAGCCTTGGTATAATCAACGAAACATAAATAAATTCTTATTCAGTTCAACTGATCTTTATATGAGTGCTTAAGATGTACATGGCATCAATAGTTCCTTTCCTGCCAACAAATCCACATTGTTCTACTGTTTCTGTTTTAAGTCTGTTCCTTGTCCTCATCTTGATTAATCTTAATAGAATCTTTGTCACGTGACTCATCAAACTGATTGTGCGATAGAGTTCGCATTCTATAGCCCACTGCTTTCTTTGGTAGAACAAGTATGTCCATATAATTCCCTGAGATATTCTGACATGGAACTTGTTGAAACGTACGTTTTAACTACCTCAATTTTTTAAAAGTTGTAATCCAATCATTTCGGCTTTGAAGGGATTTTGGTCCCTTAAGAGATGAATTCCAAGTTTTCCCTGGCTTAGATGGGGGTTTGAGTCCAGAAGCCTTACTATCCTGCAGATGAATATTGTAGCTGCCCAGTGGTGCTTTTTATTTGCCACAGATATCACAGTTTCGTGTATGTTTTGACGATGTGAGCCCATATGTGAGGAACGAGGGACAACAATAATAATAACAAGATTTTCACCCCAAGACTTTGTAAAGCCACAATGATCACGAAAAGAACAACGCTTGGTCTGTAATGTGACAACTGACAAATTAGTTTTCTGTCGTTTTTCGTCTCATTTATAGTTGTTCGTTTGTATGTCTGTCTCTTTGTTTGCTATGTTTTTGTTTGTATGTGTCATCGTTTGCTAGGTTTTTGTTTCAATGTTTGCTAGGATTTTTGTTTCATTGTTTGCTAGATTTTTGTGTCACTGTTCGCTAGGTTTCTGTCTGTTTCATTGTTTGCTAGGGTTTCTTTCTCCGTTTCATCGTTTGCTAGGTTTTGTTTGTTTCATCGTTTGCTAGGTTTTGTTTGTTTCATCGTTTGCTAGGTTTTGTTTGTTTCATCGTTTGCTAGGTTTTGTTTGTTTCATCGTTTGCTAGGTTTTGTTTGTTTCATCGTTTGCTAGGTTTTGTTTGTTTTCTCACTGTTTGCTAGGTTTCTGTCTGTTTCATTGTTTGCTAGGGTTTCTTTCTCTGTTTCACTGTTTGCTAGGGGCTTTCTCTGTTTCACTGTTTGCTAGGGTTTTTGTCTGTTTCTTTGTTTGCTAGGTTTTGTTTATTTCATCGTTTGCTAGGTTTTGTTTGTTTCATCGTTTGCTAGGTTTTGTTTGTTTCATCGTTTGCTAGGTTTTGTTTGTTTTCTCACTGTTTGCTAGGTTTTTGTTTGTTTCACTGTTTGCTAGGGGTTTTCTCTGTTTCACTGTTTGCTAGGGGCTTTCTCTGTTTCACTGTTTGCTAGGGTTTTTGTCTGTTTCTTTGTTTGCTAGGTTTTGTTTATTTCATTGTGTGTTAAGAGTTTTTTCCCCGTTTCGTTGTTTGCTAGTGTGTATTATTTTTTTCGTTTTTGTTGTTGTCTGTTTCGTTGTTTGCTAGGTTTTTGTTTGTTTCATTGTTTGCCAGTTTGTCTGTTGTGTTGTTTGCTAGGTTTTGTTTGTCTGTTCTGTTGTTTGCTAGGGTTTTGTCTGTTTCATTATTTTCTAGTTTGTTGTCTATTTCATTGTTTTTAAGGGGTTTGTTTATGTTTCATTGTTTGTTGTTTTTTTTGTCTGTTTCACTATTTGCCAGGTTATAGTTTACCTGTTTACTTTTTGCTTTTTTGTCCATTTCTTTGTTAAGTTTTTGTTTCTTTGTTTGCTTGTTTTTTCCCTCTGCTGTTTGAATAAATTGTTTTAGCTGTTTGTTCTTTGTTGTAGTTTAGAAATGCTTTTTATTTCATCAAAGCCATATCTTTTATTGAGCTTCTGTTACAAATTCCTCGGAAACGTTTGATCTATTACGCACTGACAGGAAACACAAACAACAATTAATAAACGTTCGAGGTTATTGCTTGGAAGTGTTCTTTGCAGCTGTTTTAGTTTCTGTTTTTGAAGGCACTCTTTTCTCCTCAGAATCAGAATCCCTGAGAAGTTCCACTCCATGTTTTCGATCACCCACGGTTTCCCCTACTTCATCAGGCTTTTAATTCTACTTCAATCTCCGACATCTTGTGTGGGACGGATTATGTGTTGGGAACCTCGTCTGGAATGAGTCAGATTCTTGTGCCCTGCGCTCTTGAACTGGATCTCACAAACTCAATAGGACGTTTGTTACTGGTGTGAAAGGCTTCATCGACTGAAAGCTCCGTCAGTTGTCTTGCCATGACAAAGAAAAGTCTTCTTCTTCTCCTCCGTTCGCTGTCTTTATGGACCGGTCACATTTGTCTATGTCTCTTTTTTTCCACGTCTTGGTGGCTTCTCTAATAAAGAGCAGGATTTGGTGCTACTCCACCCTGGTCGGACCCCAATGTGGAGCGTCATTCTCGTCTGATATAGAAGACCGAGGAGATATTTGAATTATATTTCTTGGTAACATAGTCTAAGGACAGAGAGGGTGGGAAATGGACTTGCAGCGACAAGGATAGATTCGTGTGGAGGGCAATAATTGCCAACGTCATGCGGCAGGGCATATGATGATCATGACCATAGTCTGTTCGAATTCGCCTGCTGACCTGATACCTCTGACTTCAGTCCTCTATGTATTCTGCAGGGATAACCTTTACCTTCACCTCACCCCCTTACCGGGAAAGGCAGTAAAAGTTGCGCTCGACGTCACAAGTCTTCTCCAGGTCACACGACTGAGACATCTGTGGGCAACTTCCTGGATCCCCAGACCACAGACGCCATCGATGTAGTTCAAGTAGGAGGTGTGCAGTCGTCCCTTTCTTCTCCTTGCCTCAACTTTCCCCTGCACCTTGCCCTCAGTTCAAGGTAAAAAGACCTATCTGTGACAGCAGGGGGCTGGGGTTTTAGGCTGCCAATATCTGCCTGATGGCTATAGGAAGACGAGTAATGTATCCTCTAGTCACAGCTTTGCAAACAATCACACTGTTACGTCCTGATAGAAACCATCGCCAGTCGGTCTGGAATACATTATTAGCCCAGGCAAGCCTGGCTTTTTTTTTTTTTTAGCTAACCTCCATATTTGGAGGGCATCCGTCATCCGCCACCTACGACCCGCTGTTGCTGGAGATGGTCACCTCACTACCACGTTTTCTCTTGTGTTTCCCAGGCAGAGATAAGCGAAGAAGGCATGACCGATGAGTTGAATTTTGTTTGGAGGAGTTCAAGAACTGGGCTTGGGATGATGACTTCACGTTCTCTATCGCTGTTTCTCTGCTTGTTTGTCCGTCTGTCTCTTATTCACTCAATCCTGGATTATTCGTACTCACATGTTTTTATTTCTCTCCATATCTGAATCGAAGGGCATCCGTCATCCGCCACCTACGACCCATTGTGCTGAAGATGGTCACCCCACTACCAAGTTAGCTGTACCGTTTCCCAGGCAGAGATAAGTGAAGAAGGTATGACCGATGGAGCTGAATTCTGTTTGGAGGAGTTCAAGAACTGGGCTTGGGATGATGACTTCACGTTATTTCTCTATCACTGTTTCTCTGCCTGTTTTGTCTGTCTGTCTGTGTCTGTCTGACATTCACTCAGTCCTGAATTATTCGTACTCACACGTTTTTATTTCTCTCCCTCTCTCTCTACCTCTGATATTATAATTTTGTTTTGAATTTTCGTGTTCTTATATATGTGTATTTGTGCAGGCCCTCTACAGAAGAGGACTGGGTATTAGAAAAATAACATTATATTGTTTACGACACTACCCGCAAAAACAAATATGTGTCCTTGTTCTTGTTCTGTTTCTTTCACGATTAGTGTCAGTGTAGACAAGGATGGATGTAAACAAGCATTTGTCTTGAAAATGCCACTATCCTGGTCAATAAAATCGTATTGTTTTGCTTTCTCTCTTTCACTCTCTGTCTGTCTCTACCTGTGCCCATCAACTGTTTCGACTATGTGTGTTGTGTGTGTGTGTGTGTGTGTGTGTGTGTGTGTGTGTGTGTGTGTGTGTGTGTGTGTGTGTGTGTGTGTGTGTGTGTGTGTGTGTGTGTGTGCGAGTGTGGTGTGTGCGTGTGCGAGCATGTGCGCGTGTTTATGTATCTGTGTGTATGTGTTTATGCACACGTGTATGTGTGTGAGGTGTGCACACGTGTGTGTGTGCGTTTGTGTGTGTGTGCGTTTGTGTGTGTGCATGTATGTGTGAGCGAGTGTGTATGTGTATGTGAGGGTGTTGGAGTGTATGCATGTGAGTGAGAGAGTGAGTGTGTGTGTATGTGTGTGTGTTGTGTATTCTTTGCGTGTGTATGTGTGACGTGTGTGTGTGTGTGTTTGTGTGTGTGTGTGCTTGCGTGGTTGTGTGTGTGCGTGTATGTGTGAGCGAGTGCGTGTGTGTATGTGTGTTTGAGTGTATGCATGTGAGTGAGAGAGTGAGTGTGTGTATGTGTGTGTAGTATGTGTGTGTGTGTGTGTGTGCATGTGTGTGTTGTGTATCTGTGTGTGTGTGTGTGCGTATGTGTGTGTGTGTGTGTTTATATATATATATATATATATATATGTGTGTGTGTGTGTGTGTGTGTGTGTGTGTGTGTGCATGTGTGTATGTGTGTGATGTAGTGTGGTGTTTGTATGGATTTTTTTTTCTGTTCTCTCTTTAATTTCGTTTCCCACTAGTCACGACAGAGGAAGCTTGAGCGCCGATGAGACGTTGGCGGCCAAGTCCTCAGAGACAAAGGCCTTCATTGGAACTGTAGTGCTAATTAGTGAGAGCAGTTCCTCCTGCGTTTGACATGTGATGTACACTTGGTACACTTAACTTTAGCTGAAGACAAGGCTCCCACATCATACTGATAAAATCTTTTGTATTTCTGCGACACCTTTATATGCGTCTTGCTTACTGTTGAGCATAGAAACAACCACTGTAAACTGTGTACAGACGCAATCTCCTTGTCGAGAATTTTGGAATGTGGGGTTTCACCATCATCATGTGCCCTGCCGCATGGCGTTGGCGATCATGGCTCTCTACAAATCTATCCCTTATCGCTGCAAGTACATCCCTCACCCTGTCTGTTCTCAGCCACCCTGCAAGCCCATCCAACATCTTCTCCCTGGGTCTACCTGGTGTTTTCTTTCCCTCCAGCTTTCCTGTTGTGCCCAGATGCTCCAATTCCCCTTTCCTCATAAAATGTTTTATAAATGTGTGGCCAGCAAAACACACACACACACACACACACACACACACACACACACACACACACACAACCCACACACACACACACACACACACACACACACACACACACACACACACACACACACACACACACACACCACACACAAGGATGTGGAGTTTAGCATGAGGAAATCATCGCACTCAGACAAGTCCCTACGCGCTGTAACCAAATCTGTCAGTTTTTTTTAACACTCCCTGAGCCTAAGCAAACACCATGCGCTGATAAAGTCTTAAACTGGGGAGAATTGGGTGGGGTGGGTGGGGGTAGGGAGAGAACAATATCTATGAAACACTCCGCCGACACCGTCACAAAGGTGGAAAAATTAAGATGGAGAACGAACAGGCCGGGTTTTAAATGTTGCGGGCAGGAATTGAACTCGAGATATCACATCTTCAGTCCACGGCTCTATCAAAAGAACCAAACAGCCCATGTAATGACAGCTTGTCCTTGTCGAGTGAGTGTGGTCCACACTGTAACCAGAGTCGGTCAACACCTGTCAACCGTTACAATAAGCAACAACGGATCAAGTGATAAAACCACGTACTCAAGGAGGCCTGTCAACCAGCCAGCCCTAGAAGCCTACAACACCAGATGCTCGGCCTTCAGACCCAGACGAAGACCACGGCGCAGCTGGATAGATGAAGGAGCAGAACACTCCACATAGCTCAACGACTGTTTGCTCAGCTTCTGGGTTAGCTGCAGACCGTGAACTTCAGCTCCTGGCAACACCCCTCTGTACAAGTGGACCAAACAACAGCAACAACAACAAAAAGTAAAGTAAGTAAGTAAACAAGTAAGCAAGAAAGCAAGCAAGTAAGTACATTGAGTAAGTAAACTAAAGTAAAGCAAGTAATAAAACCCTCACAGATTGCCATCAATCTCAGTATCCCCCTTCCTTCCCCAGGTCAAAAAAATAATACGAACAAACAAACAAACAAATAAATAAATAAATAAATAAATAAATAAATAAACTAATGAATGAAGAAAGAAAGAAAGAAACAACAACATCACTAATAAAAGGTCATGATATACAAAATTATACATTCTTGAATTTCTGTTGATTAAAATAAATGGCAAGTCTAGGTTTTGCAAACTTCCTCAAGTCAAAAGGTGAACACTTATTGGGGATATATTTTGTTCAGACATGTAGACAAACAAGGCAGAAGGAGTACGTCGTTGGTAGATCTTAATCTCTTCCGATCATTTCCAAAGCGAAACAAAACAAACAAAAAAACCCTAAAAAAACAAGAGAACGAATCAATAAAACAAAGGGACAAAAAATGAAAGGATGGGGAGGAGAAGAAACAGCAGCTACAGCAACATCACAGGGAAAGAAGAAGAAAACAACGAGCACGACAACAACAGCACCACTAGCAGCAGCAACAATAACATCATCATCACAATCATCATTATCATCAATATCACCACCACCACCACCACCGCCGCCGCTAGCACTACCACCATCATCATCGTCATCATCACCACCACCACCATCATTGTCGTCATCATCACCATCATCATAATCGTCGTCGTCGTCATCATCATCATCATCATCAACCATCACCACCACCATCACTACCATCATCGTCGTCGTCATCACCACCACCACCGTCATCATCATCATCAGCAGCAGTATCATCAGTGACAGCAATGAGTTTCAATGTCAGTTTGCTTAGAGTTCGGAGTTTGTGAAATTTGTTCCAGAAGGATTTTTTGCACTCGGACAATTCCATATGTGCTCCACTCAAGCCTGACAGTGACTATGTGTTTCGAGTGAAATGGGAGGCACTATGTGCACCCTACCACAAATGCTACGTGATGTAAGATACACTCAATCTACTCTCTTTACCATTTTATACCCCTCCTCCTTCCAAACAACATCTCTGTCTTCAGGAAGTCTAACTAGCCCCTGCAAAGGCTCCAGAACAAGCTCGTATACTCTGCACCGTAGAAGTTGTCGCAGTGTAGGTCTTGAGACATTTTCCAATATTTGTCGAGCGGACGATGACTCTTTGTCTGTCCTTCAAATGGATTTTTGGCTGCTTTTACACTTCTTCAAAACAACTGACAACATAGCGAACGAAGGTGGCGTTTTAGAATGTTAAGGACCTCTCATCTACATGAAATCACCTGGCTGTTTTTGATTAACCTACCAGTGAAACATCAGCAACAGCATATTTATATTCATTTCTTTTTGCCACAGTAGATTTACCATGTGAAATTTGGGCTGCTCTTTCCTGTTGAGCGCACGTCGCCGTAGTGCAACGCCACCTTTTTTTCGACCAAAACTTCAGAATAGCAAGAAGGCTAATTGGCCTTCCTGGTTCTCCAACGTTTTACACCAGACCAGCCGGACAAAAGCCCTGCTCTTCACGATTTTCAACTGCCGGGTCTTTAGGGTGCGCCAGCGAGAAGGCACACGGATCCGACTCGGTTTTTTTTTTGTCCCTTTCTGATGGACTAGACAATCAGTTCGATAATCCAGTCAAACTGAGGAGAAATGTCGACGCCTCAACCGGACACAAACCTCGAGTTTAGTCATTGGCAGGGGAACGTCTGAACCGTTCTGCCAGTCTTCTCAAATACAGCAGCAGTAGGAACAATATATGTCCTCCTCCACCCCACCTAAGCACACTCATTAGTTCCTCCCCGACAGACGTCCCATCACCCTTTCAGCCCACCATCTTCTCCCCTCACTCATTCCATTGATACGCTCTTGTTGTATGAAATTCAATTCAAAGTTTTGTACCAATCAAATAAGGTCTTTCTTATTTGTTTCAAAATCTTAGATAGTTGTCACTATCGTTTTATTGCCGAATATTTCAAGTTGGCGCATTGCTGTTATCTACTTTGACTTTGAAAAAAACAGAAACTATCAACTGATTGAAAACAAAGAAACGACGGAGCCCCTACCTCGAAACAACAAACAAACAAAGAAACCAAAAATAGGTCATACATTTTTGAGATTCTCCTGTCCCCCCGCTGTATTTCACATCTCGTGCCTTTAATACCTAATTCGGTTACGGTCGTCTATTCGTGCCATTCAGAAGCACTCAGTGACACAAATAAAAAAAAAAATTCGGATCACATTCAACTGTCTGTTCGCTGCAGGCTGTCTGCTCCACCTTTTACCCCCTTCCCCCACCCGCCTTGCTAACAACCTCTCTTAGCATGTACAACATCGACTCTGGGCTGCATCTGAAATGACTTGTGGTGGAGAGGGGCATGTTGTGTTGAAAGGAGTACTCTTGATTTTCCCAAGGAAAGGTTCAGACCTAAAGACCATTTAACGCTTTGCCCTCAAGCATGCCATTTGTAGCTTTGAGGCGTCAGACGGGATACGTGGTGACGTCGTGATAAAATGGATATTGATCAGTTCTGACTCAAGTGACTCGGAGAACAGTCTTTGTACAGCAACGACAGATTTAGGTTGTCTTTTTCTTGTCGCCCACAACCCATAATGTTATTCAAAACACTACGCACTGTGAATCGTCATCCTTGCAATTGTCTTTCAATGCACACTTTTTATTGACCCCCCCCCCCCCTTCCTGTTAATTGTACCAGTCCTATAGCAGCATGACGTTTGCAGTATTAACATGAAATTTGCACCACCACCACCAACATCAAAATCCTTCTCCTCCTTATCATCATCAACAATAACAACAACATACTCAAATTTCAGTTTGATGACATCGCTTGATCTTATAGCCTACACTTTATGGTGCGGGAACTATGAGTGGATGAACTTGGGTATAGCCGTAAGTGAAAAAGCCACGATGGGCAGCGGGTAGGCAACGCCTCAAAAAGCGGCGTTAAAATTTTGTTGTCTCGAGGTCAGTCCCTGCCTGCAACATAAAAACTGGTCTGTTCTGTGTTTTAAAACCGCAATCATTCTGGTGGTGTCAGCTTAGTGTTTCATAGGTATCGTTCTATAAACAATTTGTTTTGCTTATCACTGTTCCTGTACATTACATGAACGGTTTGTTTGCTTGTTTACTATCGTTTTTGTCCAAAACTGTACGCCGCCTCAGTGGTGTTGGTCACACAGCGGTCGTTCTGGCTCCACGACACATGATTAATCCCCAAATTTATTCAGTCAAGTCCGATGCCATGAAGCCTATGGAAACCAGAAATGCCGAGCCTTATGGGATATCCACAGAGGAGACCCTGTACTGCTGCTGGATGACTTCCATGATGTTCTACAGTGCCTGTTGTAATTCAGCTTATTAAAAGACACTGCTTACTAAGGCCTGTTGTGATTCAACTTATTAAAAGACACTGCTTACTAAGGCCTGTTGTGATTCAGCTTATTAAAAGACACTGCTTACTAAGGCCTGTTAATTCAGCTTATTAAAAGACACTGCTTACTAAGGCCTGTTGTGATTCAACTTATTAAAAGACACTGCTTACTAAGGCCTGTTGTAATTCAGCTTATTAAAGACACTGCTTACTAAGGCCTGTTGTGATTCAACTTATTAAAAGACACTGCTTACTAAGGCCTGTTGTAATTCAGACTTATTAAAAGACACTGCTTACTAAGGCCTGTGTAATTCAACTTATTAAAAGACACTGCTTACTAAGGCCTGTTGTAATTCAGCTTATTAAAAGACACTGCTTACTAAGGCCTGTTGTAATTCACTTATTAAAAGACACTGCTTACTAAGGCCTGTTGTGATTCAGCTTATTAAAAGACACTGCTTACTAAGGCCTGTTGTAATTCAACTTATTAAAAGACACTGCTTACTAAGGCCTGTTGTAATTCAACTTATTAAAAGACACTGCTTACTAAGGCCTGTTGTGATTCAGCTTATTAAAAGACACTGCTTACTAAGGCCTGTTGAATTCAGCTTATTAAAAGACACTGCTTACTAAGGCCTGTTGTAATTCAGACTTATTAAAAGACACTGCTTACTAAGGCCTGTTGTAATTCAAGCTTATTAAAAGACACTGCTTCTAAGGCCTTTGTATTCACTTATTAAAAGACACTGCTTACTAAGGCCTGTTTAATTCACTTATTAAAAGACACTGCTTACTAAGGCCTGTTGTAATTCAGCTTATTAAAGACACTGCTTACTAAGGCCTGTGTAATTCAACTTATTAAAAGACACTGCTTACTAAGGCCTGTTGTATTCAGCTTATTAAAAGACACTGCTTACTAAGGCCTGTTGTATTCAGCTTATTAAAAGACACTGCTTACTAAGGCCTGTTGTATTCACTTATTAAAAGACACTGCTTACTAAGGCCTGTTGTATTCACTTATTAAAGACACTGCTTACTAAGGCTGTTAATTCACTATTAAAAGACACTGCTTACTAAGGCCTGTTGTAATTCAGCTTATTAAAAGACACTGCTTACTAAGGCCTGTTGTAATTCAGCTTATTAAAAGACACTGCTTACTAAGGCTGTTGTATTCAGCTTATTAAAAGACACTGCTTACTAAGGCCTGTTGTAATTCAACTTATTAAAAGACACTGCTTACTAAGGCCTGTTGTAATTCACTTATTAAAGACACTGCTTACTAAGGCCTGTTGTAATTCAACTTATTAAAAGACACTGCTTACTAAGGCCTGTTGTATTCAACTTATTAAAAGACACTGCTTACTAAGGCCTGTTGTAATTCAACTTATTAAAAGACACTGCTTACTAAGGCCTGTTGTAATTCAGCTTATTAAAAGACACTGCTTACTAAGGCCTGTTGTAATTCACTTATTAAAGACACTGCTTACTAAGGCCTGTTGTAATTCAACTTATTAAAAGACACTGCTTACTAAGGCCTGTTGTAATTCAGCTTATTAAAAGACACTGCTTACTAAGGCCTGTGTATTCACTTATTAAAAGACACTGCTTACTAAGGCCTGTTGTATTCAACTTATTAAAGACACTGCTTACTAAGGCCTGTTGTAATTCACTTATTAAAGACACTGCTTACTAAGGCCTGTTGTATTCAGCTTATTAAAAGACACTGCTTACTAAGGCCTGTTGTGATTCACTTATTAAAGACACTGCTTACTAAGGCCTGTTGTAATTCAGTTATTAAAAGACACTGCTTACTAAGGCCTGTTGTATTCACTTATTAAAAGACACTGCTTACTAAGGCCGTGTATTCAGCTTATTAAAGACACTGCTTACTAAGGCCTGTTGTATTCAACTTATTAAAGACACTGCTTACTAAGGCCTGTTGTAATTCAGCTTATTAAAAGACACTGCTTACTAAGGCCTGTTGTGATTCAACTTATTAAAGACACTGCTTACTAAGGCCTGTTTAATTCACTTATTAAAAGACACTGCTTACTAAGGCCTGTTGTAATTCACTTATTAAAAGACACTGCTTACTAAGGCCTGTTGTAATTCAGCTTATTAAAAGACACTGCTTACTAAGGCTGTTGTGATTCAACTTATTAAAAGACACTGCTTACTAAGGCCTGTTGTATTCACTTATTAAGACACTGCTTACTAAGGCCTGTTGTAATTCACTTATTAAAGACACTGCTTACTAAGGCCTGTTGTATTCACTTATTAAAAGACACTGCTTACTAAGGCCTGTTTAATTCAGCTTATTAAAAGACACTGCTTACTAAGGCCTGTTGTAATTCACTTATTAAAGACACTGCTTACTAAGGCTGTTGTTAATTCAGCTTATTAAAGACACTGCTTACTAAGGCCTGTTGTATTCAGCTTATTAAAGACATGCTTACTAAGGCCTGTGTAATTCAGCTTATTAAAAGACACTGCTTACTAAGGCCTGTTGTATTCACTTATTAAAAGACACTGCTTACTAAGGCCTGTTAATTCAGCTTATTAAAAGACACTGCTTACTAAGGCCTGTTGTAATTCAGCTTATTAAAAGACACTGCTTCTAAGGCCTGTTGTGATTCAACTTATTAAAAGACACTGCTTACTAAGGCCTGTTGTAATTCAGCTTATTAAAGACACTGCTTACTAAGGCCTGTTGTAATTCACTTATTAAAAGACACTGCTTACTAAGGCCTGTTGTAATTCAGCTTATAAAAGACACTGCTTACTAAGGCCTGTTGTATTCAGCTTATTAAAAGACACTGCTTACTAAGGCCTGTTGTAATTCAGCTTATTAAAGACACTGCTTACTAAGGCCTGTTAATTCAGCTTTTAAAAGACACTGCTTACTAAGGCCTGTTGTATTCAGCTTATTAAAAGACACTGCTTACTAAGGCCTGTTGTAATTCACTTATTAAAAGACACTGCTTACTAAGGCCTGTTAATTCAGCTTATTAAAAGACACTGCTTACTAAGGCCTGTTGTAATTCAATTATTAAAAGACACTGCTTACTAAGGCTGTTTAATTCAGCTTATTAAAGACACTGCTTACTAAGGCCTGTTGTTGATTCAGCTTATTAAAAGACACTGCTTACTAAGGCCTGTTGTGATTCAGCTTATTAAAAGACACTGCTTACTAAGGCCTGATTAATTCAGCTTATTAAAAGACACTGCTTACTAAGGCTGTTGTAAATTCAGCTTATTAAAAGACACTGCTTACTAAGGCCTGTTGTGATTCAACTTATTAAAAGACACTGCTTACTAAGGCCTGTTGTGATTCAGCTTATTAAAAGACACTGCTTACTAAGGCCTGTTGTGATTCAACTTATTAAAAGACACTGCTTACTAAGGCCTGTTGTGATTCAACTTATTAAAAGACACTGCTTACTAAGGCCTGTTGTGATTCAACTTATTAAAAGACACTGCTTACTAAGGCCTGTTGTGATTCAGCTTATTAAAAGACACTGCTTACTAAGGCCTGTTGTAATTCAACTTATTAAAAGACACTGCTTACTAAGGCCTGTTGTGATTCAACTTATTAAAAGACACTGCTTACTAAGGCCTGTTGTAATTCAACTTATTAAAAGACACTGCTTACTAAGGCCTGTTGTGATTCAACTTATTAAAAGACACTGCTTACTAAGGCCTGTTGTGATTCAACTTATTAAAGACACTGCTTACTAAGGCCTGTTGTAATTCAGCTTATTAAAAGACACTGCTTACTAAGGCCTGTTGTAATTCAGCTTATTAAAAGACACTGCTTACTAAGGCCTGTTGTAATTCAGCTTATTAAAAGACACTGCTTACTAAGACCTGTTGTGATTCAGCTTATTAAAAGACACTGCTTACTAAGGCCTGTTGTGATTCAGCTTATTAAAAGACACTGCTTACTAAGCCCACTACCAACGACGTCATCGCTCGGTCGCAGGTCCAGACCGAGTGGAAGACCACCCCCTGGTAAGGAAACTACTCATTTAACCCGCACACTTCCCACCAAGTGCAAAAACTTAACCCTTTGACTCCCTCACCCTAACCACCAGCTTTGTGCGTGAAGGAAGCTGCTGGACATGTCGACAGGGCGAGGGAATCAAAGTTTAACTTTTTGCTGTGCTAGCGAAGTTGACAATGCAGAATGCTGGTGGACAGGGTGCGGGGTTCAATGGGTTAAAGACTTTTCTCTTGTAAGACTTCTTGTTAGCTGGCGCGGGGAGCCACACCGAATGAAAGCCCCCCCCCCCCCCCCCCCCTCATGATCCTTTACACCACTGATTTAAAGACATTACTCTTATAAGATTTCATGTTATATGGTCTGTGTCTTCTGTTTGTTTTCTGAGATCTGTTACACCCCAAAAATGTCTGAATTAGATACCGAGTCATCCAGTTCAGAGAGTTCTGTGGCACTGTAAAGTGTATTCTGAGAGAGAAAAGACATGGATCCTATTCTGTTGGCATCTCTGACTCAGTTTGACCGACTTGCCTGCCCTACTTTGCTTGCTTTTCTTCTGTAAATATTACATGTGAACCTGAGTGTGTCTGGACCGTACGCTGATTACTTCAGTGGGTGAGTTTGCATCTTCGGTCCCACTCATACAGACAGCGAACGAGACAGAGAAAGAGAATGCTAATGTGAAATGATTTATTCAACATACACCTAGGACCTTTTTCGAAAGGGGTTGTATACACTGTCTATAGAATATGTGGCAGTGACCAAGAACAGCAGTAATAATCGTTTATCCAAAACAACAACAACAACAACAAACAAAAAACAAACGAAAACAAACAAACAAACAAAAACTGCTACATAAAAAGGCTTTGAAGCAACTCATACATCTTCAATGATTCATAAACATACGCATCAAGATCAATGGAACAGTTTCACTTCGTGGTAACAATACTGTATTAAATCTCAATTTTCAGGGATCAGGTAATACCTCGGCGGTACGGATCAGTTTCAATCCACGATTATGAAACACGGGAGAACAAAATAAAAATGTAGTTTATGTTCTTTGACCATATTGCATAAGCAACACACACGTTCAGTTTATCTACTTTAGCCATATCACATAAACAACATATAATTTCAATTTTTATCAAATTAAGCGATATTGCACAAGCAACATATAAGTACAGTTTCTCGTCTTATGTTATGTAAAACGTAATAGTGTCAGTCACTAAATCTGAAGTTTTGTAACGTACTCTCAGTAAACGTGTTCATTTTAATATCACGATATGGTTTTGCTGCCCAAAATCTATCGCTACTGTGCATATGGTCTTGCTAGTGTTGCCATCTATAGTCAATGTACACAAGCTGTTCGGTTGCTTTTGTAAACTCACAACTGTCGTAGATGGAGGTGCGAAGGATATGGAGAGAGAGGGGGGGGAGAGAAAGAGAGAGAGAGAGAGAGAGAGAGAGAGAGAGAGAGAGAGAGAGAGAGAGAGAGAGAGAGAGAGAGAGAGAGAGAGAGATAGAGAGAATTTCGTCCTGTCTCAGGACCAGAAAGCAAATAGAACAATCAAAAGATAAGACAAACAAAACCAAAAACAAGAATAGCAGCAGCAGCAACAACAACAGTGAAACCACAAACCAATACCGGTTTCTCTAAGGGAAAAATAATTGTTCTTATTGAATGGGCCCGTCTTGTTTTTGTCCATCAAATGAACAGTTTCATTCTATTTTAATGCGTGTTTGCTTCTAGTGTACTTGAACGCTGGTGATCCCTTTGAAACGGTATTTTTTTGTTTTGGTTTGGTTTGTCTTCAGTTTTATCTGTCTTTTGCTTATTTGTGTTGAGGTTTTTCTTTCGTGTGTTTGTTTGATTGTTTTTTTGTTCTCCTTTGTTTTGTTTCCTCATCAACTTTGACGTGAAGCTTTTCCCACGTGTTCGTGTTCTCTTGCACTAAATTACTTGCTGTATGTTTACTTCTGGGCGACATTTTGTTGATGGCAAGTCCGTCCACCATTTTCTCCCTGGGTCTATCTGGTGCTCTCTTTCCCTCCAGCTTTCCCGTTGTGACCAGGTGCTCCAAATCCCCCTTCCTCATAAAATGGCCTATAAATGTTGCCTGTCTTTTCTAATCTTCCTTATGAGTGATCTACTTGTGTCTGCCTCCATCAAGACTGTCTCGTTTGTTTTCTTTGCTGTCCATGAAACGCTCAACATTCTTCTGAGAAACCACATCTCGGCTGCCTCAATCTTGTTCTGGCTTTGCTTGCTGACTGTCCACGCCTCACATCCGTATAACAGTATTGGTTCTATATAACATTCAAGGACTCTCTTCCTGATGTTAATTGATAGGCATTTGTTGGTAAGAATGCTTGTCATCTTCTTGAATGCTGTTTTGGCTTGGCCGATTCTGCCGGCTATTTCCGATGTACATCTGCCGTCTGATAAAATGACCGTTCCCAGGTATTTGAACTTATTAACCTGTGTCAAGGTTGTGCCATTTGCTGTTATTTTGCATGAGGGGATTTCATGTTTTTTACTGATCACCATGACTTCAGTCTTCCTGCTGTTTAGTTCCAACCCCTTACCTTTGCTTTCTATTTCTAGTGTATTCACAAGGTTTTGTAGGTCCCTTTCATTTTGTGCAATTAGCACGGTGTCATCTGCGTATCGAATGTTGTTTATCATTTTCCCTTCAACCTTTAATCCAGGGTCTTCTTCTAGGTTTCTCATGATGTTTTCGCTGTAAAGTGAAAACAGATCTGGTGACAAAACGCAACCCTGTCTGACTCCTCTTTTGATGTTTTGGAAAAAGCTTATATTGTTTTCTATTCTCATTGCAGCTGTTTGTTCCCAGTACATATTCCTGATTATTCGTAGATCTTTTCCATCAACACTGAGTCTCTCCAGTTGATTAATTAATTCTTCATGTCGTACCCGATCGAAAGCCTTGGTATAGTCAACAAAGCATAAACAGAAATCCTTATTCATCTCAATTGACCTCTACATGATAGTTCTTAGGATATATATGGCATTAATAGTTCCTTTCCCTTCCACAAATCCACACTGTTCTTCTGCTATTTCTCCTTTGATTCTATTCCTTGTCCTCATCATGATTATTCGTAACAGGAGGCTTGTTACATGACCCATCAAACTGATTGTGCGATGGAGTTCGCATTCTATAGCCCCTGTCTTCTTTGGAAGTGAAATAAAAATTGATTTTGACATATCTTTTGGGATTTTTCCAGTGTCGTAAATTTTATTTAGGAGGACTGTTATTTTTGCTATGCCAAATTCCTCCAGGGCTTCAACCATCTCTGTTGTAATGTTGTCTGGTCCTGGGCTTTTCCTGGTTTCATCTTTTTCAGTGCTGCTCTAACTTCATCTTTCATTATGGGTGGTCCTTTAAAGTTCTCTTTTTATAATGTGTTCTACGTTTCTGTCATCCTCAAAAAGGTCTTTAATGTACTCTCCCCATCTGTCCAGATACATACGCATACTGATATATCCATCGTTCTGTTTGCATCTACGCACACATATACACACACCTATTCAAACGCACATAACTAAGCAAGAAAGCACATACACTCATCTGTATTCACACTGTGACATAAACACATGTGTACGTACATAAACGCGTTAAACAGTAACTATGCACAGGTGCCAAGTCATTACTTATGGACACCTTTATGTAAGTTTAAGCATGTCATGTGTTATGCAAACCCGCTCAGGTACTAGATCACACATACGTGTGTGTGTGTGTGTGTGTGTGTGTGTGTGTGTGTGTGTGTGTGTGTGTGTGTGTGTGTGTGTGCGTGTGTGCATGCGTGCGTTTGTATGTACTTGTGTGTGTGTGTGAGTGTATGAGAGAGAGAGAGAGAGAGAGAGAGAGAGAGAGAGAGAGAGAGAGAGAGAGAGAGAGAGAGAGAGAGAGAGAGAGAGAGAGAGAGAGAATTTCAGTGCATTTGTACGTATCACACTCGGTGTGTGTTTTGTAGTTGCGTAATGCGAGCCCATGTCTTGCTGATTTGTGCAAACATTTTATCAAAATCTGAATTATACGTTTGAATGTATGGGTCGTTTATTTATTTATTATTTATTTATCTGTCATTATCATTATAATTATTGTTATGATGATGATGATGATTAGCAGTAGTAGTAGTAGTTGTATTTTGTCACAGCGGCCAAATACAGATACATGGCTCATCACGCACATCTCGGTGTTCATGAACAAATATGTAGCCTACAACAACGAGAACAGTTTCAGACTTTGGTCAAAATGAGCACGGCCCAATATTGAGGGGTTACATTGATCAAACCGGCGAAGGGGATTCACCGAGTATCTGATAGACATTTACCAGTTTAGCTGTTTGCACAACATTGGGAGACTGTTGAGACGTTTTGACCATTTTGTTGATTGTTGTTGTTTTTGATCTCGATAGAGGTCGGATGATCGTTTTTGCTTTCGTCATTGTTGTTTTTATTGTCTTGTTCCATTTCTTTCTTTCTCCCCCCCCCCCCCCCCCCCCCACCGATTTATCTTCGTCTTTGTTTTCTTTTTTTTTTTGTATCTAGGTTTTATTCTCTTGTTTGCTTGACTGTTCGTTTATTTTCTTCTTTCAATTTTCCTTTTTCTTCATATCTGTGCGTGTGTGTGTGTGTGTGTGTGTGTGTGTGTGTGTGTGTGTGTGTGTGTGTGTGTGTGTGTGTGTGTGTGTGTGCGTGCGTGTGCACGTGTGTGTATGTGTATGTGTTGGGTATGCGTGTGTGTTGTGTGTGTTTGTGTGTGTGAGTGTGTGTGCGCGCACGTAGGTGTGTGTGTGTGAAAGCGTGCATGCGTGCGCGCGCATGTAAGCCTGTTTGTCTGTCTGTCCGTTACTAGGACAATAGTAATATTTCCTCAGCTGTTTTTAGATGGATCTTTACCAAATGTTGAAGAAAGGTGTGGACTTATAAGGACTTGTGATGTAAAAGTTTGAAGACAATGTGTCAAATAAAGGACACAGGACAAAATAAAACAACAACAAGGACAAAATAAAAAACAAACACAGACAAAATAAAACAAAAAAACAAGGGACAAAAATAAAACAAAACAAAAACAGACAAAAATAAAACAAAACAAACACAGACAAAATAAAACAAAACAAACAACAGACAAAAATAAAACAAAACAACAACGGACAAAAATAAAACAAAACAAACAACAGACAAAAATAAAACAAAACAAACAACGACAAAAATAAAACAAAACAAACAACAGACAAAAATAAAACAAAACAAACAACGGACAAAAATAAAACAAAACAAACAACGGACAAAAATAAAACAAAACAAACAACAGACAAAAATAAAACAAACAACGGACAAAAATAAAACAAAACAAACAACAGACAAAAATAAAACAAAACAAACAACAGACAAAAACAAAACAAACAACAGACACAAATAAAACAAAACAAACAACGGACAAAATAAAACAAAACAAACAACGGACAAAAATAAAACAAAACAAACAACAGACAAAAACAAAACAAACAACAGACAAAAACAAAACAAACAACAGACAAAAATAAAACAAAACAAACAACAGACAAAAATAAAACAAAACAAACAAAGACAAAAATAAAACAAAACAAACAACAGACAAAAACAAAACAAACAACAGACAAAAATAAAACAAACAACAGACAAAAATAAAACAAAACAAACAACAGACAAAAATAAAACAAAACAAACAACAGACAAAATAAACAAAACAAACAACAGACAAAAATAAAACAAAACAAACAACGACAAAAATAAAACAAACAAACAACGACAAAAATAAAACAAAACAAACAACAGACAAAAATAAAACAAAACAAACAACGGACAAAAATAAAACAAAACAAAACAACAAACAAAAAAAAAAACAAAACAAACAACAGAACAAAAACAAAACAAACAACAGACAAAAACAAAACAAACAACAGACAAAAATAAAACAAACAACAGACAAAAATAAAACAAACAACAGACAAAAATAAAACAAAACAAACAACAACAAAAACAAAACAAACAACAGACAAAAATAAAACAAACAACAGACAAAAATAAAACAAACAACGGACAAAATATAAAACAAAAACAAACAACAGACAAAAATAAAACAAAACAAACAACAGACAAAAACAAAACAAACAACAGACAAAAACAAAACAAACAACGGACAAAAATAAAACAAAACAAACAACGGACAAAAATAAAACAAAACAACAACAACAACAAAAACCACGTAAATCAGCACATTTTTGAGGAAAGTATGTAAACAGCGCTTCTCAGGAATCTCTGCCAATAACTAAACGCTGCATTTTCTCTGTTGTAAGAACCCACCGCTGGCCTCGTTTTACGTAAAGTTTTATTTCATCCGAAGCCTCGTCATGGTCACATAGAACAGTACAAAATCAGGATTTTCTATGTTTAGTTTTGTACGTAAAGAAAGATGGTTAAAATGGCTTGACCACCTCGTTTAATTTCTACTCTCCAATTCAATGGAGGGATAGGTCAGAAAGAGGGCGGATTCAGATAGGTCCACATTTTGGCACCCCAGCGTCTGTCTGTATCTTTGTGTCTGCAGACAAAATGTCTCAAAGAAAGATTTCTTGCAGGCTGTGGGCGGATCTTACCACAGGTTCAGCCAGACAGAGAGTCGTGAGAAACAAACAAACGAACAAACAAGAATTTATGTACTGCGCCACTCTACTGAACAGGAGATGCCTTTGAAGCAGTTACATCAAGCCGAGATTCATGTGCAATACCACACACGTCGACTGCTAATGTCTAGACGATTGAATGAAGATTTCCAATGCTAACCCTTATCACACACACACACACACACACACACACACACACACACACACACACACACACACACACACACACACACACACACACACACACACACACACACACACACACACACATATACACACAAACACTGCTTACCTTTATGGTAGTGGAAGACAGCAGATGTGCGTAGAGGATTCCACCATTTTGATCAACGTGATGAAGTACTTAGCGTAAGGAACTAGACCTACTGATTGGAAGACTGAGGGTTCAAACCATCATTAACCCTTCTGACTCCCGCACCCTGTCCACCAGCATCATGTACTGTCAACCAAGCTTGCAAAGCAAAAACTGAACCCTTTGACTCCCTCACCCTATCCACCAGCTTCCTGCAGGATAGGATGTGGAGTCAAAGGTTTGATTGATTGATTGATTTGGTTCAGTTTTTACGTCGACACCCACCTCAGGTGATATGGCCGACGGGGATAACCATCCCAGGGAAGTGGGGGAAGGGGGACTTATCTAATCCTATACTGACACCACCAGAACAACAATGATGTTAAGATGGGACAGTGAGAAGGACAGTTTTAATACAGCGCACCCCAGGATTCGAACCCACAACCATTAGCATGTGAATCCGACGCTAAACAAACTGAGCTACCGGGGCCCAAGGAGTCAAAGTGTTCATTTTTTTTTCACACTTAATGGATAGGGTGCGGGAGTGAAAGGGTTAACCTAAAAACTAATTCGGGATTTCTCGTCCCTGACATCTCCTACTAAGAACCGACAGCGCCATGGGCTCACTGGGAAGTCTAAGACTACACGGAGGAGTCTCATTCACTTTACGGATGCGTCACTGAGGCTGATGCTCAAGTTACCTAACCAAAACGGCAGGTATCTGGATCTGACCACCCTGGTTGACGCCAAGATATGCTATAAAAAAAAAGTACACTCAGAATACAAACGCGTCATGCAGTCGTAAACCAGAATGGGATTCCGTAGCATCATCACTACCATCCCCACTGTCATCATCTCCTGATCTCATTGTGGCAGGTTTGACGGCGTGTTGGAGGGTCAAAATGATCGGCGTGGAAGAAGTGACAGGAGCAGCCCAAACCAGAAATCGATCAACTTGGTGCCGTCCTGCATTCGTTCTCGACTGTTTTCCCTAACAGCTTGTTCGTACCTGTTCGAACTTTGAAAAAAAACAACCGTTATTAATACTGAATTTTTGTTTTTATTGATGTATTATAAAGTATAGAGCATACAGCTCTACTCCCCCGACCTCGCAAGTAAAACAGAAATATGTTTGTTCTAAGATTATCATTTCAAGTAGATTACAACAAACACCAAGTCTGAATGTCTAGTGTAATTTGTATATTGGAATGATTGTATTTTGCTTTATGTTTCTCTCTTTTTTTCCATTCTTTTTGGTATAATTGTGCGTTGTTGAATATATCTGTACGGTAAACACTTGTCAATGACTATTTCAGTATTTGATTTATGCACCATAACATTGACATCATCAACAACAAAAGAACATAACACACACGCACGCACACACATACACACACACGTGCGCGCGCGCGCACACACACATGCACGCACACACACACACACACACACACACACACACCACACACACACACACACACACACACACACACACACAAGTATCCTCCAAGAGTTCCACACGATATAGTGCTCGCAGAAGATGGCAGTGCTGAATCTGCAAGAAAACAGCAAACAAGCAACAACAACAAAAAAGTATGTTTTCGTCTTACACTTTGTTCAGTGTTGCATTCGTTGCAGGTAAGAAGTTTTAACTGTTAACTGTATAAAGAAATATTTACAAAATCTTAAATACACTTTTTCTTTATTGCAAATACATGTCAGAAGATTATTTTCTTTGAGTTATATATATAAATATATATATACATACACACATGTATATAGATATACAGAGAGAGAGAGAGAGAGAGAGAGAGAGAGAGAGAGAGAGAGAGAGAGAGAGAGAGAGAGAGAGCATATTTAAACAACGACAAACAAACAAACAAACAAGTAACAACCCACCAGTCAACCAAACTGAAATCAGAATACTGGGTTTGCAGTAGCAACTGTTTTGACTACTGAATTTCAGGGTAGCTATGTTGATGCCAAATGCTACTTCCTGAGATGTTCTGGTCCATGCTTTTGACCGACTGCGCACCCACGCTTTCCTCCACTTCACCAGTATTTTAAACTTCGGCATCTTATAGGGAACGGGTTACGTGCTGGAATCTTATCTCCTACCCCCTCTTGTTGTAAATGTCACAAACTGAACAAGAGGTTTGTTGCGGGTGTGGATGATCCCACTGACTGAAAGTCTAGTGGTCTCGGTTGAGAGTTTGTTTTTATAGGGATGTGAGTTTTAAGTTCTGTTTGTTCTATATGGAGGAGACTGCGAAGTAGGGTTCAGAAAATGAGTTTTTGCATCAACCCCCCCCCCTTCTCTCTCTTTCTTTCTCCCTCTCTCTCTCTGATTCTCTATCTCTGTCTCTGTTTCTCTTTCTCTCTGTGAATGTGAATGGAATTGGTACTGAATGGGCGTCAAGGAAATACTACAAATATATCTTCATATCAGAATTTAAAGACCGACTAATATTCTCTTTTAAACAAAACCGGCACTCTGAGATGGAAGAAAATGAAACGTACAATTATTTTATTTTCCTTCAAAACCACATTGCAAACTGAAAGGTATATAAGTGAAATGGCTAATGCATAGCACCGAAACATATTAGCAAACATTTACAACGAGAAATCTTGGTCTCAAAGCAAATAAAATATGATTTATGTCAGATAGACCAACATCTACTGCTTGTCTACTATGTTCGAACGTCAGAGAAGACGAAGATGATTTTCTTTCCCATAGGATTTGAACTGATTAAACATAAATAGATTGTTCAGACAATCCTTAGCAGTGAAACATAACATCATTAACATTACTTCATCAGAAAACACAGAAGTTATTGTGTCCCTTGCAGAATACTTCGTAGAGGAAAAGAACTAAGGGAAAAGGAAGATCATGTAGCAGATGTGGAGTGTAATGTACTTAAAATCTAAAAAGTATAATATGCAAATCAGTTTTTTTTGATTGCCGTTTGATGGTACCGGTTTCCCCCCCCCCCCAAACTTTAATGATTACCTTCAGACACTCGCGACACGACAAGTTTATAATTAGTGGCTGATTGTCGTATCAAGAGGGGCAGTGAACGGGCCAGTACTTATGTTGCAAGCAGGGATTGAACTCGGGATATCAGATTTTAAGCCATGGCTGTATTAACAGAGTCAGTCAGACTGCATGCATAACACAGAGCGGTGAAGGAAAGGAGAGTAAGAGCAGGCAAACATCAAAGGACCATTGGTAATGAACCATTTTTCTTAACATGAAACAAAGCAATTCTACAGCGAAAAATGAATTCCTGCAATAACAGCCAACTACACAAAGAAACAAATGAAAAGGTTAAACCATTCTAAACAAATCTCCTTTATGACAAGTCAGTGGGGTAAAATGGTTAGCGCAACAGATCACTGATTGCGAGCTCATGGGTTCGAACCTCCCTGTTAAAAAAAATGGTCTGAATTTTCAGCTTCTGACCAGCTCGCGCTATGTATTTGTTGAAAAGAGAGCGACCACACAGTAGAGTCTCATCCACTTTACCGATGCGTCTTTGGGACGTTTTTCATATTTCTTGACCAACATCGTAGGTGTGTCTATTTCTCAGGCCTGGCTGACGCCAGGGGTTACAATGAAAGGAAATGCAGAGCACAGCTTTTTCACACAGTCTCAATATAAAACAGAATTCCGTAACATCATCACTATCACCTCCATTCTCATTATCACAGCATTGTGAAAAATTGTCCCAAATTCTGAGGCCCTCATGTTCTGCTCTCACGGTGACCTCCGTGTCGGCGAGTTTGATGTGTTGGAGAGCTTAAATGAGCGGTGTGGGTATATAGACATTTGTGACTTTCTACCACGAAATGGATCCCTGGTCTCCACACAGCCATCTATAGTTTATTGCAGCACATAAAGAAAGTTTTTATGGCCTTTCTAATATTAAACACAGTTTTAAACAGGATGGTTAGTTTCTGAGACGACGGCTTTGCCGGATAGTGGACTTTTGAGAAATACAACTTAAAACTAGTCACAATTTCAGCGATAAATTTCCCTCACAACCAGGACTCAACCGTAATATAAGAGGCTGCTTTACTTGCGCAGTCTGAGGGTCTGTTGCATAGTCTGAAGCTGTAAATTGCTGCTGAAAAAAGCATTTTCAATTTCTTTTTCTGTTTGTTTGTTTGTTCTTGAAGATGCCCGTAGTTGTAGAGAAAGTGTTTTTTATCTAACATTTTGACAATGAAAGAATTTCTATATCAGCTATGTAGAAGTACAGTTTGTGCGGGAAAAGGCACAGTATCAATTTTATACCAAAATTATGAACTCGATACATGACACCCACAGCGCCCATGTCGGCTGTTTTCTGTACAGACTGTGATGTGTCAAGCGACTCATTCCGAGATGAAAGGTCATATATAATTATGATTCACCATTTCTATCTCAAGGGATCGACAGCAGGCTGGTCAGACATGCAGAGCTCAGTCATTCTTTGATATTTGCCACCTGGATGTTCTTCTATCGACCATGGCAACTGTCTCTTTCCAAGCCTGTTCGCTTTTCCCAAAGGATCACCTATCGGCTGTAAGCAATGTATGTTCTAGGATTGGTACATTCAGGAAGTTTCCTTAGTGTCCACTATTTTTGTCTCGTTTTCTGCACCACCATAACGGCCACAGAAGCTAGGAGAGTTTTTACAATGCCATGATGATGATAATGACGAAGAGGATTATAAACATGATGCTATGGATTTCCATCTAGAACGGAGACTGTGTGACAGGGCTATACACTACGTCTGCTATCATAATAATAATTTTTTATCCTGGCGTCAACCAATCCAAAGAGATACAGACATTTGAGGTGTTGGTCAGAAGATTTGAGCAACACTCACAGTGACGCATCCATGAAATGGATGAGACTCAATTGTGTGGTCCCAAGTCTTCCCACTGAGTCCATAGCATGCTCGGCTCTAGGTAAGAGTCGACTAAAGCCGAAAATCCCTCAATAATTTTAAAGTACTGATGGGAAGGATTCGCACCCTCAATTTTCCAGTCGGTAGTTCGATGCACTAACCACTACACCACGACGATTGGCATCTATAAGCATTAATCTCTAGTAGGCTACTTTTGAAGATTCTTCCACAAATGGTTCAGTGGGTCTTTCTAAAGCAACAAGTTGCCAGCTACTTGCTTGCGGTTTGATCAAGAGTGATTCCTCGCATTCGGAGAGTTCAATATACGCGTGTTCCACCAAAACCTGCTGATGATTGTGTGGCCGATTCATCGAAATCCTATTCGCTGGCAAGATGTTGACCTGGGGAGGGGCAGGAGACCTATGAAATAACGACACCACCGGAAAGATTGGAGTATGAAGATGCGCGACTTCTTTCAAACATATGCTGGTGTCTTTAAGTCATTTTGTGAACTAGAAACACCCGAGGGTGCTGGATGGTGTCCGAGTTATATTCTTTACACTTACTCTTACCAGCATATCTCATGATGCAGACCGATAGGCATACAGACAGGCAAGCAGGCAGGAAGACAGACACTTATACATAAAGAAACATGCACAAACGCATATAGGCAGGCAGGCAGACAGAGAGACAGATAGACATCTATACGTAAAAGACACATAAACACACACACAGAGGCACTTGTATGCACAAACACAATTACGTACATATGAAGACAAGCAAACAGACAGACAGACAGACACAGACAAACACACATATACTCACACGTGCTCACACATTTGCTTTCTCTCTCAATATGCCTCTCTCTCTCTTTTGTGTGTGTGTGTGTGTGTGTGTGAGAGAGAGAGAGAGAGAGAGAGAGAGAGAGAGAGAGAGAGAGAGAGAGAGAGAGAGAGAGAGAGGAAGACAAATACATACACGCTGAAAGAAGCAAACAAATGAACGTGTCACTCGCAAAACGTTACTGTGAAAATGGGAACTCCCCCCCCCCCCCCCTCTCTCTCTCATTACGTCTGAAAAGAGTGAGTGAATCATTTTCGTGGTTCCTAGTGGTATCTGGGCTTAGAAGGAATTAGAAAGGAGGAGTCGCAGACCGCCAGACTGCCGACACATTGCATCTGAGTATCAATATCGCCAAGATGTTCCATTTTATTTGTTTTACTTTCAGTGTGTTTTGTTTTGTTTCGCTTCATTTTATTTTCTAAGAGCATAACTTAAACTGTGGCAATTTTAGTTTACGTGGGTGTAGTCTTGAGGAAAATGATGAAATTGATGTCAACATATTTTTGATCACTTTGATAGACTTCATTTGTCCAGTACAGTGTGATGTTCCATTCTGTTTTTTGTTTTGTTTTGTTTTTGTTTTTTGTTTTGTCTGTCTGCCTTTCTTATGTCTTCGTCAGCATTACATTCTCTCTTTCTAGTTCCAGCTTACTGAGCAGAAGGAAAGCAAAGGTTTGTGATTACTAGCCCTTTGTCCGTCTGTCTTTTGATCTCATTTTCTCGTCTTTTCTTTATTTCTTTCTATGTGCAACTTGATTGTTAGATAATCCACTCTCTCTGTCTATCGGTCTCTCTCCGTTCCTGGAGTTGCTGTTTGTCGTATCTTTCTGCTTCTCTCTCCCCCCCCCCCCCCCCCCATCTCGCTATCTCTTTTCCTTTCTCTTCTCCCTTCTCTCACTCCCTCTCTTGTTAACTTAGCGCAGTTGTTAAAGCGCTATAATCATCAGGCGTGCGTTCAACCCTGGAGAGTGGCGTGTTTTTACCCCAGCACCTGACCAGAGCGTTGGGCCTGTGGACAGGTATACGGGCTTATCCCCTGATCGTTTTGGATCTTATCCATCACAAGGCAACAGTGGCCTCAGTGTCTCATTATCATCATCATGTGTCCTGCCGCGTGGCGTTACCGATTAAGACCCTCCATACGAATCTATCCCTCGTTGCAGCAAGTATATCTCCCACCCCCTCCGTCCTCAACCACTCTGAAAGTCGTTTCAAGATTTTCCCTGGGTCTACATGGTGCTCTTTTTCCTTCCAGCTTTCCTGTTGTGCCTAGGTGCTCTAATTTTTCTTGCCTCATAAAATGTCATTTTTCCTCGGTATACATGGAACGCAGTCCGTCTTGAGGAACTGAAACTGTTATGACGAATGTTTTGGATACTTTGTAGACATGCATCGCATATGTAGCTGCATTCGTATACTATGACTTCGATATAACTGAAAAAATAAAAATCTTGCCAAACGTTCAGAAAGGATCAGGCACTTAAAAACACTTATCAATGATATGATAATTACATTTATGATCTAAAATTGATGAGGATCAAGATTCAGCTTCAGTTTGTTCAAGACAATTTGAAACAGATCCATATGCTGTTGCGCCATGAACGCCACATACTGGAAAAGGATCCAAAATAATCATGGCGTATGTCATAAAAATGCATGAACAATATGCACTGGCAA
Source organism: Monoplex corrugatus (assembly GCA_030674185.1). Lineage (NCBI taxonomy): Eukaryota > Metazoa > Mollusca > Gastropoda > Littorinimorpha > Ranellidae > Monoplex > Monoplex corrugatus. Next base: position 15,702,855 of record CM060311.1, read on the forward strand.
GGTCTTGTTGAACAGTGTGTGGTGTACAATGCAGGATAAGAGCAATAGGAAAAATTCCAACAAAATATTTCATAAGATACAGAAAGAAAATTCAGAACAGGAAATCACCGCAAGGCAAAAAGGTAAAACTGAGTTTTATTTCTTCGTTCACCTTTCTCTTTCTATTCTTGCTGGTGGTGATTTTCACAGAATGAGTTAACTGTTCAAGACAGGCAAAGTCCTCTAGAAATACGTTCACCATTACAACCCCAAACTCGAACCCTCTGATATTTCATTTCCTCAGACTTTGCACAAAATTTCTGTACAAACGAAGAGTGGGGATCAGGGAAAGAAACGGGATTATTTGTTTGAGGTATTGTCAACAACTGTATGTTGGTTCCTGAGTTTTAAATCAATCTTTCCGACGCAAAATGTTGTGGTCCGTGTTTTTGATCGACTGACCGCCCACAGTTTCCTCCACTTCATCGAGATTTTCAATTCTACCTCAATCTCCGCCATCTTGTAGGGGACAGATTATGTGCTGGGAATCTTATCGGGATGGACCAGGATTTTTGCTTGCCCTAGGCTCTTGAACTGAATCCCACAAACACAACTGGAGATTTGTTGCTGGTGTGAAAGATTTCACTGATGGAAAGCCCAGTCAGTGGTCTTGCTTTGACAGAGGTAGTTGAAAGGGCTGTGTTGGGTGTGAGGATTCAGTTCTGTTTGGAGGAGATCGAAAAGTGTGATCCAGGAAATGAGTTCATGTCACATCTCCCCGTCTGTCCCTCTCTCTCTCTGTCCCCTCTCTCTTGTCCATCTCTCTCTCTCACCTCTTTCTTTCTTTCTCGCCTTGTCTGTGTTGTCTCTCTCTCTCTCTCTGATGTTTGCTTGCTCCTTTGTTCTAATAGACAAAGTTTAGCTTTAGTGTACCGTCACAAGCTTTTGAAAAACTAGAAATGAAACAGTAAACTCAGACCTTAAACGACATGAAATCACTTGTCCATTGTTTCTTATATTAGTCCTGGATATTTGTAATATTGGGTTCATTGCCAAGCTTTCCTACATCGGTGCAGATCTCTGAAAAAAAAATTAAACGAATAGCTCTGCCACTAAGTACTGAAATGTCATGACCTTGGAAAAGGCGAATGCAAAACGAAACAAATTCCCGCTTTAAACAAACGTTATTAGAGATAACCCAGACTGTGTACGTCTCAAAGCCACTGTGACCTCTCAGAGGCATCAGATGAAATAAAAACTTGAACTGCAACAACGACAATACTAGACTTCTGTAATGAAAACAGAATGTAAATATTGGCAGAAGTTCTTGTGCAAGTGCTGTTAATACATCTTCTCTGAAAATGCTGACTTTAAGCACTTCCTTTTAATCCTGTGACCTTGACCTTGGCACCATGACTTCTCAACATATTCATGACTCGCAATGACTTCCCATATGCATTAGTGACTTCTGCACAGTCTCATCTTTGACCCAAACTTGCTACATATCCATCCAGAAACAAATGAGAAAATCGTATTGCTACATTTTGTATCACAGAGAGACAAGCACACAGAAACACAACCCTCTCATGTCGACATCAAACGATGTCCATTTTTCATACGAAATGGAGAGTGACAAACACAAAAAAGAGAAAAGATCTGAAAATAGGTGTGTTCAGTTGATAGAAACAAATGGACCAAAAATAGTCAAGTCTTTATGAAGAATAGATTTCCTCTAATGTAATGTAGATGATACTCCACCTCCCTTTTCCACTCCCCTCAAGAAGAACAACAACAAAATCCAAGAGATCTTGAAAATAATCTACAGTCAGCTACACTGCAACATCGTGTTGACAGTTGTCCTTCAGATAAACAACCCAAGCGTAAGTATATTTGGCTTATAAATAAATCTCGTCGCTATGACGAGATATGCATATTTCAACTGTCTTGTATTTATGACCTTGTAATATCACCAATGTATTACTAAAGTTAGCTTTGAGGGGGATTATGTTCACATTAATTTGTCGTGGTGATGTTGGTGTTAACACAAATAACATAATAGCACTTACGGTAGAAGAAGGAGATTTGTTCATAAGCCTCCACCGTTTCGGTACCAAAAGTTGAGATCATTCATACGGTACAATGGTTCTGCCAAAAGTCAAAATTACCAGACTATAAAAAGCTGGAAAATTTTAATCTGAAATTTAAGCCGCTCAGAGAACAATGACAAACGCTGAGATTGTTTTTACGTTATCATGACTGCCGAAAATCAAAATACGCAGATTACAAACGGCTGGGGAAAGTCGATCTGAAAATTAAAATGCTCAGAGAAGAATCTACATTTTCAAGTTCTCAATGTCACTGTGACCGGAATTGATATTTCATGCAAATAAAGCAATCAGAGTGACATAAATTCAACTGAATATGTACACATTTTGAGAAATGCCTGAGAAAGTGCTGCTGACACACCTCCCTCGAAATGTGCCTATTTTTTGGCTCATGTTGATTGTGTAACCTTCACCTTGATCTCGTCCTTTCCAAACTATTTATTCGTGACTCCTTAACAGGCCAGACCTTAGGTCTAACTATGATTAAGATCCACCCAGAATGCTATGAATAGGTTATAATTAACTGTAATAAACTCCACAAAGTAAAACGCATATTGAATCATAGTCGATATCAACAATTAAAAAATTGTCAAATGAATAATTATTGTTGAAGTATATATACAATACATATCATGAGAATAAGTTTTGCATATTTTTAAAGCATTTGATTATTTGGATACAAACTATTACCAAAACACTCCGATTACTTCCTGCACAACTTGTATATTTTGATAATGACACCAATACTATGAGAAATACTACAAAGTATGGCTATTACACACACACACACACACACACACACACACACACACACACACACACACACACACACACACACACACACACACACACACACACACACACACACACACACCACACAAAGAGTCAAATTAAATACGTCGTTGATGGCATTGGTAATTTCTTTTTCTTTCATTTTCATAGACTCATTTATTTGTCGTAATAACCAAAAAGGGCTGTATGACACAGATGTGTTGTAATAAGCAATTCATTATTTTTACATAACCGACCATAACAATCAAACATTAATGGAAATGGAATGCAAAAATAAAGTTCTAAAGTGATTCTCAGGTCTTGTCAGGCATTACTGCTCTGGGTTCCACCCAACACCTTCGGAATTTTCTTGATAAGTTTGATCCGCAACTTGGCTGCTGGCTTCGAGGAATTAGGCCTGATGGCTGCAGGGAAAGTCCCGGCGACAGGTAGGAAAAAGGCATACTTGGGATCCCCTTTGGAGGGTAAATGAGATCTTGCTGAAAAAGAAACTAGGCTGTGTTTAGACCATCCAGTAAGGGGAAGGAAGCTGGCAGCTATGCGAGCTGGTGGCAGGGCGGGCTGCCCGAAAGAGAGATGAAGACCAGAGTGGGGCGAAAGAGGGGTCTTCCATTCTCTCTTGGTCCTGAGGCTGGGCTGGACCTCATAGGTGCGCGATAGTATCACGACTGAGCAATAACTGTAGTCGATAATGGATCTGGTACACGGTAGCTGGTGTAGTGAGAACGCTGGATCAGAGCAGGCATAAGTAAACTCCACTGAAGCAATCCAGCAGCAGGGTACAATCTCCTTGGAATGTTGTCTCATGACCACATGACACTGGTGGTTTGAAAGGACTTTGTAACACTGAGACTTGAAATGAATCAACTGGGTTTAATAGTGTTTTAAAACGCTAAAACTTGGGACAATGCTGCTGAAGTGGTGTGGGAGATAGAGCACAAAGAAAACCTTCCAGTATCAGTTCGTGTATAGGCCAAGCGCTTTTGGATCATATCTGCCAACGTATCTCAACACACACACTTAAAAGAGTTTCACATACGAAATATTGATCTGATAAATTTGATATCTTTCTCACTTCCCCCGTCTTCTCTCTCTCTCTCTCCCTCTCTCTCTCTCTCTCTCTTTCGTTCCTTTACTCCCTGTCTCTCCCCCTTTTGCCCGCTACTTTTCTCTCTCGGTTTCTCCTCGTTTCTATCCGTCTTTTTGTCCGTCTGTTTATTATCAATACATTTTTAAAAGAAGAAAGTGAATAGTTTTCATGCTCAGTGGCGGTATTGAGGATTAGAGGGAATTAGAACGGAGGAGGGACAGACCGCCAGACTGCCGACACACTGTGTCTGAGTATGAATATCGTCAAGATGTTTTATACTGTTTCATGTTATTCTACTTTTCAATATAATAACTGTATGGTCAGAAGACGTCGAGTGGATCTACTCCCAAACGAAATGCTGAAATGTGTATCAACATATGTTTCGTGACGATAGGTTTCATTTGTAGAATAAAAATCTTCCTTCCCCGCTCTCCCCCTGTCTTTTATTTTAACTCTCACTTTCTTTTTTTTTTTTTTAAATTAAAGGGAAATTGTTTCACATCGACTTGACTTACGTGTGTGTGTGTATATGCATATATGTATGTGTGTGTGTGTGTGTGTGCGTGCGTGCGTGCGTGTGTGTGTGTGTGTGTGTGTGTGTATGTGTGTGTGTGTGTGTGTGTGTGTGTGTGTGTGTGTGAGCGAGTGTGTGTGTGCGTGCGTACACGCGTATGTTGTGCGTGTGTGTTTTAGAATTTTTGTGTGTCTGTATGTGTATATGTGTCTGCGGTATGTGTGTGTGTGTGTGTGTGTGTGTGTGTGTGTGTGTGTGTGTGTGTGTGTGTGTGTGTGTGTGTGTGTGTGTGTATGTGTGGGTGTTGTGTGGGTGTTTGTGTTGGAATATGCGTGTGTGTGTGTGTGTGTCTTTAAATCTTCATGTATAGATCTTTACCAAACTTTGGTCAAAACTATAGACTACAAGGGAGTCGGGAATGCGTAACTTTGGATGGTAAAGCTCCAAGGTCAAGGTCACACACAACAAAAATGTGTCAAAAATCAGCGCTTTAGAAGAAAGGCCTGTGGACAGGATTTTCTCAGACATTTAAAACAATGTTCACTGTTGTGACAGCCTACCATTTTCTTTGATAAACGTTAGGTTTCAACGGACATTTTCTTTTCAATATCCCAGTGACCTGGGAGGTAAAATCTTCGGATTTTCTGTTAAATTAATAGCCTTTGCATAAAACAGGAGATTTTAAAAAAAGGCTTGACCATCTTGGTTTTTTTCCTCCAAGTGTCTGCTTGCCCTATTCTGGATCGCAGAAGTAAAAAAAAACAAAAACAAAAACAAACAAAAAACCACCCACCCACACAGACGGACAGACACACATATCTGTTACTCTACCTACCTAGACAGACAGACAGATAGACAGATAGACAGATAGATATGTATGCGCGTGCGTATCTGAAAAATGAATTTGTCTACAGAATACAGCACTGCTTTTAAGGCCATGAGTTGGGGATTCTCGAACACCTCGTTCCCCTGTGACCTTCGGGTTGTGAGACAAACCCATCGTTGTCTCTCTTTCTTTCCCTAGTCATTCACTTTCATACTTTCCCTTTTTCTCTCATAGCTCTCACTGTCTGCCCCTCTTTCCCTCCCTCCTTCTCTCACACTTTCTCTTAGACTTCTTTCTTTTCTCAACTCTCGTGTCAGTATTACCCGCTCTCTTCGATTTCCTTCCCTTCTTATACTCTACGCCTCCCGCCACCCCACCCCCATATCATCTCTCTGTCTCTCTTTTTCTCTCTATCCCCCACTCCCTTTCTCCACCATCCACCCCACTCTCTCTTTTTTTTCTGTATTTAGAAACTCACGTCAACATCAGGAAAGCGCCAGAAGCTATTGGTTCCACATTGCAGAAATTTGTGGCATGTTTGTCATGCTATATCTTTTTATTTTACTGTTCCAATATCTGTTTGATTGATGATAGTTCTTGTTTTGCTCTTCGAAGTAAATCTCCGCTTGTTTCCTGTCATTATGCCCATTTCTGCTGGGATATGGACAGCATGACGCGTCTGAACTTTTACACCAATTAGCGTTTTAGGTTTCCGATGACTTCTGATGTTCTGAGATACAAGTTGTTCATTTTGCTATATCTGCCAACTTAACATGTTGATTTCTCTTGGCTAGGATAAGAGTCAATAAATTTTTTATAGCTGGAATCTACGTATTGCTTCGTGTCAATCTGTACTACTTTTCCGCTTTCACTTCTTAAATAGTGGTCAATGGCTCATGAGTTCAGTGGTCAGAGCGACATGCTTACAATTCTGGAGTCATGGATTGAACCTTAGGGTCATCAGTTTTTTTTTCTTCTTTTTTCATTTTTTGTTTTTGTTTTTTGTTTGTTTGTTGGGATGGGTGGTGGGTGGTGGGGTGGGGATGGTGGGGGGTGAGGGTCAGGGGCTTGTTAACTCAGTTGTTTTGAATGCAATACTGATAAAGCAGGAATCGTGAATTCGACTCTGTGTGCCACATATTTTTATTCTCGGAATGGTTGGTTCTTTGGATAGAGCCATGGACTCAAGATCTGATGGATCAAGTTCAATTCTTGCTCGCACCATAAAAACTGGCTTGTTCTCTGCCCATCACAATCATTCTGGTGGTGTTATCCTGGTGTTTCACATGACTATGTCCCGTCTGCCCTTTCCCCATTTCAAGACCCTGTTAGCGCACAGGGTTTTTTTTTTGCAGGCCAAAATGGTCCACCTGATAATTATTGGCACCTAGGGAGATGAGGGGGGGGGGGGAATGCATCTGGAACTGCCCGTGTTGAATCCCATTTGAATAAACTTAAACCCCCAGGACTTCTGAAGTAGTTTAAAGAGTCGTGTGATCATGGTTATCTGTCATGCCACTTTTGAAAGCGACTCACCGAAGACCACGTGTAATCGTTTCAGCCTTCGTCGTTAAGCTAGAAATTCTACTCTGGTGTTCACCGCTCGAGTGTACTACTGCCATGTTGTCTTACTGACCAGCCCATGTGGACCAGTTAGTGACTGACCCAGATATGTACATAGGGACATTACATTGAATTGTGGCAGTTTTTCTGAACAAGAATCTTTTCTATCAACACATCAACTTTGTATTGTAGTCATAACGAATGTTTTCCACGTTTTAGGGCACTGCTGTTTTACAGAATAATAATGATAATAATAATAATATTAACAATATCAATAATAATGATGGCTTTATGAAGCTCCAAATCCTGATGCAAGAATCAAACCGAAGTATGCTTTTTTCGTCATTCACCAAAGCAGTCACCCACCAACGACCAAAACTCCAGGGCACTAAGCACACGCAACTGGAAGAGTGAGGTCAGAAGGGGAGTGGAGCAAAAGAGTGAGCACGTGGAGGGGGAAATCACTGCTGGACAAAAAGGTACGTCTTCAAGATAGACCTAAAGGAAGACAGAGTGTGTGACTGTCGAACAGATGGGGGAAGACAGTTTCACTTGTATGGACCAGACAGAAAAAGAGCGGCGACCGATTGTGGTACATCTCGTCATCATTAGGTGCCCTGCCGCATGGAGTTGGCGATCATGGACTTCCATCTGTCTCTATCTCTCGTTGCCCCTAGCATCTCCCCCACCCTCCTCGTCCCAAGCCACTCTGCAAGTCCGTCCACCATTTTCTCCCTGGGTCTACCTGGTGCTCTCTTTCCCTCCAGCTTTCCCGTTGTGACCAGGTGCTCTAAATCCCCCTTCCTCATAAAATGGCCTATAAATGTTGCCTGTCTTTTCCTAATTTTCCTTATGAATGATCTACTTGTGTCTGCCTCCATCAAGACTGTCTCGTTTGTTTTTTTTTGCTGTCCATGGAACTCTCAACATTCTTCTGAGAAACCACATCTCGGCTGCCTCAATCTTTTTCTGGCTTTGCTTGTTGACTGTCCACGCCTCACATCCGTACAACAGTATTGGTTTTATATAACATTCAAGAACTCTCTTCCTGATGTTAATTGATATGCATTTGTTGGTAAGAATGCTTGTCATCTTCTTGAATGCTGTTTTGGCTTGGCCGATTCTGCCGGCTATTTCTGATGTGCATCTGCCGTCCGATGAAATGATCGTTCCCAGGTATTTGAATTTATCAACCTGTGTCAAGGTTGTGCCATTTGCTGTTATTTTGCATGAGGGGATTTCATGTTTTTTACTGATCATCATGACTTCAGTCTTCCTGCTGTTTAGTTCCAGCCCCTTATCTTTGCTTTCTATTTCTAGTATATTCACAAGGTTTTGTAGGTCCCTTTCATTTTGTGCAATTAGCACGGTGTCATCTGCGTACCGAATGTTGTTTATCATTTTCCCTCCAACCTTTAATCCAGGGTCTTCTTCTAGGTTTCTCATGATGTTTTCTCTGTAAAGTGAAAACAGATCTGGTGACAAAGCACAATCCTGTCTGACTCCTCTTTTGGGTGTTTTGGAAAGAGCTTACATTGTTTTCTATTCTCATTGCAGTGGTACATCTGCACTGAGGAATTTGTAAACAGCCAATATCAGAAACAGATCGGATGTGTCTAAGGTGGTTAAGATAGTATTCGCAGTCTCTCTCTCTCTCTCTCTCTCCCCCTCCCTTCCTCCCTCTCTCTCTTCTGTTTGAATTTTGTTAGTTCGCATACTTGGAGTATACATTCTTTGCCAGTATCTTTTTCCCGTTCATGATTTACCATATTGGGGCTGACTTCCCTTTGCTCTTTTGGCTGGCTCCAATAATAGATTCTGAAGGGTTTTAAGACTCTACAGAATGCTTTCTGTTGGCTCACCGTGTTGTCCTGCTAACATACAGGAAGGTTTGATCAACTGACATACATAGAAGTTAATGTTTGATTCTGAATATTTCTTTCATACCTTTCTTGACACTGTGTGCGTTATGTTCATCTGTTTACAAATATGCTTATATTGTATGTGTACAGTAGCAAGGACTTATTGTAAAACAGGTCCAGTGGGAGATAATGCTATTGTCCTTGAGTAATAATATATTTTGAAGTTTGAACGTTGACAGGTCGATTGGATACCAGTACAGTATGAGCAGGTCTCTCCTCTGATTTTCCCAGAATCAGACATACCTTTTCATACCATACCAAGTCAAATTTCGGCAGAATGTTGATAGCATTTTTAGGCCACACACGTACTAACATCAGCTAATGAACCAATAAACCATCCAAACCAACTAAACAGCTTATAAACCAACAAACACACAATCAACTCAGCCAGCCAGGCAAAAAGCAGTCAGTCAGTCAACCATTCGACCAAACCAACCAATGAAACAAACACGCATAACAAATATGACAGCACTTAAATCTAACAACAGCACAACACCAACAAAAGTACAGTATTGACAACACTAAAACCTGATAACAGCACAACACCCAACAAATAGTACAAAGTATTGATAGCACGAAAACCTCGCAACAGGATAACGCCTAACAAAACATACATCGTATTGATCGCACTACAACCTGATAACAGCACAACATCCAAGAAAGAGTACAAATAATTGGTAACACTAAAACCTGGTAGCAGCACAACTCCTAACAAAAAATAGAAACAGCCAATAAAAAGGACAAAGTACGGATAGCGCTAAAACCTGCTAACAGCTCAACACCCAACAAACACAACAGTGGTCAGACATAGTGGGCACAGATCGTCTGTTACACAATCATAAGATGACGACATGGAAACACTTCATGTCCCCTTCATGCCCAGTCATCACACCATAATCTGGGACCGTTTTCAGTTTCAACATCATCACGCATAGAGAAGGAAGGAGGGGTACGCACGCGCGCGCCCTCACCATATCTCTGTCTTGTCCTTTCACTCTCTCAATTTGTCTTAGTGTAGACCCTGTGATACAAAGGGATATATAAGCTTATGCTACTCATCTCCATGACTAAAACCTTGTTCTCTCCTCTTGTGTCTTCTCTCTTCTTGTGTGTGTGTGTGTATCGATCGATCTATCAACCTGTCTACCAGTCTGTCTGCCTGTCTATCTATCTATCTATGTATCTACGTCTGTCTCTCTCCCTCCCGCATATGATCGAATATTTTGCAAGTGGTAAATGTTTACAAGTACCTTGGAATTCATATTTCAACCAAAGTTAGTTTTGCTACAGAATGCAAACATTTAACATGTCGAGGGAAAACGAAACTGATCATGATAAAGCAAAGATTTGTATGCATTTTGCCATAAATCTGTTACATTGTTTTTGAACATGTACAATTTGAAGTACAGCCCATTATCCGCGTATTGTTTTTAAACATGTTCAATTTCAAGTACAGCTCATTATCCGGTATGGTTCTAAATCTTGGGGTCTAGATAAAGCAGTTCAACGTTGTGAAAAGATAACAGTTATTTGTTTTAAAGAATTCTTCGGTACTGAGAAATGAATAGACATCCAATATCCATAATTTCTGCTGTAAATAGCATCCATTATACACACACACACACACAGACACAGACACACACACACACACACACACACAACACACACACACACAACACACACACACACACACACATATATATATATATATATATATATATATATAATATATTATGTCTTTTCCTTTCACTCTTTCTCAATTTGTTAATATAATGTTCATGTGAAATCGAATGATCAGGCAAAAGTAAGATAAATGGGGAGAGAGAGAGAGAGAGAGAGAGAGAGAGAGAGAGAGAGAGAGAGAGAGAGAGAGAGAGAGAGAGAGAGAGAGAGAGAGAGAGAGAGAGAGCGCGCAACAGACAGAAAGACAGAGACAAGAGAGAGATGAAGAGACATAACCAAAGGGGAGGGGGATGGGGGAGAAGGAGGGAAAGGGAGGTCGAACTTTTATTTCAGAGCCACACATCACATGGCCAATTTTTTGTTTTGTTTTATTTTGTTGAACTCTAGACATCCCCAGCGATACCCAACTCTCGGCTGAGACAGAGTTAAGCATACCTACAGCTGACCACATTTTATAACAAAGACAATCAGACAAACCTGAAACCAAACCATAGCTCGTTTGTAAGAAAGCTGGCCGTATTTCACATTACTTTTGGCGGGGTAGACAGATCCCAGGAAAGAGTTTGTTTTTCAGCAACTATCTTGAGATCAGCTTCTCTAGAATACGATCGTTCAAAAACACGCGGAGGATATCACATTCAGTCGTTAAGAAGGACACTATCATTCTAACATACGCAGAAGACATCACATTTAAGCTATGAAAAGGATTGTTAATCACAAAAGTGATGGCAACTTCAGGCAATGAATAACGCCATCTATTCCAGCTATGCCAACCTGTTGCATTCGGCTTGGTTTTACGTTATTTACAAAGTAGCCTGCAAAACTGAATATGACTCAGAATGGAGCCATTCGAGTGAAGGAAGGAACTACAGAGCACAGCTCCATTAGAGCAATCCTGTATCTGCCCACCGCTCTTCAGCACAGTATAGACAGAAGGCAGGCAAGTAAACGCACACTTTATATCATCCATCATCACAAAGTGCCCTGCCGCAGTAGTTGGCGATCATGGCCCTCCATATTTATATCTATCCCTTGTTGCCGCAAGCACATCTTCCACCATCTCTGTCCTCAGCCACCCTGCAAGTCAGTCCAATATTTTCTCCCTGGCTCTACCTGGTGCTCTCTTTCCCTCCAGCTTTCCCGTTGTGACCAGGTGCTCTAATTCCCCTTTCCTCACAAAATGGTCTGTAAATGTGTTTTCCTAATCTTCCTTATGAATGATCTTCTTGTCTCTGCCTCCACCAAGACTGTTTCGTTTGTTTTCTTTGCTGTCCATGGAACTCTCAACATTCTTCTTAGAGAACACATCTCGACTGCCTCAATCTTGTTCTGGCTTTGCTTGTTGACTGCCCACGCCTCACTACTGTATAACATTATAGGTGCTACATAACATTCAAGAACTCTCTTCCTGATGTTAATTGATATGAATTTGTTGGTAAGAATGCTTGTCATCTTCTTGAATGCTGTTTTGGCTTGGCCGATTCTGCTGGCTATTTCTAATGTGTTTCTCGCCGTCTGGTGAGATGATCGTTCCCAGATATTTAAACTTATCAACCTATGTCAAGGTTGTGGCAGGAGGGGATTTCATGTTATTTACTGATTACCATGACTTCAGTCTTCTTGCTATTTAGCTCCAACCCTTTATTTTTGCTTTCCATTGCTATTATATTCACAAGGTTTTGTAGGTTCCTTTCATTTTCTGCAATTAGCACGATGTCATCTGCATAGCGAACGTTGTTTATCATTTTACTTCCAACCTTTAATCCAGTGTCTTCTTCTAGGTTTCTCATGATGTTTTCTCTGTAAAGTGAAAACAGATCTTGTGACAAAACACAACCTTGTCTGACTCCTCTTTTGATCTTTTGGAAATAGCTTATATCGTTTTCTGTGCTCGTTGCAGCTGTTTGTTCCCAATACATATTTCTGATTATTCGTAGATCTTTTTCATCAATACTGAGTCTTTCTAGTTGGTTGAGCAATTCTTCATGTCTTCCCCAATCGAAATCCTTGGTATAGTCAACAAAGCATAAATATAAATCCTTATCCAACTTGACTGACCTCTCTAAGATAGTTCTTAGGATGTATATGGCATTAATGATTCCTTTCCCTTCCACAAATCCACACTGTTCTTCTGTTATTTCTCTTTTGAGTCTATTTCTTGTCCTGATCATAATTATTCTTAGTAGGATTTTTGTTACATGACTCATCAAGCTGATTGTGCGATAGAGTTCGCATTCTATAGCCACTGCTTTATTTGGAACAGCAATGAAAATTGATTTTGACATATCTTTGGGGATTTTTCCAGTGTCATAAATTTCATTTAAGGGGACTTATTTTTTCAATACCAAATTCCTCCAGGACTTCAATCATCTCTGTAGTAATATTGTCTGGTCCTGGGGCTTTTCCTGGTTTCATCTTTTTCAATGCTGCTCTAACTTCATCTTTCATTATGGGTGGTCCTTCAACGTTCTTTCTTATAATGTTTTCTTCGTTTCTGTCATCTTCAAAAAGGTCTTTAATGTACTCTCCCCATCTATCTAATATTTTGTCTTTTTCCATGAAAAGTGTACCATCTTTCGATTGTAAGCAACCAGTTGATTTGGACAATATCTTCAGTTCTTCTGTACATACCCTGAATATCTGTTTTGTATCGGTCTTCTATTTCTTTGCACTTTGTTTTCAGCCAAGCTTCCTCAGCTTCATTGCACCTATTCCTGATTTCTTTATCTTCCTGTATCTTTCCTCCTTTCCCTTTGCTTTCCTCCGTTCTTCCATCAAGCCTAGAATTTTTTTTGTCATCCAGCTCTTTTTTTGTTGCTGCTTTTCTGTCTACTCTGAGGATTTCTTCACGAGCTTCATTTATCGAGTTTCTCAACTTTGTCTATTGTTCCTCACTGTCACCAATGTCTTCCAGAGCACTGAATTTGTTTTGAACACGTACGTTAAATCTTTTACGTATCGCGCTTCATCTGTCTTTAGGAGCCCAAGATTTACCGGTAGTTTGATGTTGCTTTTGGCTTGTTTCCTTTTCCGTTATTTCAGCCTAAATCTTCGCATTACAGGATTGTGGTCACTGTTGCAGTCTGCGCCTGGTAGTGTTTTTGCTGTCAGCAAAGAATTTCTAAATCTTATTTCATTATACACAAGTATGTATTAAAACCCATTACATGAAGCAGTCAAAGGTACGAAATCCAGTCGAGTCTAGTGTGGAAATATGTGGACTGGACAGACAGAAGCACTCCAATAATAGTGCGTCTGGCAACCGACAAAACATAAGTAAACACAAAGGTGCGGCAAATACGATGGCTCTTCAAACACATACGAAATACTCATGTCAGAGAATCCTGACAGACACTGCTGTGAATGGCTAGAGGTCAAACCTGATAATAACATCAAATTACTATGCGAAAAAAATAGCAGCAATTCCCAAGATGTCATCATACACATGGATGACTCGGTCACACACACAGACACACACACTGAGAGAGAGAGAGAGAGAGAGAGAGAGAGAGAGAGAGAGAGAGAGAGAGAGAGAGAGAGAGAGAGAGAGAGAGATGAAACATATGAATGTGTTTATGGGAGAGGTGGTGTGAAATGTTGAGGATGGTAGATCCGTTGGGAAAAGGAGACTTTGAAAAGTGGGGTTTTGGATTCCGTCAAGTTGTAGCGTACTTGTGGGAAGAGAAGAGGGGTGCACACTTGTGTCGTGATACAGGATGATGGTTTATAGAAGCACACTTATGAAATGATGAGTTTATGATCTATGGTGGTTGGGAATAGTGAAGCAATGTATTAAGTATCTAATAAACGTTTTGTACCAGAGTTGCACGTCTGTTTAACCTCTTTTTCTTCCTTAATCCCATGACCAGGGTGGGGCGGTCGGGATTCTATATCCGTATCCAGGTTTCAGCATCAAACAGTGCAAGCCTACTGAATTTGATCCAGTCTTCGATAGTTACTTCCCATCTCTTACTCTGTTGACTTTTGTGACGACCTCTTTCCAGGGTACTGTTGAGAATGGTGCATCAATGGAGGGTAATTGATCAAAATATGTGCGATTGAGTCGTTTCACAGTCAACAGAAATAGTTTTTCTGTGTTGGGCTGGCCCCGTACGTAGTCATTGGTCTCGCGTTCGAGTTAGGGTACGGTAAACGGTTTTCTTCGTAGGTCTCAAACGCTTGAATTATTTTCTCTGACTAAGCAAGTAGTGTCAAAGTTTCCCACCCGCATAGACGGATGAAGATTTCGAGTGATTTGTACGATCTATATTTGGAAGCTGGTGGTGCTGATTATCCAGATTCTGTTCAGTCTGGCCATTGCACCATTGCTGCTGCAGTCTGGATGTATGTCAGCGATGTGTTGCTGCCATTTGGTTAGGATAACCTCCAGACACTTGAAACTGTCGATCTCTTCCAGTGTCTATGACTCATGTGGACTTTTGCATTGACTGTGCTCTTAACTATGACTATACACTTCTCATTGTTGATTTCTATCTTCATAAACGAGAAGGAAAGCACTTTATTTGTGCAGCTTAGTGAAAGAGTTTAACCTGGAACACCGCTGACGGAACATTTTCACGATGCAATCAGCTGGGATGATACGATGTTTTTAGTGACCTTAAAAACTTTTTCAAGTTCCTTCTTCAGCTTCGAAAAAGTTAGTGTGTTTGTCACAGTAACTCGATATTTTCATATGAATTTCATGCAATCTTAGTTAATTGAAAAGAAATAAAAGGCAATGGTTGTGTAAGTGAATCTGCTTTGTATGATAATATTCCATAACATGTAGATGATACTTTAAGTGGGAATATGCATTCACACTGAAACTTATGTGATTCTGCCTTAATGAGTTGTCAAAAAATTATACCGCACACTGGCGCAAAAGACTGAACAAGTCACCTCACCTAGAGAAGACTAAATGTTATATACTCTCATTTGATTTGAGGAACAAAAGTTGTTTCCATCATAACAGCTCTATTACCCATGCTTTTTGTCGCCTTTCTTTCCATTTTCTTCAAGCGCATTAGTCTTATTCGATCTGCTAAGGCAGTGCTCTAGGACGTTAAGAAATTAAAAAAAGAACCTCATTACTAAAGCTGAACTTAAATCACATATTACAGTACTGCACGTTGTCTGAAACAATTGTTTGTTTTCACGCAAAAGCACCACCCTGTTCGATTATTAGACGACGAAGAGATAGCCATTATGGCTCTGAAAACTGGCATAAAATCCGATCAAAAAAGCCAAATTTTCAAGAAAACAATCGACAAACACTCTTCCTGCTTATCGCCGCCATTTTGGAGACTTCTGGAAGTGGACTGATCTTTTTATCCGACTTACAGGAGCTCCATTTCCCATGACGTCGTTTCTAGAAAGTTGGTGATGAGATGCTATTTCAATTGGTGGGTCCGTCAATATTGTACAGCATGCAGTAGAGCATTTATGAACATAAGAGACTTTTCGTTCAGTCACTCACAGTACTGATGGGCGATCAGTGAAAAGGCAGGTAGTGGATAACGATGTAACATTTCACTCAGGAATGAACAGATGAGCAGAAAAGCGAGTGAAGACTCTTGTTTATATCTGCTATTTGTTAAGGTTGAGCAGAGGTTCTGAACTAGCATTTGAATGTCTTCTTGGATTTATCTTCTTTCAATTTCTGAAAGTGACAGTTATTTTTATTCCGTCGGAGAGTCAAGAAAAAATCGCTTGGTAGTAGGATAATCGCAGGTCACAGGCAGAAAAGGAGATAAAAAAAGCTGGTTTTTATCATTAACGATGAGGGTGATAAGAGTAAGGTCATAGATGTGTAAGAGTTTAGTAACGAAGTGGGTCACATTGAAATATAGAGGTCAGTTTATTACATACAGAATTCAACTAATAGTTTTCTATAGGTCAGTTCATTACAGACAGAATCCCACGAATAGTTGCCTATAAGCCAGTTCATTACTCACAGAATTTCACTAATAGTCGTCTATAATCCGGTTGATTACAAGCCACGTCACTATTGGCGGTCTGTAGGCTGGTTTATTACACATACAGAATACCACTAATCAGTATCACTGTTAGTCTCTGCACCCACAGTGAGGCATCGTAATCAATGCAGAAGTGATCATGCGTCTCATCTTGGTCATACAATTTGATGAGTCCATCTGATGAGTTAAAGCCGTCTGTCAACCACTGGCCAGATGATTGGTTTTGAGATAACGCTTACATTTTACTGATTGAAACTTTCTAAGCATGATATTCTATTCATGTAGATGATAGATGATATCCTCAGCTACTCTGTTGCAAGAACTACATAACAAAGTGCCTGCAGGCTAATCAGCTTGTAAGGCGAATAAGCTTGGTTCATGGGAAGATTAGAACTTTGAGCTGCATCCTCCATTCCACCTAGCTGTAAATGCGTACCTAGTAACTGACTGTAGAATTATACAAAGCATGTGAGAGGATGAAAATCTCTCACGAATATTAGTTTTGTATTTATACAATTCTACTCCAGTCTGCCATATCTAGGCAGTTTTGATTAGCAGCCAATCATCATAATAATAATAATTACAATATTTATATAGCGCAAAAAATCTTGATAAAATCAAATCTAAGCGCTGAAACAGACACACACGCACGCACAAACACGCACGCACGCATGCACGCACGCACACACACACACACACACACACACACACACACACACACACACACACACACACACACACACACACACACAACACGGCTATAAATGGGGAGAAAGAATAAAAGCAATGGAAAATTATAGAGAGCATATTATATACAATTATATATTACAATGCGATTCCCATCCGAGTGGAGACAGACTGCAGAGGGGATTGAGTGAGGTCAGGAGAAAAGGTGAGTTTTGAGAGCGGACTTGAAGGAGACAAAAGTAGGTTGCTGACGGACTGAGAGAGGAAGTTTGTTCCAGGAGAGTGGACCAGAAATCAGTGCATTTGGTACACATGTACTGAACTTGCATTGGTTTAGCGCTGAATCGGTATGCATGTACTGAATGAATGGTAGTTCTGCAACATCTGGCAAATAAATGATGTGAGTAAAGTTGAGCCTTTATGTACGGCCATATGCTGATGGCATATTATGTGACTTGACCTTTCTTATATCCAGGTTCCTTTGTTCTAACTCGGATCAAAGCACGTGACTTGTTGGCTTACTGTCTTCACTTGGTAGTAAGCAGGCTTAGTAGACAGCATGAAGTTTGCTGAGAGAAACAGCGTATAGTTGTTTTTAATGACTGTCTCCGCTTCCTACATGTACTTTTGAGGAGAGACAAATATGATACGTAAACAAGACCAGCATCTATTTTCGAAGTCAGCTCTTTCGATACAGAGATGTGATAAATATTTACTGAAGAAGCCAGCAGATTTGTTGTTTAATCATGATCGAGGTAGACAGTAATGGTGAACTGAATCATCATGCAGAAGAAAAGTAAAGAAAGATCGATGAAGCTTCATTAGACCTGCAGATTGCGTTTCACAAATGTAGATGAAAACTATGTTTTTCGACTCCTTTCTCCATTGTGTACTCATACAATATCAAGACGAACATGAGCCGGGTGAAAATAGGAATTTATTACTACACATTACAGCTCAACTCCACCTCTTCTCTTTACCAGCTGACTACAAGCATCACTAGACACAAGTCGGCAGGGCGGTCGTACATCCCTGCTACTACCTCATACAGCTGCCAGCTTTTTTCCCCTTACTGTAAATTTTTAGCAAACAATTTCCAGAAGATGGGGATACTATTTATGTTGAAAGAGCTCCCCAACATCTCCACGGGGGTAAATTAGTTGTCAAAATGTAACATAAACTAACAAATTAGTTGTGATATGTAATATTAAGTTTCAAATTAATCGTCAAAACGTTACACTAAGTTACGAATTAGTTAACAAAATGTACAAAACATTACAAATTAGTTGTCAAAGTGCAGTTTACATTACAAGTTAGAAGTCAAAATTCAGCATTACGTTACAAATTAACTGTCCGAATGTAACAGTTACAAAGTCGCTGTCAAAAATGTAACCTTACGTTACCAAATGAATTGTCAAAATGTAACATTCAGTTACAAAATCGTCGGCAAAATGTGAAAATTAAGTAACAAATTTGCTGTCAAAGTGTACAAAGTGTTTCACCTAGTTGTCAAAATGTAACAGTGTTACAAAATAGTTTTCAAAATGTTAGAAATTAGTTGTCAAAACGTAACATTAAGTTATAATTTACTTGGCAAAATGTACAAAATGCCACAAATAGTTGTCAAAATGCAAAAAGTATGTGACAGGTTCTTTATCAAATTGTCGAAACGGTTACAAAATAGTTGTCAGAATGTGTAAAAAAAAATCACGGACTAGTTGTCAAAGTGTGAAAATATTCCACATATTGCTTGTCAAACTATAAACAAAATTACATATTAGTTTAAGCGGAATCAAAGTGTCTTGCCAGCGTTCAAAAAATTTAATATTAATAACAATACTACTACTTGCACTACTACTACTATTAGGACTTTTCCTTCTATAGCGCAAACAGTCCATGTCAAAAGCATGCTCTTTGCGTTTTACAGGAATAGAACAATGCACGTGTGCACGCGCGCACACACACACACATACACCCACACATACAAACACACAAGCACGCACACGTACACCCATCCACCTACACACACACACACACACACACACTCACAGCATGATGAGCTAGTGTTCACTACCTTCTAAGCATGTGGCCCTTGATCTGAGTTGTCCTCTCTTTCCCCCTCTCTCTCCTACATACTCACACACAAACAGAGAGAGACAGACGGACAGACATACAGACAGAATACACACACAGAGAGAGAGAGAGAGAGAGAGAGAGAGAGAGAGAGAGAGAGAGAGAGAGAGAGAGAGAGAGAGAGAGAGAGAGAGAGGATGCTGAACTTGGTTACGCTACCTTCTAGGCGTGCCACCCTTGACCCAAGTTGTCATCCTCTCTCTCTCCTCTCTGTCTCTCTCTCTCTCTCACTCACCCTCCCCTAAAACACACACACACACACACACACACACACACACACACACACACACACACACATCCATACACACACACACACACACACACACTCACACACACACACACACACACACACACACACACACACACACACATAGCACACACAATCGCAAGCACACAGAAGTTTTCTGGTTCGTTTTTTTACTTTAGAGAATAGTTGTCAAAATATGATGATACAGACGAATCGTCAAACATGAAAATGTTACAGATTAGTTAAAATGTAAAAATAATGCAACAGAAAAGTTGTCAAAATGTGAAGAAAAAAGTCAGAGTAGTTGTCAAATTGCAGAAAATGTTACAAATGAGTTATCAAAATGTAAAAATATGCTACAGATTAGTTGCTAGAATGTTAAAATACGATTACGGATTAGTTGCCACAAAGTGGAAAGAAATCCGAGACTAGTTGTCGAACTGTAAGCTAATGTTAGAGATCAGTTGTTAAAATGTAGGGAAAAAACAGTTTTACAGGTTAGTTATCGAAGTCCTGATAAGAGACAGCACCTTTTCCAATAAGCTGTCGGTAATAGCAGTTATCGTCACAAACGGAGTGGCAGTGTTCTTGGAACAGGTATTACGTTTTTGACGTTATATACAAAATCACATCGTAACTGACAAGGAATCAGACAGAAAAATCAAATTAAATTTGATACGATACAATAGTTACCACGTTATAAGGTAGTTTGTGACAAGTCTTTATTCCCAAAGGTGGCAGATCAGCAGCATACATATTTGTATCATCTAGCCCTTGCCCCACAAGGAACTGTATCTTATCAGTCTTAACATAATAACATTAAAAATACATGTGCCGATACACATGCACAGTAAATACACAAGCAATTACAAACTGTAATACACAAACATAATAAACGATGATATGAATGCACGGGTCAATGCACGTACGCACTATATAACTTAAAAAAAAACACTATCATGATGTTTAAGGACTTTAACATATTTTTGACAATACCAAAAGAAAGTGATAACAGCTTCAATTGAGTGGAACCAAGGACAAGACAATGAATATGGATGGTTCAAGCTGTCATTTCAACTGGCAAGTAGACACAAACACGAAGAATAAAAATTTTAAAAAAAAGAAAAAAGAAAAGAAAAATGCTGTCCATTGTTTTACCTGGACTTCGGAACTTGTTTCTCTGTTGCCCGTCATGTAGGCTTGGTGGCGGTCAGCTGGCCCATGGGTTTTCGCTTGTTCCGTTGTGTCAGTTGAATGCGTGTTCTTATTTTCTTATCCTGGTTTGTGTTCTACTTGAACGCAGGCATTCCATTTTATTCAAATTGTTTTGGTGAAATTCCCCATCGGCGGCCTTGGAAACTGTCAACACATTTATTCCTTCTTCAAGTGTACACTGAAAGCTGTACAATGTACAGTCCTTGTAATTGCTTTGTACAGTCCTTGCATCCAGTTTTTCCCATCATAAGGGGAGGATCAACAAAATGGAAAAGAATATGATGGAGATTGTATGTAGTTTGAATTCATGATGAGAAGAGATAGAATATGAAGATTTTGTAAGCGTGTAGGGTTTCTACACAGTAAAGTAGTTTTCTGTTATGATGATTAAATTTCTGTTATGATTATTATCCAATGCAAAAACACCCTGTTCAGAATGCTGGAAAGTGGCAGTAA
The DNA here is from genome assembly GCA_030674185.1 of Monoplex corrugatus. Taxonomy (NCBI): domain Eukaryota; kingdom Metazoa; phylum Mollusca; class Gastropoda; order Littorinimorpha; family Ranellidae; genus Monoplex; species Monoplex corrugatus. The sequence goes on from CM060311.1 coordinate 15,724,042, forward strand.
GCAACCTTACCAAGCAATCAACCTTCCACACCAAAATTCTTCGAACAATCAACACCATGTCCAGCCAACAGCTACTTGCCTGATGTAATCAAGAGAGTATGGCACTACCATCATGAAAAGATGATAGAAATAGATTGGGCACATCATCCGAAGAGAGCAGGATAACATCACCTGGACTGCTCTTCATTGGACACCAGAAGAAAGACGAAGGAGTGGAAGGCCCAAGAACACCGGAGGACGACAATAGGAGACCTTAAAGCCCTCGAACACAATTGGGATACTATACAGATGCTTCCCAGAACAAAGAGAAGCAGAGAACCTCTGCTGGTGGCCTATATGCAAAACAGGCAGTAATAACGCACATAATGCAGAACACATAGCGATGTGGTCCAGACGCAGTCATGTCATGACGCCTTCTCCAGCACACTAAACCTGGAACTGTGATGTCGAGATTAAATCAAACCTTTGAACCATGTCCTTTAAGAATTCCTGGTTTTTAAGGTAAATCTGACGGAAGAAGCGTATAAAACTTAAATTATTTTATATTCATAGCCATCCACAGAACGACCAGTTCGGCCTCTGAGTAAAAGCAAAGTTTCCTAAGTTGTTAAAACAGCATAATGACGATAAGTTATCTTTGTGCTATATAAGTTCGTCGGTGTCTTTCAGCAGTCAGTCTCATTTCCTTTTCCTTTACCATATCACTCGGTTTTAACCAGTGTTTGCAAAATTGAAATGCATCGTGTTAATGCAACGTAGTGGTAGTTACTGTGTCAAAAGAGCTGTTATTTACAAGAACTTCCAAATAGGGATCATGACATTTGCAGGTGTTTGAATGAATATTCGATTTGTCTGTTTAGCATTTGCATTCTCATAACTCAGTGTTGACGCAAATTAAACATGATATTCCATGATAAACGAAAAATAGTGAGTGAGCAAATTAACTCATCAAATGCGAAGATTGACAGTGAGATCACAACGGAACGAAATGAGATAAAGAGATCGTGTGGCGCTCTATTTCAATGGGTATTATACACCGTATGGAGTTAACCATGAGATCGTTCTGGAAATGTGATGTTAAGGTGTCATGTGGTCTGAGTATTCTAGTATTCATTTATTCATTTGAGAGTATGTTAGCTGATGTGCGACTCCATGCTCAGACTAGGTTAAGAGACTAAAAAAGACAATGTAGGATTAAATAACTCGTAAAGTGCAGAATGGAGGAGGTGCAAGAGCAGGGCTGGAAAAAAAAACGAGAAGAAAGCTAAGAAAATTTAAAAATGAATAATGAAAGCATTAGTATAACAATATACTGAAAGATTATTCAAAACAACTTGCACGGCAGCACAAACAATCAGGGAAATTGACACCAGAACAGGAAGAAACACGCATACAGACAACGAAAAAAAGTTTTCTTTCAAATTTTTATTCTTTCTCTCTCACTGTCTCTCTCTCTCTGTCTGTCTCGCTTACTCACCGTCTCTCTCTCTCTCTCTCTCTCTCTCTCTCTCTCTCTCTCTCTCTCTCTCTTCTCTCTGTGTGTGTAGACAGTGTCAGCTTGCCCTGCAAGCGTCAACGTTCATTTTGGTGCGTGCTGTCAACACTGACAAAGCAATAATCCTGAAAAACACCCAGGTCCTGACTTAACGAAATGTGGAAGGAAAAACAGATGTTTGATTAAGGCGACAAGTCCAAGACACATTAACCATAATTGTGTTGGACATGGTGAAATCATTGTAAAGCAATTCAACAACTTTGTCAAATATATATATATATATATATATATATTATATATATATATATATATATATATATATATATATATATATAATATATATAGATGCAATGTTTTCGCTCACACGTACGTACGCAAGTAGACAGAGACAGAGAGAGTGGATGTTGATGGAGAGAGGGAGAGCAAACCTGATAACTATTGTTTGCCAGACCTGATGAGCACAGAATGATTGTGACAGTAGATGAAAGAGCGGGGGAGGGGGTGTTCTGGAAAGGCGGTTTTGTAGGACTTGCACGGTGGCTGAGAACTGTGCTGGTCGTGCGAATGATCTCGAAACGATTCGTGCACATGCGATTGGTAGTGTTTTCAGGAGTTTTGCTTATATGAGGGTCGTCAAAGTAGAGAGCCGTGTGTGTTTGTGCTTTTCTTCATTTGGTAAAGTTGAGGGGTTATGCTGTGGAGTGATCTTTGAGCCTTAGTGGGGTGCATGTTACAAACTTTGATGGAGTAACATCGATAGAAGTAATGTTTCGTAAAGCTGACTTCTTAGTAATTTAAGTGGAATGGATGGGAACATGCATGGGTGGAATTACTAGTGTAGGGATGCATCTCAGTACAGATAGTATAGAAAAAAGATGGGTCATTGGAAATAGATCTTCAGCTTCTTCTCCTCCTCCTACAGATCTGTAAAGACTCACTGGGACACCGCACTAGAAATTGTTCACTAGATTCCTGCATCCTTGTCAGTTGTACTCCAAAGCCTGGGTCTCTGCATACTGTTTTTCTGTCCATTCCACAATGTTGCCAGCCCGTCGTTTGTTTGTTTGTTGTTGTTGTTGTTGTTTGTCTCCCCCCTCCATCTCCATGCACCAACAATTCCCTGAAGGATTGCCTTAGCAAGGCCAACAGGTCTAGTTGTATGGTCATGTCAACATAGCTTTTTTTCCTTAACTGAAGTCAGCAGATCTTCATAATTATAGTCTGATGTGCTGCTTGATGGTTTGGCGCACTTGTTCGTCGGTGACGCGATCAGTGTACCATGCCTTTAGTATCTTGCAATAACACCTCGTTTCCATATCACAGGTTCGTCCTTCCAAATACGCTGTGACGCCCAACAGACAATACTATTTCTGAAAAATATGGAGCCTGTAGGTTAAGTGGACCTTCTAGAGTTCACCGGCACACGGATTACTTATTCTTGCGGATAAACCTTTGTGAAAGTGATTTTCATGGGGAAGATGGAATACACACACACACACACACACACACACTATATATATACACATATATATATATCACTCTCTCTCTCTCTATATTATATATATATATGTATATATATATATATATATAATATTATTTATAATACACACATGTATGTGTATACACACACACATATCATATATGTACACATATATGTGTGGTGTGTGTGTGTGTGTGTGTGTGTGTGTGTGTGTGTGTGTGTGTGTGTGTGTTGTGTGTGTGTGTGTGTGTGGCGTACAGACGGACACATATAAAGATAGAACCTAGCTGAAATTACCCAAGTCATACTG
>CM060311.1:15732326-15849826 GCA_030674185.1 Monoplex corrugatus
CACACACACACACACACACACACACACACACACACACACACACACACAAAGTAAAGATCTTGTGTTCCGATCATATTAAAACCAAGTCTTGTCAAAACATTTCATAGAAAAAAGCATCTGTATCGACATATTTCACTGCCAGAATAAAACAAGCACACCAACAAAACAAGCAGAGTAAAAAACGAGAAATTGTGAGGAAGGCTTGAAACACAGCGTTCCGATTTGACTTTCCTCGTTATAAATGTGCATGGAAAATTTTTAAAAAAAGACAAATCTTTTCTGCTCTTATTTTTTATCTGATTTTTCTCTGCTGTAAATGTGTATGGAACAGAAAATAAAACAGATAAAGAATACGTCTTCCATCCTCTCATTATCGAAAAAAGTCTTATTTCAGTCAAAGAGAGATTGAGCAAATATAGAAGTTAAGGATAAACATTTTTACGACTTATTGTGGCACAGCACATAATCACAAAGCGTGGTCTCCTAACAGCGTTCAGTAAATAGGTATATGACTGAATACCTGCAAACAGTCATTACAAGTTATCGCTCTTCGTTATATACATTTCAGTACATTAATCTTATCGTAGTACAAAACACCACCGAGATGCCAGAAGCTGCCCAGGTGTGGACATGAGCACCGTCGTTGGCTTTGATACCTATATGTGGCGATTAAAAAAACAAAAAACGAAACAAAACAAAAAACGGCTCCCATGATACTCTTGTCTCTTGCTCCTGACGTCACTAGAACGTGCTTTGCGGACAGCAAAGCCATTTGACAGACCATCCGCCGCAGTTAACCCTTTGATTCCTGCACCATGTCCACTAGCATTCTGCATTGCCAGCCATGCTAGCAAAGCAGTACCTTAATCCTCTGACTCCCTCACCCTATCCACCAGCTTCCAGGGCGAGGGAGTCAAAGAATTAAGTTTTTGCAGTTAATGGATAGGGTACGTGAGACCAAAGGGTTAAAGAATACAAATTACGGGAGTCAAAGGGTTAAAGAATACAAACTGGGATATTTGATTGCAAAGAAGGTTCTGTTTACGTTATACGTAAAGCTGTGAATTACATAGTAACGGGTATTTCAACATACAAACAAACTGCAAACCAACCACTTGTATGTGAATGTGGAACAAGCGTTCATTTTAAAAGAATTTATTAACACAGTTTTAAAGCTCTCTCAGCCCAAATTTTAAAGCGTTTTTAAGAAGCCTCCCTACGGAATCACAGGGGTGCATAATTGACTACTCTGCACTTTATGCCTTGATAGAGAGACTGTAAAACATGGCCGTCAATTCAGCGTCAATTGATAGTCTGGTTTTGTTGTATATGTTCTCCATTGGTAGGACATACACTATATATGTTGTACGGATACGAAGCGTGACAGTTAATACACCAAGTTAGAACAATATTGTGGCAGCTGAAGTGTGATTTCTAAGAAAAATGTTAAGGAGCTCCACGGACAGCAAAGAAAACAAAAAAGACACCCTTAAAGAGGCAAACACAAAAAGAACATTCATGAAGAAGATTAGGAAAAGACAACCAACATTTATCGGACATTTTATGAGGTAAGAGAAATTTGAGCACCTAGTCACAACAAGAAAAAGAGTACCAGGTAGACCTGGCGAGAAATATTGGATGGATTTGCAGAGTGGGTATTTTCTTCTTCTCATTCTCTGTCTCTCAGGTATTTTTCTACGGGGAGGGGATGATGGTGGTATTTCGATTTTTTTGGGGGTGGGGGGGGGGTGGTTGTTTGTGCTTTCCTAAGTCTGGAGGTAATATGCTGTACACTGAGGCCTGGTTGGCGTAGAGGTAGAGCTCCCACATTCAAGTGTGACTGCATACATTCGTATATGATTTAAGAAAATTGTTCGTACATGTAGCTTCCGGGCCACCACCTGTGGGTGGGTACCTGATCCTATTCAGGTTATAGAAAAGGCGAAACAACGAATGAACGAAAGTGGACACCACACTCATAGCGTTGGCTCCAAAAAAGTGGAGATCTCCACTGCCTCACTGTCTTGAGACCTCAGGGTAATGGGACAACGTGTTCGTTTTTGTTAATTCACTAAGTGGAACGGCTGTCTCTAGCATGCTTACTTTTATGTTCGTGTGAAAAACATTAAGTGATGTACGTTTAAAACCACAATGAATCGTTGTGACGTTTTAGTGTTTGTGTTGAGGTCAGACATCTTTAGGACTGATGGGCGATGAACATCTCTATTTGGTCTGAGATGTTTTTACAGGCTTGGCTTGCGAAATTTTGTCATGTAACTTTCAGCTCACCCAACTACTCGTACTGTACACCAGTCTCATAAAGTTTCATATTCATATTCATTTCTTTTTGTCACAATGAGTTTACCATGTGAAACTCGGGTTGCTCTCCTTGATGAGAGCACGTCGCCGCAATGCAGTACCACCCGATTTTTTTAACCAAGAAAATATGAAAGGCAAGAAGGTTAATTGGTCGTCGAGGGGAGGGACCTGGGAAATGAAGCCATCCCTCCAATATTTTATACCAGGGCAGTCAGGCAGGGCTCTTCATGGCTTTCAACAGCCCTGGGATTTTTAGCGAGCGCAGTCAGAAGGCACACAGGTCCGATTTGTTTTTCGTCTCCTTCCAAAGGACTAGACGTTCAATTTGATTTTCCGGTCAAACTGAGGAGAAAACTCGAGGCCTCAAGGGGGAACGAACCCTGGAATCTTGAGTCTAGTTATTGCAGGCGAACGGCTGGTACTGAACTCAAGATATCAGATCTTAATTCCACGGCTCTGTCAAGAGAACAAATCAGCCCGAGGTTGAATCTTTTCAAAACTGTGGAAGGTAAAGAAAGGAAGCAGAAGACTGGCCCCCACCCTCTAAAAGAGGGCCCCATTTTACAGTCAGGGCTTTACCACGTACCTTACTGCTCTTTGACCTTTGGATTATGGACAACCATTACCTCTACAGCCTAAGAGGAACCCTTGGTGGTAGTCAGCCGGACTGTTATGAAAGTACAATATTCTGGAGTTCCTCTTGTTTTCTCCCTCGTTATGTACCGCCTGTCTTCTCCTCCTGTTCTTTTTGCTGTGGATTGATCTGCCTGTCTGCCTACTTCTGCAGCCCGTACTTTGTCTCCATAGTCTCGCCTTAAACCACTCAGACAAAAAAGTTTCTGTTAAATCAACACCCACGCGCACTCTTGTTTGACATCATACATATTTTTCAAAGCATTTACAATTTTACAATTGAATTCATTCTTAGCCATATTTCCCTTAACCCCTTGGCTGCCGCCGGAGTAATCTTTCTCTACATTGAAAGCTTTCTGAAACACGGTGAAAATTGCGTATACATGTAGTTTTGTTGTGGCTGTATCTAACTAATTGTTTCTGAATAGTAAATAACAGACTGAATACATGATCAGATTGGAAAAAAAAAACCTTCCTTAAACTGGCTTGTTCCTCCCCAATTGTTCTCTGACTAGTCACTAATCTACTTGTTTAGAATGAGATGCCCCAATAGGTATCTGCATCATTTAACTCCCTTACACTAGCTCATACTATAATCAATGGAGTTTAAAGTTTGTTATCTGTGGCTTGCTCTTGGATTGGCTCTAGGATAAACATTTAGTACATTTTGATGTCCGTCATGCACAGTTATAATTTATTTAATAAGTTAATCTAACTCTGTTCTTTGGATCTGACTTGGAGTGTTAGGTACAGAAAGAAAGAGAAATGTTGTTTGAATAAAATTTGTAAGACATCTAATCTACCCAGCTACGAATAGGTACCTGACCCTGTATAGGCACAAGTAAGGTAACAGCAATGATACACATGCAACACATTTAGAAAGTTGGTAATTTTATGAAACACCTTTCAACTGCGACAAAGACTTGATATGTATACGGCTCTGTTGGAGAGGAAGATAAGGAAGAAGAATTCTTTAACATTGCTACACACAGCCAGACACTTGATTCACACTGGCGTCTGGTTTGCTTGTCCGCCAGCAGAGTAAAGCCCCCCATATCCGTGTACCATGTGATACGCAAAGTCAATGAGCTTCACAGGCCCGGGTCTAGACTGGGAGGACTCGTGGTTTGCATAGTTTACATCAGAGAAACGACACTTTACTGAATAATGAATGGAGTAGTCATCGATTCCCCTCCTTCTCACATCTCCGTTCTAACTTGACTCAAGCGACAATAACGTACAATCAAGCCATCGTTTTCTTATATTTTCAGACAGTTTCGGGTTTGCGTGGTACTGGGTTTGGCTTGAAAGACAACGTGATTTGTCAGAATGTGCTCTCCATCCAGAGGCTACTTTTATTCACCCTGGCGTTGCTGCTAAGAAAATCAAGTCATCAGATAGAGAGTTGGTAGGTATTGTTACGAACATTTTGAATCAGAATGGATATTGTTAAACATGAAAGAAAAACCAGGTAGCAACAAGGCGTGGGCTGGAGGACAGTCTCATGAAAATCAGCCATTGGTAATTCCTTGAAATGTATATACTATTTCTGTAGACGCAACCCCAAGACTACTCCCTGCTGTGGATTCTAGTGGTGCGGGCATGGGTAGAGAAGAAGTATTGAGGTTAAGAGAACTTGAGCATTGTTGTGAAAATTGCGTTTAACCTTTGTAAGTTTGTTGCACAACTGCGTTTAACCATTGGTACCTTTTGTGGGGAAAACAAAATATACCCAGTCCATCGTACCAGTGACTTGGTTATTTCTGTAACGTCCTGCTGAAACTTATATGAGTGCCTGAACGAAATCATGAAAATATACTACCGTGTAATTACCTGAATAATATCATCAAAAATTCTCGGACACATCCTTTTCGTCAGTGGTTACTTTTTATTTGTAATGTTGGAAACTGCGATAGACAGGTCTACATGATCCTACCAATACAATTTCTATCAATTTATCACAGAGTGAAGATACAAATCTATCAATTTTTGGAGTTTGCTTCTGATTTCTTGGCTGGTTATGCGGTTCTTGCATGAAAAACAAAGCATCCAATTTTTCACGAAAAATTCTGTTCTCAAGCTCTGCCGTCATAATCACCGTTGTTCCATGCATGCAAACAGACTGATCTCATTGGTGATGTCATGCAAAAGCCTTGTTTTAGGCTTGAAGGAGATGAAATGATTATACCTCGATAACTGGCTTCAGTCTTGCTTTGGGGGGTTCTGTTCTAGCAAGGATATAATTTGTTTGATAACTGCCTTCATGTATTGTGAAGCTGTTTGCTCATCCTGCTAAGGTGTCCATGATGATGCCCTTTAGTTATTGTAATTTATACGCTTATTTTCATGTTGTAACAATTTTCATGTTGTTTGTCACAGCATTTGAGTCAAAATTGTCCAAAAAGCTTCCTAGTTCTTCTGAAGGACATGTTTGTACATTGACAGATTACAATCAGTCTGTCATGACTTTACCTCGTTGTTTCTTGATCTTTCCAAGAGATGGGAATGGCAAATTGTCAAAAAGACAAACGTGGGCTGGGCCCAAGGGCCGCCTAGGCCCCTGGTGGGGTGCAGGGGCAAGTCTCTAGTTGAGGGGCCTGGGGGCTTCACCCCCCGGAAGGAGAAGATTCTTCTTTCTCAAGATGTAAATTGTGGTCTCTCCTTGCATATGAGAATAGTGTTTACCAAATACGTATGAAAAGGATTAGTTTATGCAAGTCTCAAATTTCAACTGTGTAATTATAGTTAACCAAATATATAAGAAAAGGATTAGTTTATAAAAGTCTCAAATTTCAACTGTGTAATTATAGTTAACCAAATATATAAGAAAAGGATTAGTTTATAAAAGTCTCAAATTTCAACTGTGTAATTATAGTTAACCAAATATATAAGAAAAGGATTAGTTTATAAAAGTCTCAAATTTCAACTGTGTAATTATAGTTAACCAAATATATAAGAAAAGGATTAGTTTATAAAAGTCTCAAATTTCAACTGTGTAATTATAATTAACCAAATATGTATGAAAAGGATTAGTTTATGCAAGTCTCAAATTTCAACTGTGTAATTATATCTCTCAACACATACTCAAAGCCTGATGTGTAGTCTTACTCTTTATAGTCCAGTCAGCCACATAACCTGTATATCAGGGTGCTCTGCTTGTATGATTTTCATGTTTCATTCACTGTCGTCTAGTATACATGTGGAAGATATTTCCTAATGTTTCACTTCATTTTCAGAGCAATGGATAAAAAGGTAACTAGCAGAACTTTGTCAAAACTGAGACAGCCAAAGAAGAAAACTAAGTCACTACAGTTGTGCAAACTTACAAGCTCCAAGCCTCTATAATCTCTAAAACTTGAAATAATAATAATAATAATAGTGCATTTATAGAGCGCTTTCCGAAACCTCAAAGCGCTTTACATCAGTAAACCATACATATATAAACCAAATAACAGGCTACAATACAAACAAACTCATCAAAAACTATCCACAGGAAATCAACAACCACACAGACACACCAAATAATCTCTCTCCCTCTCACCCCCCCCACCCACCCCTCTCCCCCCATTTTCAAACACACACACACAACACCCACACACACACAGCCACACATCACACACCCCACACACACACACACACACACACACACACACACACACACACACACACACACACACACACACACACACACACACACTGGCATACACCCCATTGTGCACAATTTCATCCAGAATGTCAAGCAGGATCAACCCACTAGCCAAAATCAGGAAAAACACTGTTTAAAGAAGTAAGTTTTTAAACTTGTTTTGAAAGATGGTAGAGTTTTAGAGTGGCGGACGGACTGAGGCAACAAGTTCCATGTCTGAACAGCAAAAACTGCAAAGGCTCTACCACCGTGAGTTTCTCTGTTATATTTTGGCACACGAAACTTCTTGTCATCCACAGAAGAGCGGAGTGATCGAGAAGGTACGTAGACAGTCAAGAGTTCAGAGAGATAGTCAGGAGCAGTTCCAGAAATGATGTGATAACAAAGGCAGCAAATCTTGTATTTTATTCTTTGTTCAACCGGGAGCCAGTGCAGTATCTGAAACAGGGGTGTGCAGTGCTGTGACCTACGTGCCTTGAAGATGAGTTTAGCTGCAGAGTTCTGAACTTGTTGCAAATGTTTGAGATGTTTCTGAGGGCAACCCGCAAGGAGTGAATTGCAATAATCTAACCTAGACAGAATGCATGCAGTAACTAACGTCTTGGTTGCGTCTAATGTAAGGTAGTGTCTAATAGAATTAATGCGTCTAAGTTCGATGTATGCAGCCTGACATGTTTTGATGATGTGCTGGTGCATGGAGAGATTATGGTCAAAGACAAAACCGAGGTCACGAACGCAATCAGAAAAAGCAATAGCGGTATTACCGACAGTAATAGTGGAAGGCAGAGAAGAAAGATCTGCAGGCAATGGAGAAACACGAAGGGCTTCAGTCTTGTCATCATTCAACTTAAGTCGATTTTCATACATCCAGGATTTTACTTCAGAAACGCAGTTCTGAAGAGACTGAACTAGATGATCGTAGTTAGAAGGAGAATCAGTATGATTGAGCTGGGTATCGTCCGCATACATTTCATGACGGATGGAATGTGAGTCAATAAGGTGGGTCAGAGGAGAAGTATACAATATGAAAAGCACAGGACCCAGAACAGAGCCTTGAGGCATGCCAAAATCCAAAGGCAGCTCAGAAGATTTGTTTCCGTCGATAAGTACGGTTTGCTTTCTTTCTGAAAGATAAGATCGAAACCAGTGTAAAGCAGATTTTTGAATTCCAAAGTTGTTTTCCAAACGGGAAAGCAAAATTTCATGGTCAATAGTATCGAAAGCAGCTGAAAGATCCAAAAGGAGAAGAATAGAAATTTTGTTTTGATCCAGAGAGGTCAAAAGATCATTGAGAATACGAAGCAGAACAGTTTCTGTGCTGTGCCCTGGCCTGTAAGCGGATTGGTGAGGACTAAGGAGGTTATGGGATGAGAGATGGGAGAAAAGCTGGTCTAGAATCAGACGTTCAAGCAGTTTAGAAAGAAATGGAAGATTGGAAATCGGTCTGTAATTTTTCAGGTCATTTTTGTTGAGGTTAGATTTTTTCAGCAAGGGCTTAACAATGGCAATCTTAAATTCACGGGGAACAATTCCAGTGGTAATAGACTGATTCATGATGTTTGTAATGGTCGGCAAGAGAAGATCCACATGTTGAAAGAGAAGTTTGGTTGGAATGGGATCAAGTTCACATGATTTAGGGGGAGTCTTAAGAATGGTCTTCCGGACAAGGTCTTCAGAAACTGGAATGAAATTTACAAGTGGTGAGCCAGAAAACGACACAGTGTTTGAACCAGTACTTTGAAATGGTGGAAAACTGTCACGGATCTTGAGAATTTTCTTATGGAAAAAATCGGCAAAAATGTGTGGGAGCAGTTTGACATCGGACACAGTGGGAAGAGACACAGGTTTGATTTTTCCAAGAAGCGAGGACATATTGTGAAAGAGTTGTTTACAAGTGGTAGAACTGGACACTAGCGAAGAATAAAAAGCTGTTTTCGCGTCGTGTACGCAATCTGCAACCGTTTGCTTTGCTGCGTCATAGATTTGTTTGTGTACTGTTAACCGTGATGACTGCCAACAGCGCTCGGCACGCCTACGCTCTCTCTTCAGCTGACGAAGCTGATCAGCGACAGCGCCGTACCACGGGGTAGGCTTTCCGTCCCGGACTTTTCGTTGACGTACAGGCGCATGCTTGTCAAAAACAGCGGCAAGGGAACTGTTCAAATCGGACACTGACATAACGGTGGTCACTGACTGAGAAAGATCATCAGCGAACTTGTCTTGGTCAATTTTACTAATAGAGCGAGTGGACACAAGCTTTGCTTTACGTTTAGGCTTTTCAGCTGCTAGATAAGACAAAATTGAAAAATGGTCAGAAGAAAGATCATGATGGACACGAGTTGACAAAACAAGGTTATCGTCATCTCTACATATGACAAGGTCGAGAGTATTTCCACATTGTCACATGACAATGTTTTTTTAAAAAAAACAAACTTCTCTTACCAAAGTAAAAATACAAAATGTAATGGCTTGCATTCACCCTGCAGTTAATTCACACAAATATTTCATCCAAGAAGAGCTGAAGATCCAAGAGCAACAGAAGGTTTTTTTCTTGTACAGCTGAAACATTCAGTGCCTCACAGTTCTCTTTGTTATGGAAAAAACATGCTCTCTATTGCTTCTTTTCAGTCTTGATGTGATTCATCAGCGCCTTTTTGCCAATTGAGATGTAGTTCAGAAAATCACCACATATAGAACACAAGGCTTTGCCTGCTTTGTCGATCTTAGTGAATAGTGTCTCAAAGTGGCACTTCTATTTTCCTTTTTTTTCCATTTTCCTTCCACGGACTTTTGATTTTTTTCTTTAAGCCAGTTAAAATTCCAGTAGTATTTTTTTTACACCACAACCTATATCAATATCACGAACAAGTATCTTGTCGTCATCAGCAAGCTTCCGAAACATGATTCCCTTCACATTAACGCGTGGTCGCCCAGCTAAAGAGAAAACGTCGAGTGAACGCAAATCCTCAAACAGAACAGAAACCGAGCTCATATTGTCAGTCAGATAAATTCAACAAAGGGAGGTTACTTCGTTTGAAGATAAGAAACCGTTTCGCAACCGAATATCGATTAACGGCAAAGCAAGTTTTGATATTCATGCACACATAATTATATATATGCCCTCAAATTTTCTCAACGGATTTGCACAATTGACGAGAACGACTTGCCGGGCTTTCAAAAAATTCGGAAATCCTTATTTAGACGGAAAATTCCCACCTCTGGTCTCTCATGTCCACCCATGGCGTCCATCTTGACTCATTACAAAACACGAAGAGATGTGTGGTACGTTGGGTACAGCCATGTTACACCCTCAATGAGGTGTGCAGTGGATAAAAGCTTACTCTACCCTCTGTGTTACAAACCGTTTAAGTTGCAGGTGAACGTTTTGAAGTTACCAGGAGAATATGGCTGATCTCATGTATCTCTCGATGATAAGCTAAGTCACACAGCTTCACTGTAAATAACTAGGACTACAGATTGATGGTTTCTAAACGGAAAAATGGTTTACATCAAAACATTCATGTGTTCATTTATTTCTGCGTCTCTTTCAACGTTTCGATAAATAGTTTGTGCGTGCGCATGTGTGTGTGTGTGTGTGTGTGTGTGTGTGTGTGTGTGTGTGTGTGTGTGTGTGTGTGTGTGTGTGTGTGTGTGTGTGCACATCTGCTGTTTACAGTAACCAAGCCTCCACTCTATTAACAGTTTGATTCAAAGAGTGGGGGGGGGGGAGGGGGGGAGGAAGTAGATGGAAATAAATTGGACCAAATGATAAATTGTTAACGTGTTCGCTTGAGAAGCCACTACCGAGTTCCAAAATGTCGAAATGACGACATCCACAAATGACATGATCTAGCAAAAATATTTTCAAATTAGTCCGGATGTATCAGTCTAAACTTGATATGGGCTTTGGATCAGAATCAATACCAAATAATACACATGAAGATCGTGTATCCCATTTCGAAAATTAGAGACAAAGAGGAAAAGTTTTGCCGTATGCTGTTTGACCCAGTCAACACAGGATATCGAAGCTGCTACCAGTACCGTCATTACCGCCTCATCATCACATCATCAACATCATTTATTTTTTGTCAGACTAACATTTCATATCAGAGTTCATCCACTCTCTCTCTCTCTCTCTCTCTCTCTCTCTCTCCTCTCTCACACACACACACACAATAAATGTATTCTCACTCACATACAAAAATCATTAACTGCTGTGTCAGCTTATCGCAACTGTGTCTCACATCCCTAGTTTTGGTTCTTTTGACGAATAAATGAGTTCTGAGAGAGAGAGAGAGAGAGAGAGAGAGAGAGAGAGAGAGAGAGGGAGAGGAGGGAGAGAGAGAGAGAGAGAGAGAGAGAGAGAGAGAGAGAGAGAGAGAGAAAGTAAGAGAGACAGACAGACAGACAGAGAGCAGGTTCTACAGCTGCTTTGTTGATCTTAAGAAAGCTTTTGGCACGAAAGTTCTCATGTTTAAAACAATTTTGATTCAGATTTATTTTCGATAGCAAAAACGCCTGACCACAGACAAGCATTATGCAGAGGTAGATATGCAACTATATTCATAAAGAAGGTGGAAATGTACTACTGGTGGTGTGACTGAACATGAACCTCATATCATGGGTAACAGTATTACATACAGAGGAACAAGATGCAAACTGATGAAAAAGATACAGGAAAAATACCTATCTCAGATACAGTACATCAAAATAGCATGCTTAGTGAAATCAGTTTACAAATACATAATGCAGAATACGTTTATGACTATCTGCATTCGGGAAAATCATAAGATTCTTACTTTCCCACGACTGACGATGATAATGTGAAACCGAGAGCGTCAAATACATGGTAAGTTATCTCATAGTCTCTTTTAAACACCTACGTGGCTTGAAGAAGATGCTAGAGGTCGACAAAATCACTTTATGGCTAGTCAAAGATTGTTATTGTATTTAATTTATTAATTTGAAGTGAATTTGTTGTCTCAGGTCTCTGCACTTTAAATGTTAATAATATATCGATTGTTTAATGATCACAGTAGGCCACATATCTAAATATAAAAAAGCGTACGCTTTTTTCAGGATCATTCGGTTTCTAAACGCCGTCTTCTAATCTACACAGAGGAACCAAATAAATAGGAAGACCACTGACATCAGCACAATCTCTAATAGTCAAGATTATCAGTCGCTTCTTTTTCCTGATAAACACGACCCGAGTAAGAAAGAAATTTGGCAAACGTGAAGTTTTAACATTTTTTGTAAAGGCAACGAAGATCACCTAATGTAGAGCCTGGGTGAGATACTTCATCTGTTATGACAAACAATGGGACCATTCATGCTAACGCGTTCGTGGCATTCAACTAGACGAAATGTAGGAGTCGAACCTGGTAACGGTTATTCATAACAAGTGATAAATCCTAATTAACATACCTTGTCTAAAAACACAGCCTCCTTTAAGAGTTAAAAGAGTTGAATTAATTGCTTTGATAAAATCAAGACTGAGAAAAAAAAGGCAGCGACAGACAACATCAAATGATGGGCTGAACTGGACTTCAGCCAAACATAGAGAGAAACAACAATGGAGACAGCTTGTTTGACCAGTGATCAGTGGAAACAGTTCTAAATTCTCCGTTCCATCAGTGCGGCTCAATGTCTGCTCACAGAGTGATTAAATGAACATAAACAACTTGTGAATGGCTTGACAATCCCGTGCTAAACACCACACCAACCTATTAACACTATCATCCTGGAGACACCAGTGCAACGGGGCAATTTCTGGGTCAGCGGGAATGTTGCAGAAGTCTAACTGATCACCTCGTCTTCCGTGGCCCCATTACCACCTCTATCTTCACTTTGCAAACCAAACTGTGCTCCTTGTTTTTGTCTTGGACAGAGAATTCGATGGCCGCTAAACACTCAGCGATGGTCTGCTGTGTTATCGGTCTCATGATTTGACACTTCTCCGCCGACATAAAGGAACCGTGAGTGTTTACTAACACCTGTCTATGCTTTGATTCGTTTCGTTTTGGGATACCCTCTGGTGAAGTGCCTCAGTCAAATACTAATCCTTGGCAACTGTAGGCCTTTGCTGTGTGCTAGCTGCAAGGAAAGAAGTGACACTGGTTTCTACGTATTTGAAATAGTGTATGTGTATTGGAGGCGGGGGGGGGGGGGGTGGTTCAGGGAAGAGTTCCTGGTTTCATTAGTGATTCTGGTAAGATTATCCAGCAATACATACATGTATATATCCACTTTTCAGTCATGCCCTTTGTATTAATTCATTACATTCGAGGTAACTTTTTTTTTTATCTCAAAATACTAACACTTCTACTGCTGCTGCTACTACTACTACTACTACTAATAACAACGATGACGATGATGATAACGACAATGATAATGATGATAGTAATACTATTACCAATAAACGAGCAAAGAAATAAGTGAAGGTCTGATAAAGATTCGTCATTAATCGATTTCCCAAACTGTTTTAGTTCTAAACTGCACCACACTTTTCCCCCCAGCAAAACATCAACACAAACAGGTACAGACACCACGCACGTGGACTCTCTCTTTCTCTTTCTCTCTACCACCCCTCTCTAAGGATGTAAAAAAGTTGTCTCTTGTTCTTATTGGAAAAGACATTAATAAAAGGAGGGGAAGCAGAAAGAACAAAAACAGTCCTTTAACTGTAGCACAGAAAATCATCACGATGCGTTACCTCCTAACAGTGTCTAGTAGATGTATGAACGAGCACCTAACAGTTATTATTGCATGTTATGAGAGGAGTGTGGGGGCTCATCCACTGAAATGATACCGCGTTTTGGGTCGTTCTGATCGAAATCTTACGTTACACTCATTGAAATTAATTCATCCATGATGCTGCTCCATGATTGCTCGTCTCCTTTGTATCTTTCGCTTTAATACCAAGACTGGCGGCCAGAATTCATTCTCATTCCAGGCCCCATCTAAAAAACAAACAAACAAACAAAAAACAAGCTTCTTCTGTTATTCCGCAGTTTTAGTTCGTTGTCGTTTTTCAAATCCTCTCCGACAACTACTCTTTTCACATCTTGATAAACATGTTTTACTATCCCACTCCTGCTGCCCTGGTGTGTGTGTGTGTGTGTGTGTGTGTGTGTGTGTGTGTGTGTGTGTGTGTGTGTGTGTGTGTGTGTGTGTGTGTTTGTGCGTGTGTGTGTATTTTGGTGTGCGTGCGTGCGCGTGCGCGTGTGTGTGTGTTGTGTGTGTGTGTGTGTGTGTGTATGTGTGTGTGTTGTGTTGTGTTGTGCTGTGTTGTTGTGTTGTGTTGTGTTGTGTTGTGTTGTGTTGTGTTGTGTTGTGTTGTGTTGTGTGTGTGTGTGTGTGTGTGTGTGTGTGTGTGTGTGTGTGTGTGTGTGTGTGTGTGTGTGTGTGTGTGTCTATGCGTTAATGTAATAAATGCACAAGCTGGTAAAAGGCGTTTGTGCTGTTTGGCTTGTGCATTTTTGTTTTCTTTATGCGTATTTCTGTTATTCTGAGAGCTTAAGGTGTTTTTTTTAAGATTAAGCTTTATAAATATTCATCATCATCATTATTACTGTTATTGTTATTATTACGTACATCATCATCATCATTCTTCTTCTTATTTATTTAATAAATTAGCAAACACTGGTCTGGTCAACAACTTAAAATTATTGATTTTTGACCTGATACCATACATCTGAATGGGCTCATGGTATCAGGCAAACAAATAGATACAAATAGATACAATACTGATGTAATGAAACATGTGTCCAGTGTCTAATGTGCCTAGTGATGAACAGGCCCTTCACTTTGTTCAAAGTTGGGTAAGGCAAAAGCAACAAGAGAGGAAAGTGGGCACCATCCTCACAAAGATGACCCGGATGTACAATTGTCTCTGCCAACTTACTGCCCTGTAGTTTGTAAGTTTTGAGACATCTGTTTTTTATTTGGTTTTGTTGTTGTTTATTTTCCCTATGGTAAAGAGTATTAACACATGTTTTTGTTGTTTTTTCCCCATGGCAAAGAGTATTCACACATGTTTTTGTTGTTGTTGCTTTTTCCCAGGGCAAAGAGTATTACCACATGTTAAGTTGGAGAGAGAGATGAGGAAGCAGAATTAGACGTTTTCACACAGCCACACTTTATTCACGCTGGTGTCTGGTTTTGCTTGTCTGCCAGCAGAGTAAAGCCCCTTTAATTCCGTGTACCACGTGATGCGCAGAGTAAATGAGCTCCAGAGGCCAAGTCCAGAGTAGGGAGACTCGTGTTTTGCATAGTCTACATCAGGGCAACGACACTTTATTGAATGGACAAGTAGTCAGTTCGCCCTCCTTTCTCCCCTCAAAATACATTAAGATACGACCAAGCCATACCGATATCTCAATTTCTAAACATTTAAGACAGTTGAGGGTTACCCATGAACGGCAAGACCAAACTGCTTCCCCACCCACAGGACCAGACAGCTGAACATAACTGTAGCGATTTCACCTCTATCAAGGGAGCGAAGGAGGTGTGATTGACTACAACTGAACTGACCATCAAGCTCCATGGCAGCCAGCAATTGGAAAAAAAAGGACAGAGAGAGAGAAAAAGAAAACAAGAGAGAGAGAGAGAGAGAGAGAGAGAGGAGAGAGAGAGAGAGAGAGAGAGAGAAGAGAGAGAGAGAGAGAGAGAGAGAGAGAGAGAGAAGTAAAAAACAAAACAAAACACTCATCGCAAGATGCGGCACGGTGGCGAACGAAGAAGGATTTCCTTGGTACTGATTTTGCTTGAAAGGCAGTGTCATTTATTGAAGCGTGCTCTTGCGCTACATAGCTAAAAGAACTTTTTATTCATCCTGACTGTACAACAAGAAATATATTGTTGCCGGATAGAGCTGTGGTAACCGGCTTATTATCATGAACGTGATTAATCAGGCAGCACTTGGAGTCAACTAAAACATTCAGAGAAGAGTGGTAGAATGGTTCAGACGTTCGCCTGCCAATAACTAAACTCGTGGTTCTAGGGTTCGCTCCCCGTAGAGGCCTCGACTTTTCTCCTCAGTTTGACCGGAAAATCGAACTGAACGTCTAATCCTTCGGAATGGGACGAAAAACGAGTCGGACCGTACCCGTGTATCTTTTGACTGCGCACACTAAAGATCCCACGGCAGTTGAAAATTGCGAAGAGTAGGGCATTGCCCAGCTGCCTTGGTATAAAACACTGGAGAGAGAGGTTGATTTCCCAGGTCCCATCCCTTCAAGACCAATTTTAACCTTCTTGCCTTTCTGAAGTCTTGGTTGAAAAAAGTGAATAATATGAATTTGAAGCGAGGGAGATGGGATGGACACCGCTCTCGTGGTGCTGGCCCCGGGAAAAGTTGAGGTCTCTGCCACCTTATTCCCCTTCGACCCCAGGGTTATGGAATTATCTAGGTAGGACCTCAGGACTTTGCCAGCTCATGGGTTTATGTGCAGCCTTAAGGCATGTGCCGTGATCATTCTGGATCTTCTCCATCATATGGCACCTGTAACGTTAGTGCATATAGAATTTATTCCGAGCGCGGAGAAGTCACCTTGAGAAATTGAAACTGAAACTGAAACGAAAACACTCAGTAGCAGTATCGAGCGGTACTATAGTAAACTGACATCAACAAATTATGAAGAATCTTATCTCTGTGGATGAAACATTCCAGAGTGCCCTCCATTGTGGATTCCTGCGTTGCGTTCATGAAAAGGGGAGGGGATACAACTGATAAGCATCGTTGTAGAATATTCCTTATCCACTGGCGCACGTCATGAATAAAACCAGTTAGTACATCATAGCAATGTCTTTGCCATTTCTGTTAATGTTCAACATGTTGAAATCTTACATGAGTGCCATAAGAATTAGACCAGAAACATAAACGTACAGTCTTTTTATATAAATAGTCTTCTTCATTTTCAAATGCTTGTTTTTTGCGAGTTTTAATCCATGATTTACTAATAAGATTGGTAAAGGAGACGTGTAATTGCGGCAAAATATGGACATGTACCCACTGAATTATCTTTGCTTTTCTATACAATAAAGATATTCCAATGAATTAATCACTTGAAGTTTGCTATAGACTAATTGGTCAGTATTCCGTTCCCTGTTCGAAATGCTAAATCACTGAATCATCTGGGATTAAATTCTTTTCACATGGTATGTAAACATTAAAAAACAAGAAAAACATATTTGATGAGTTATAGAAATAATCTCACCTTGGCAGTGTATTTTTTGTCTCTGTAATTCTTTTTTCAGACTTGTCACGACTGCTCCTGCTCTTTAACATTACGAGGTGCTAATGACTGCCCACCGGTATCCTTACTATGAAGCTGTCATCTTCTCAAGACTCTGACCGCTGTGATTTTGTCGACCTCTTTTGATCATTTATAATAAGCTGATTTTTTCAACACTAATGCCCATTCCTTATATTGTGGGTGTTATGCCAGGGCTGTTCGGATTAAGCATTAAAACTTATAATCTGTCATGTCTTTCCCCCAGAGCTTATTTGAACCCTCGTGTCCATTCGATGCGAACAACTCGTTCCGTTATTAAAAAAAAAGAAGAATCATATGGGAGAGAGGAAACAGTGTGAATATTGCCGATCATGTACCTCTCAGAGATATGAATGATTAGACACATCACAAATCTTCACTGTGAATCAGCAGAACTCTCTGATGGTAGTCTGCAAGCAAATATGGTTTAGATCATACAGCAGTGTTCTCTCTTTGCTCATTTTCATCTGTCTGGTTCAATGCCTGCATGATTAGGCTATATACTCTTTTAATGGCTAATCAGATATGTGCTTTTCAAATGTCAGTTTCGTTCATAAGGAATTGTAACATATTTAAGTAGTTATATAAAGATCAAAGGAGCATACAAACAAGAAAGAAAAATACGGGCTTACGTCAATCAAGCTTGACAGTAGAAAATCTCTGTGTGCGTGTATCTGTGGGTCCGTGTGCGTGTCTGTATGTGTGTATGATTGTGTGCATTCATTTGTAAACAGTCCAAATTTTTACTGCGTAAATATTTGGTTCGGGGAGGGCTATAAATTGGACCAGCTCAAAAAACGCAATGTCTAAACTTGAGAAGTCACTGCCGAATTTTAAAATTACATCATTTTCAATTGTCACAGTATGAATGAAACAGTGTCGGAATATTCAGGATTCATCCGTACCAAGTGTGGAATTTGGACGAAAATTATGTATTGAATAAATAAACTTGCAGATGTTTGTTTTTGAATCACAAACGCACATTGTGCAGACGTTCTCGCACACATATACAGGCATGCACAGAGAGAGAGAGAGGGGCGGGAGGGAGACAGAGAGAGGGGAGGGAGGGAGAGAGAGAGAGAGAGAGAAAGAGAGAGAGATGTGCTCGTTACTAAAAAAATCAATGTGTCAGAACTGGCGAAAGAAAGCATGTTGTTAAGTTAATCCAGTTAATGTCAAACAGGAATAAACGTTTAGACTCACAGATACACAAGTGGGAAAACTTCATACTGAAGACACGGGATTGCTTTGAACAGGCATGTGCTTTTTAATATCTCGAAACTGAAAAAAACGTTTTCAAAAGTTAAAATCATACCATATTCTGGTAATGCACAGATGAGCTTATTCAACTTGTGTTTGCTCTCCTACAGATGGAGAATTACAAAACAATGCTGAAAGTTAAAACGAGATAACAGATAGAGAATTAAAAAAAACATAGTTGAAAGTTTTGAGTCACACTGAATAGAATGCAGGGAAGGCGTCTAAGGACGTGTGTAAAGTTTCACTCTATACGAATTTCTTTCTTTCTTTGTTGTTGTTGTTGCTGTTGTTGTAAACAATCCTACAGGTCCGCAAGATATTATGGGCTGTCTAGCTCAGTTGACGGAGACAAAAACTCAAGATCTGATATCGTAAATTTAGTCCTAGGCTGCAATGCAGAGTTGGTCTGCTTCATGGCTGTGCCAATTATTCTGGTGGGATCAGTCAGTATTTCATTTGGATTACTTTTAAGATTCTTTCTCCTTTCATGTCAAAGCCTCATTTGTGCTAATGTTTTGCGGAGGCTAAAAAAATATTCTAAAAGATTCGAGACTATTACTATTAGACGTCGGTGGAGCGCACATGAACCTGTTCGAATGTAATGATTCCCTCAGATTTCAAATTCTTTTATTCCGTCTCCAGATATATGGGATTAAACGAAAATTCTGGATTCAATTTTAGACAAACGCTCCATTAGACATATTTCAGCTACAATCTTCAAATGAAACCATTTCACCAACACGCATCCCCTGCATTTATTTGGACTTGAAGTACAAAAAATACGCACGGGAACCAGTAACTCACTTAATAGCAGGTCATAAATTATCATTACGAGCGGTTTGTCGTTTTGTAAAAGCTTCAAATATTCACCATTTGCTATTCGAGTAGTGTAATATATTTGAAGATCAAAAAAGTCATTAAAACAGCATGGTGAGCAGGCCTGTCAATGCTATCTGTCACCAGGCAGGCAAAACGAAGTACCAAAGAAATGTGACGATCAATGAAATCCGAGTTTTCAAGACACTCAGTCAAGACCAAGCGCTGACAGTTTCACCTTTGTGGATAAAAACAAGAATAAGAAATTGTACGAAAGGAAAGTTTGACTCTTTCTGTGATGACCTTTCACTATCTTATACAGGCTGGAATCATTTGGAAGAAGAAGCAGTCACAGTACCATCAATGGATTGTTTCTCAACATGGGTCAGTACTCTGATCTGCTAATACTCCAAGCGCATTTTCCCTTTCGAATACATTTATGCCCAGCGTTTTCCGTCAAGAGTTAGATATATATCAAGATCAAGGCGAAATATTTATCATTTATCATGACCAGAAATGGTGCTCATTCAAACTAACACATTCTCGACATTCAACGGACGTAAATATGGCCCCGATTTGTTTAGTGCACACTATAACCAATGAAGAAATCCTAGATGACATATTCTGTCTGGTAACACAAACCACACAAACAACCATCCTCATCTGTGTTCACGTGAATCAATCATTAGAAAATGGAGATAGCTTCTTGTGAGGTCATTTATGGAACCCTGTTCCAAATTCTAAGATTGAACGAGGACCAGCCCAACGACCAGTCACAGGACAAGTGAATGAGAGTGAAGTTAGCTGGATATGGTTTAACCACCACGTACTTTAGGATTGCAGTAACGTAGAATTAGTATCCTCCTGGAGACGCCAACGGAGCGGGGCAATCTCCGGGTCAGTGTGTGTATGATGCATGGTCTAAACGATCACTTTGTTGACAGCTTCCCCCTTCCCATCCCATCCTTCTCTTGTTAAGTCTATCTGGGCTGTTTTTGTCTTGTGCAGAAAGATTGGATGGCCGCTAAACACCCGACGATGGTCTCTGTTACCGATCTCGGGATCCGTCACATTCTGGCGCCGTAAATGGAAATGTGATCGTTTCCTAAGACCTGTATGTGCTTTGATTTGTCTGGGATGCACACAGCCAGTGCTCCTTGATCGAACATTTATCCTTGGTAGCTGCAGGCTTCCGTTGTACGCTAGCTGCAAGGAAAGCAGAGAACGCTGGTTTCAGGATGGTAAAAATGGTTTCGAGTTTTTCGTGTGGTTGTTTAGTTTTATGAACGATTTAACAGGTGTATACAGCAGTGCATATACATACAATCTCTTTTCAAGTATTCAGTCCTCTTTCTGACGTTGTGAAATTTGTTACAACAAAACCAGTAATGCTTACTTAATTAGATTTATTTACTTGTGATCATTGTGACGATTTGTTAACTTCCACAGCAGACGATTCTGATAACTAGCCATCCATAAGCAGCACATGCTTTTTGGCAAACATTTTTCGTTTTTACTTGTAGTCAGCAGCAGCAGCAGTAGTAGTAGGAGTAGTAGCAGTAGTGGTTGTTGTGGTGGTGGTGATGATGATGACGGTGGTGGTAGTGATGAAATATCAGTGTCAGGTACTGTAAACGTAACAGAATCCACCATGGCTGTTCCAATATCACCATCATCAGCTTTTTTTTTTTTTATCACAATCGTTCTCCAACACTGACGTCTACTCTCATGTCCACCACTGAATCCATCCTTTGTCTCTGTATCTCTCTGTCGTTCTGTCCTTCGTTATTTCTTTTAACATCTATTCACATACATGCTTTTAGGCGGTCTGATCGTCTTTACTATACTGACTACGCTTTTGTGTTTATTTGTTGGAGTGAATGGATATAATTTACATATAAACCACGCTTTTTATGTTTATTTGTTGGAGTGAATGGATATAATTTACATATAAACCACGCTTTGTTTTGTTGAGTGAATGATAATTTAAAACCACGCTTTTTGTGTTTATTTGTTGGAGTGAATGGATATAATTTACATATAAACCACGCTTTTTGTGTTTATTTGTTGGAGTGAATGGATATAATTTACATATAAACCACGCTTTTTGTGTTTATTTGTTGGAGTGAATGGATATAATTTACATAAAACCACGCTTTTGTGTTTATTTGGAGTGAATGGATATAATTTACATATAAACCACGCTTTTTATGCACTTTTAGGACAGATTGCTAGACTAGCTGATGGTCTAAAACTGTCCACATTGATTTTAAAATTAAAATTTAATCAGTATCACACTCTGTGGAAAATCTTATCAGAACTTTTAAGAATGACTGCAAAAGTAAAATGCAACCAAGGAAAAAATCATAAACTCATAAAACTGCTTTAAGAAAAATGCTTCAAATTGCTTTGAAAGCAGAGTATGGTAATGCTACACTCAGTTCTTGCCTTGACTGGAAGCAAATGTATTTTTTCGAAAGAGTGATTTTGCACAAGTCCAGCTGCACTGTTTTGGATTTTTTTCAGTTTGGATAGCCTGTCATCACAAAGCCATGCTTACAGAGACATAGTAGTATAATCTAGATCGAATAAAAGACACCCAGTTTGTTTGTGGCATCAGCAGAACTTGGCGGATTTTGTTGAATCTACCTAGTTAAAGACATAGTAATTTGCTCTGCGAGTTACATACATGAATTCGAGGACGGGGATTTATGGAATCCCCTATGTCTCGGGGGTTGTTATCTCCCCACCTTGCCATTCGGTTTGTAAACAAAGTAACTGAAGCCTGGGTCCGAATAGGTCATGGAACGCATGGACAGCCCCCCTTTGCTCGATGAAAAGACTATGGAGTGGCGCCGAGAGCTTGGGAGGTGACTGTTCAGAGAGTGGCGAGGCACTGGTGCTCCGGGTACCATCTGCACCCCCGTGGTGTTTCTTGTTAAGATTCCTTGCAGATTTGCTGAAGGCTATGGTATAGACCATGATAATGATGGTCTTTGAAGTTACTATTTTCAGGTTTGATTTAGATTTGGTACCTGTGCACATGGGTTATGTTTTTTCTTCAATCATTTTCAGTTTACAAGTGTACATGGGCTACGTTTTTTCTTCAATCAATCAGTTTGTTTGTAAAGAATCTATCTATTAAAATCTGAAAAATTCTTTGCGCCTTTTCTTTGTTCACAGAAAAAGACAGACAGACTTCATGTTCTTGATATTGATAATTTTTATTATGGCAAGAGAGACCCCCAACCCCCCACCTCATAAAAAAAGAAGAAAAAGAAAAAAGAAAATGGAACGAAAAAAAACCCGTTTGCTTGGTGTGGTTCACAGCGCCATTTGATCTGGTAACAATGTTGAGTGGGTGTATAAACGAGCACCTAACGGATATTCAATAGAAGTTATCGTTCGTGATTGTTTTCAGCACATTTAGTTCAGTTCCAATACCAACAAGGTATACCGGAAATTGCCCACTTGGCGACATGAGTCATCGTCCTTGGCTTTAACGCCTACGTGTGCAGACAGGAAAAAATCCATTTCATGTAGGGCTCTCGGTTCTGACGTTGTCAGAACGTGGTGGCGGACAGCAAAGCATATAGACAGGCCATACATTGCGGTGAAAGAGTACAAATAGTAGGTTTGACTGCAAAAATGTTCTGATTATGTCAAACATAGTAGTTGTGACTCACGTAGTAATACACATTTCATGTGATGCACATTTCAACATAATCGTTTGTCTATGGTTTTAACACATATCAAACCACGTGCGTGAAGCTAGATATGCGAGTACAAGAACAAGGCTTTTATGGGGACTGATGGTGACAGATTTGCATTTAAAACGAATTTATCGAATTCAGATAGGTTTATGTTCCTTCTACTTAATTTAATCAAAATTTATTTTAACCCTATGGAATCACTGAGGTGGTTCCTGTACTGATCTACTCTGATACCTATGTGAGAGAAATAAAAGCTGTCTAAGTCTGTTGTGTCATTACATAGTCACTTACATGTTTGGGTGTGTCGCACATGTTCTGCATTGTGAGAAAAAGTGTAAAAGCTGCCTGGCCTGTAGTATTGTTAGATAATCATTTGCTAGTTTGGATATGTCGTGCATGTTCTGCATTAGTACTACTAATGTACCAATGCAAGTTCTCCATGACTACTGTAATGCATTTGTATTAGTGTACACCCTCCATGACCTGAGGCTGCAGTAAGAAAAAAAAGTCATGTCTGGTGCGCGTTCCCTGTGCTATGCTCAGCGCGCAATGCCAAACTAGAACGCAAAACAAGGCTCCGCGCATGATGGCCAATTCAAACTACGTTTTAATGTTACTGCCATCGCCAGCAATTACAGTGGCGCCAAAAATGCGTTCCCTTGTGTCATGCTAAGCAGAAACAACAAAACAAAAAGAAACCTCACTGACAAACGGGCAAGCACCAAAAATATTTTACTATTTTTTGTTTTATGTACCCTTTACTTATTTTATTTTAACAATGATATAAACTGATCATGTTGAAAAGTTTTCATGAAGCAAATGTGTTAGCTGTCTCACTCGTTTTAGCTGGAGCAATTTCACTTTACCTGTAGTTCATGATGCAGTAATAATTTTAAAGAAATAAACACATAATGAAGAAAAAATAATAATGAATGTGTGTGTGTGTGTGTGTGTGTGTGTGTGTGTGTGTGTGTGTGTGTGTGTGTGTGTGTGTGTGTGTGTGTGTGTGTGTGTGTGTGTGTTATGTGTGTGGTGTGTGGTGTGTGTGTGGTGTGTGTGTGCGTGCGTAAGCGCATGTGTGAAATCAATAACAAATTGTAATGTGTATACAAATTGTAATGTGTGTAACTGATGCATAGGTTCGTAAACGTCTGCAACAGCACTGGAGAACACATTTGTATTCTGGAAAGGCATTTGCTGATTTCGTTGTTAGAAGTTGTCACTAGCATCTGGGGTGGACATAACCGCTTCCTGCTATACTTCCCGATCTAGAAGCCTCTTGTCTCTTTCACTGGATTTTAGGTAGTCAAATGATTTGTGGCCTTGACATCAACACTAAGGAGCTGGCAATGCATGTTTCAAAATTGAGACTGCTGCTGGTTTTCTGTAATGAAACAGAGGACTAAAATGATTTTGTTAGTTACAAATGACTCAGATATCGTACTACTGGTCTTCTCAGATAAAGCAGAGGACTTTGTTAGCTAAAGATGCTTAAATATCGTGCGGTAACGCTGGCAATATCTTCTTACCTCTGGGACTCTTGTTCACAAAGGTGTTCAGCTAAGTCTTTGGGACAAATGTCAATTTGACAGTCCAACTGTCTTTCTCACAGCCTGATAATTCTGCTTATCGTTAACGATATGACTGGAATCTCACCATGATCTGTTTCGGGTCTTTCCAGGTTTAAAACTGCAGTCTCGGAAACGTCAATGGTAGCCATCTTCTGTGAAGTCAAAGCTTTGGAGCAAAGCTCTCTTCACTGGACCTTACTGCAAAACTTCGTCACGTGACAATCATGACTACATTGATAACGCTTTAACAGTAAAAAACAAAACAAAACAACAAACAAACAAAAACAATAAAACAGAGCATTTAGTTTGAATGCCCATTTGTCTCTTTGCTATCCAGCCACTCCAACAAAAGGGTTCAAAAGGTGCAAGATCACTTTAGTGTCATCTTTCCTATCCACGGACGTAGACAATTTTGGACATAAATCACACAGTTTCGTTCGTTTTTAGCCCACCTGTTCTTGCTTCTAGTTCTAATCGTCTCCGATTCAAGTCGGCGTTCAGCATCAGAGTAGACTTTTTCATGCTGGCATTGAGCTTCGCCTTGTGTTCATCATCATCATCAGGTGACTTGCCGCAAGGCGTTGGCGATCATGGACTTCCATCTGTCTCTATCTCTTGTTGCCTCAAGCATCTCTTCCACCCTCTTTGTCCTCTCTTCCCCTCCAGCTTTCCTGTCGTGACCAGGTGCTACAGTTCCCCCCTCCTCATAAAATGGCCTACAAATGTTGCCTGTCTTTTCCTAATTTTCCTTATGATCAATGATCTTCTTGTGTTTGCATCCATCAAGAGTGTCTCGTTTGTTTTCTTTGCTGTCCA
Source organism: Monoplex corrugatus (assembly GCA_030674185.1). NCBI lineage: Eukaryota > Metazoa > Mollusca > Gastropoda > Littorinimorpha > Ranellidae > Monoplex > Monoplex corrugatus. Next base: position 15,757,378 of record CM060311.1, read on the forward strand.
TGGAATTCTCAACATTCTTCTTAGAAACCACATCTCGCCTGCCTCAATCTTGTTATGGCTTTGCTTGTTGACTGTCCATGCCTCACAACCGTATAACAGTATTGGTTCTACATAACATTCAAGAACTGTCTTCCTGATGTTAATTGATAGGCATTTGTTGGGGTAAGAATGCTTTTCATCTTCTTAAATGCTGTTTTGGCGTGGCCGATTCTGCTGGCTATTTCTGATGTGCATCTGCCGTCTGGTGAAATGATCGTTCCCAGGTATTTAAACTTATCAACCTGTCTCAAGGTTGTGCCGTTTGCTGTTGATTTGCATGAGGAGATTTGATGTTTTTTACTGATCACCATGACTTCAATCTTCCTGCTGTTTAGTTCCAACCCTTTACCTTTGCTTTCTATTTCTAGTATATATACGTTTTGTTGGTCCCTTTCATTTTCTGCAATCAGCACGGTGTCATCTGCGTATCGAATGTTGTCTATCATTTTTCCTCCAACCTTTAATCCAGGGTCTTCCTCTAGGTTTCTCATGATGTTTTCGCTGTAAGTGAAAACAGATCTGGTGTCAAAACTCAACCCTGTCTGACTCCTCTTTTAATGTTTTAAAGAGCTTATATCGTTTTCTATTCTCATTGCAGCTGTTTGTTCCCAATACATATTTCTGATTATTAAGAGTCCAAGATTTAGTTTGATGTTGCTTTTGGTCTGTTTCCTTTTCCTCAATTTCAGCCTAAATTTTCCCACTACAGGATTGTGGTCACTGTTGCAGTCTGTGCCTGGTAGTGTTTTTGCTGACAGTAAAGAATTTCTAAATCTTTTATTAATCAGGATGTAGTCAATCTACTTTTGGTATTATCTCCTGGACTCATCCAAGTCCATTTTCTTCTGTAAGGCTGCTCGAACCAGGTGTTTCCTACTATAAACTCATTCATCTGTGCCCACTCCACAAGTTTCCCTCCCCTTTCATTTTGTGTAAAAGTGCCATGAGGTCCAACTATATCCTCCACCCTATCCTGTCCCACTTAAGCATTAAAATCTCCCATTATTACTGTAACTTCTTGGGATTTACATCGGGCCTTGGCCATCTCTAATACTTCGTAGAAATTGTCGATGTCTTCCTGAGTACTTGCAGATGTTGGAGCATACACCTGAATGATGTTGATATCAAATGGCCTGCCTCCCAATTTAACCAACAAAACTCTGTTGGACACAGCCCAGTATCCTTTGACTGCTTTTGATTTGTCCCTGTCCACTGCGATGCCTACTCCTATTTCATGTGAGTTTCCACCAGAGTATATTACTGTATACTCTCCTGATGTTATCATGCCTGCCCCCTTCCATTTCACTTCCCCTAGTCCTAAAATACTAATGTTAAGCCTTTCCATCTCCATTTTGATATTGTCTAATTTACCTTTTTGTTCTGATGTTCCATGTTGCTATTTTGGTATTTTTGAGGTTGGTCTCAGTAGCTTGCTGACAGTCTGGTGTCACCTGCGCCGCTTAACGGTCCCTACCGGACGAAGATGCTCCCTATACCTATTTACGTCGTAATCTTCATTTTTCTTTTGTCTGTCCATCCATGAATATCCTGGGGAATATACGATAGTGGTTTCCCGTTGCCTTCCATCGGTTTGTTTACGGTCTCTCCGCTAGCCTTTGTCGTTCCCACGACAACCTACAATGCAGTAGGGTGATTTTTTTTCAGGGTTAACTCCCTTAGCCTTATTCTCTCCCGGGATGTCCACAAGGCAGTGGAGCTATTTACCCATAGCTTGGGGATCTGGGTAATGGTTTCTTTGGGAAAACGGTACAGATAAAGTAGAGGCCTGTCCTTTCTGTGTTTGTCTCATTGTCTACATGTGTAGGCCAACGTGTATGTATGTGTGGTGTGTGTTGTGTGGTTGTGTGTGTGTGTGTGTGTGTGTGTGTGTGTGTGTGTGTGTGTGTGCGTGCGCATGCGTGCGTGTGTGTGCGTGCGTGTGTGTGTGTGTGCGCGCGCGTGCGTGCGTGCGTGCGTGTGTGTGTGCATATACTGTTTACAAATAGGCAAAATCTGCACAGCATTTTCATCAGACTGGAGCAAGACAAGAATTGGATAAATGAGCAACAGTTTAGCTTGAGAAACCACTACCAATGCTGAAAATGACGTTGTTCAGAGTGAATCAATCGTCACCACATATATTGAATACATATACCATAACCTATTTCTTTAGAAAAAAAATGAGCGGGCTGTATCAATGAATGAACTGAACTGAACTTCAGCCAGAATGCACAAGCACAACAGTGGACAAGGCTTGTCCAGTGATTGACGCAATCGGTACTAAATTCTTAATTCCGTCTGCGGGACTGACTGCCCACTTCTCAAAAAGTCTGGTGAATATGGACGGATTTCATTTAGGTTGTAAATGACTCAACCATAAAGATGTTTCCAACGTAGAAGTGTATTATCCTCAAGGCGCCAATGAAACCAGGGCAATCTCTGGGTCAGCGGGTATATCGTAGGGAGTTCTAAATCGCCCTGTCTCCTTCCCCGTCTTCCCACCTCTCTCTCTCTCTCTCTCGCTCGCTATTTCTCTCTTTCTCTCTCCCCCCTCTCTGTCTCTCCCCCCCCTCTCTCTCTGAATCTCCCTCCCTCCCACTCTTTCCTTCTTTCTCTCTGCTTCTTAAGGCATCTGCACTCTGTCTTGGGCAGAGGATCCGATAGCCGCTGAACACCCAGCGATAGTCTGCTATGTCACTGGTCTCAGGTTTCCGTCACTTTCTGACACTGTAACTGGAAAATTGATCGTTTTCTAAGACCTGTCTGTGCTTTGACGCGTCTGGGATGCACGCCGCCGATGCACTTTGCTCGAAGACTGATCCTTAGCAGCTGAAGGATTTTTTTTGCAGTGTGTTAGCTGCAAGGAAAATGGTGAACGCAGGTTTTAAAGGAGCAACAATTGTTGGGGTCTTTGAGGGGTTGTTGAGTTCATAAGAACCGTAGGCCAAATTACTGAATAACAGATATACGTGGAATACATCCATTCACTATTTTCCTGTGCATTTAGAGACTTATGATGAAAGCAGGCCATGTCTATCGTACTGAAAGTAAGTTTATTCAAGATAGCTTGTTCGACTTAACATCATTCCAGTCTCATACAGATTCATCATTAAGCGACCTAACCGATGCGTCGAAATGTTTCCTCATCTAATATCAGGATACAACTGTCAATGTCAGTTCTTGAAAGTATCATAATTCTAGCCTGCACCACAGCTGTTTAAACATCACCATCAAATCCACTGCCATCAAACACATCTGACCGCTCACATCTCGAGGACAGGAGTAGCAGAATGGTTCAGATGTCCGCCTGCCAATAACTAAACTCGAGGTTCCAGGCTTCGTTCCCCGCTGAGGCCTCGACTTTTCTCCTCAGTCTGACCGGAAAATTGAACTGAACGTATAGTCATTCGGAAGGAGACGTAAAACGAGTCAGACCCGTGTGCGTTCTGGCCTGCCCATGCTAAAGATCCCACGGCGGTTAAAAATCGTCAAGAGCAGGGCATTCACAAGAGTGCCCTGGTACAAAAACATTAGAGAGATAGATTGATCTCCCAGGTCCCTCTTCGCCTGGCTGTCCTGGTATAAAACACTGGGGAGATAGACTGATCTCCCAGGTCCCACCCCTTAAAGCCCAGTTAGCTTTCTTGCCTTTCTGAAGTCTCAGTAAAAAAAAAAAAAAAAGGTGACGCTGCATTGCGGCGACACGCTCTTAAAGAGGAGAACAGCCCAAGTTTCACATAGAAAATCTACTGTGCCAAAGCAAACCAACAAAAAAGAAAAACAAAAAAACAATGAATATGAATATATGAATAGGATATACTTACCATTACTAACTCTCAAATCCACTATTGAGATGAATATTCTTTGTCTATTCATCTATCTGTCTCTCTGTCTGTTCATCCCTTTGTATATTTGTCAGTTTGAATTGTCTGATTATGAAAAAATCACCCATGAACTTAATTTAATCTAATTTGAATTTTGCTTTAAAGAGATTACAATATTAAGCTCTGGCCTAAAAACTCTCTTTTTTTGAGAGACAAATCAGTTTTGTCAATCAAATCAGATCAGTATTACTCAAAAGTCTGACCATAATGGTTAATCAGTGACTGCAAACAAGAGAGGAAAACATCAGCATAAAACTGAGTATTTCTATGAAAAATGATCTAAGATGTTTAAATCGCAGCACATTTTGCTCGTCAACTGCATTCTCTTTCTGTGACAGATGTTCCCTGAAGATACAAAATCAATGACATTAATTTAACACTGGATTTCTTTCTGTTCTTTGATCCGCTGAGCCTTTCATATTTCGATTATTCATTTACTTATTCATTTGTTTATTATTTCCATGATGGCTTCATTGAATTGTCGGTAATCAGCCTCATTCAGATTCATAACATGTTGAGATGTGAGGCTACTTCAGAGACTGTTTTATAACAATTATTCCCTTCAACTGTGACACATGACAATTCATTTTCAACAAATCTAATTTTTCTCTGAAGACATTGTTATGTAAATTTCGCTTTAAATGGCTGAATAACTCTTTACACAAGAGAAGTGGGCAATCAATTTACAGATATAACATTAACAACAACAAAAAATTATCAGCTAAACTGGTGAGCGACAGGGAGAGAACTGTGTCTGGTTCTACGATAAAACACTTATTGTGATTTAAGGGAACATTTTGAGAGTGACTTTATACCATTCTGACTCTTATGAAACGGTATGTTGTCTGGCAATGTTGTAAATGACAAAAACAAGTGGTCAAATAGGAATGATGCGGGACCAAAATGGTGGCGGATATTGTGATCATTTCGTGAAGCATGCATGTTTTCAAACACTGATAATGAATCAGTGATATGTGCTCTGATGGTTTTCACTGTTTGAAAGGAATCTTGTGTAACATCGACCGGATTTACCATTTACACAAATCTCTGCACTTCTTAAGCATGCAAATCAAGAAGACTTCGAATGATAGTTGAAAACTATCTAAACTCATTCAGACCGATAGTGTTGATAAGCAGTCATGTTCCACATAAAAACTCGTACACGCGAAGAGGACACCTTAATCATAAAACAGCTAAATAGCAAAATAGTTCCATTGTTTTCAAACAATCTCTGAATTTTGTTTATTAGAATAACCAAGAGAATGGTCTCATGTGCGCGAAATTTACGATGTAAAATTCTATAATATGACTAACCATGTGACATAGCCTTGATAAAAACCCACTGATAATCAATCCAGAAATCATTGCCTGAAGATTTTCTATGTTGGCTCACAATAATCCAAAAACTGGGCCACGCTTATTTAAAGACGTATACATTTTTTCCCTTTCTTTCCGCTTATGTGTGATCGAAGTTCGGTAAAGGTGTTATAGCTATAAAGAGCTCAGGAACCTTTACACATACTTTTTGTTAAGAAACATTCACATAGATACATACATGCAACCTCTGTACTCTCAATATGAGGTAATCTCCTTTTTTCAATAAACAAAGAGATATGAGAAAATGGAATACAAGAAAAAGTTTACTTTGAATTCACTTGCGTGATGTAGAGCATTTTCGTGACCTGTGATCTCTTAACATTAACAGTATTCAATAAGTATATCAACGAGCATTTGATGGATATTCCATCACGCGAGAATTCATTATTTTGTTCCCAGTACACTTAACTCCTTACCAACCACCAATTACATCCCGTAATTGCCCAATTGGGGATACGAGCCATTATTCTTGGATTTAACATCCACACATGTAGACACAAATGCCCTCTGCCATATTGTGAAGGACTCTTGCCACTGACGTTATCATCATGTGCGTGGTGGACAGCAGTGCACACAGGTAGACCACCCACTGCGGTCAGAGAATGCAAATGATTACTCTGACTGTAGACATCGTCTATTTCTGTAAGAACCATCCACTGTGGTCAGAAACACAAATGATGACTTATACCGCAGAAATTGTCTATTTCTGTAAGAACCATCAAATGCTGTCAGAGAATGCAAATGACTTTGCAGAAACTGTCGGTTTATGTTACAAATACGGCTGTGAACTACATAGTAAAAGATAGTTTACTATACCTATTATGGTTTTACTAATACTAAACCATCTGTGTGTGAAACTTGATACATGGTAACAGGAAAAGATTTGAACATTTTGAACATGCGTGGGTCAGAGAGGCAGTAGTGAATTTGTGGTCGAATCCAGTTTAATAATCTCCCCCCCCCCCCCCCCCCCTATCAAAAATGCTTTCTGGAAAATTTCCCTATTCAATCATTCAAATGTGTTTGATATACTGTTCTATTCTTGATACCTTTGTAGTGAGACTGTAAACACAGACACTTTGGCTTTGTTGTATGCGTTCTCAATTCATAGCATTTGTCTTATTTCATCTTATACGTGTTCTGAATTCACAGTATTTATCTTCTTTCATCTTATGTGTGTTCTAAATTCACAGTATTTATCTTATTTCATCTTATGTGTGTTCTCAATCCACAGTATTTATCTTATTTCATCTTATGTGTGTTCTCAATCCACAGTAATTATCTTATTTCATCTTATGTGTGTTCTAAATTCACAGTATTTATCTTATTTCATCTTAAGTGTGTTCTCAATCCACAGTAATTATCTTATTTCATCCTATGCATGGTCTCAATTCACAGTACTTATCTTATTTCATCTTATGCGTGTTCTCAGTTCACAGTATTTATCTTATTTCATCTTATGTGTGTTCTCAGTTCACAGTATTGTGTGTTCTCAGTTCACAGTATTTATCTTATTTCATCTTATGTGTGTTCTCAGTTCACAGTATTTATCTTATTTCATCTTATGTGTGTTCTCAGTTCACAGTATTTACCTTATTTCATCTTATGTGTGTTCTCAGTTCACAGTATTTATCTTATTTCATCTTATGTGTGTTCTCAGTTCACAGTATTTATCTTATTTCATCTTATGTGTGTTCTCAGTTCACAGTATTTATCTTATTTCATCTTATGCGTGTTCTCAGTTCACAGTATTTATCTTATTTCATCTTTTGTGTTCTCAGTTCACAGTATTTATCTTATTTCATCTTATGTGTGTTCTCAGTTCACAGTATTTACCTTATTTCATCTTTTGTGTTCTCAATTCATAGTATTCATCTCATATCATCTTGTGTGTGTTCTAAATTCATAGTATTTATCTATGTCATCTTGTGTGTGTTCTCGATTCACAGTATTTATTGTATGTCATCTTTCTTTTTGTCTTTGATTTCTTTGTATTTATTCAGTGATATATTTATTTACCTAGTCAATACTTAAGCTTTTTTAAATGTGGAATGAAATCTATTAAGCGGAACAACCACGATAATTTCCATTCTTTTTTCTACAGACAAACTGTACAAATATACAAAATAAAAACTTTTACTACAAATTATTATTTCCCCAAACGCTTAGAACTGGTAATAATTGAAATTTTATTTTGCTGTTTGCAAACTTTTTTTGTGTGTGTGAATCAAAATAAACGTGAAAAATCATTCAAAATATATTAGTTTTCAGGAAAAGACTGAAGCGGAGATGTGAATTGTATAATTAGAAACTGATAATGACTTCAACAATTTTTCTGAAGGACTGGTCATATCACATGCCAAATTACATTTAAAGGGGAGTGAATTTCAATACAAAATATGGACAGTCATTTACACTTTATCACATTCTTTACTGTATATCATTATCATTAACATACATGCATGCATACATACATACATACATACATACATACATACATACATACATACATACATACATACATACATACATATATAATCGAATCACGTTTACGAAGCACACCGAATATAAAATCAATGCGCAGTGACTGGTACATTATTTAAAATGGATGGAAGGACATAAGACATTTCAATCACAAATCTTACCGCACTTTCACTAACATCATCGTCTACATCTGCCAAGTTATGCTGACCACAAATAGTCCATTGCATTAACCACATGGACTGAAGTGATTTAATGTTTTGATAAAATGATTACGTTTCTCTGCTCGAAGAGGGCTGGATTTCTTTCAAGAAGGTAGAAAGAAAGAAAAGGCAGGGATACAGTCCTGATTCCTGAATTAGTGGATAAAGAAGGTTCTATCAGAGTATGCTTATTGCTCAACCATCTCTACATTTTCATACTTTCGTATTTTCGGTCGATGTAACCAAACTCTTACAGAAATTAGTTATTCATGAAGTGCTCTTTGCACATAAATTGAGCATATCTCACATCAGTCAGGGCGAAACTAAAACTTTTTTTGCCTTTTAATCAGGCTGCATGGTTTGAATCTGGCTTGTTTGACTTAAAATGCATTACAACAACAACAACAAACATGCATGGAAAGATGGAATGAAAGCAGGAAAGCAAGAAAAGGTGAAAGTGATAAAATAACCCCTGTCCAATTTCTAGTACTCCCAGAGCCATAAATATACACCTGACCCTGGTCAAGGTTGATAAAGGCAACAGAGAGATAAAGAGAAGTGGGCACTTCCCTTACACACTTGATCTGATGGTACAGGTCATCATTCCACTCCCCAATGACTTCATGGTTGTAGGATAATTTTTTACCGTGACAAAGACAAATGATTGACGGTTCTGTTGGAGAGGGAGATAAGGAAGCAAAATTCAATAACGTTTCCACACAACCAAATATTTAATTTATGTTGGCGTCTTATTGCTTGTCTGTAAGCGGCGTAAAACTCCCTTCGCATCCAAATGTGATATGTCTAGAAAAGACATTCCATAGGCCTGAGTCTAGACTGGGAGACCTGCATTTTGAACGGCGAATAACAGGACAATAACAAGTTTACTTAAGTTGAGCAGTGACATGTATACTTTCCTTTTCCTGTAACCCGTGTCTGAATCTGACTAAAAGAAAACTGTATAAAAGAATAACCCAAACTATTTTTTTTCTAAAACATTCTGATATTTTATAAGGTTTGCGTGATGGACCTTTTGTGTTTCGCTTGAGTGACAACAAAGTGTGCTCTTCATTCCAGAGGCTGCTTTTACTCTGGCTCTACAAACTTAAATTGTCAGTTGCAAGTATGACATACACAGTCATGAATAGTTTGAGTTTCTGTGTCTGTTTCTCAAGATGAAGTCTCAGCGCTCGGAAAGAATTCTATACGCACTAACGTCACAATTGCCGTGTGATAGAGAATATCCAGAATGATCATGGCACAAGCCTTAAACCTGCATGTAAATCCACGAGTTGGCCAGGTCCTGAGTCGTTATAGCCTATGGGTTTTGTATCTTATACTAGCATTGTCATGTAGGCCGATGTTGAATCAGAGTAAGAACATATGAACACTGTAATCACCGAAATGCCACAACAACATTACGGAGTCTTCTTTAGCAGGTGGTCTCATGTCATTCTCACATTGTAAATCTTTGAAAGCTATAGAGAATCTAATCTCGATAGATAAAAACCTAAGGTGACGGCATGGTATTTCTCTGGTTTACTTCGAGTCTTGGAAATCCCATCCTTTCTTTGATGTCATCGTTTTGTTTATTTCACATTTCTTTATGTTTTTGCTCTTATTCTAGTTGTCGTGGTTATTATTGGTGGTACTGTTTTCTCTTGAGCCCTGTTTTAAGCACCAACTTGATAGCATTATCCCTAAGCTGCTCAAACAACTGAAGAAGACACAACCTAGTCCAGGTTCGTTCACCCGCATTAGTAATCCACCATGAGGCCACCCATTCTACATTGCTGCCAAGTTACCATCGTGGAATTCAGTGGGGTCTGTCGCGAGCCAACTTACTTAGCACATCACCCTGACAGCCCCTTAGTGGCAGATGGAGACACAATGAGTGAGCGTATGCCTGGTGAGGAGACCACGTACTGTCTGTGGCAACCCCCGATGAACTGGCTGATACCTAAGACCTTGGTGAGAAATTTTCTGGCAAACGCGAGGCAGAGAAAACTTTAAACTGAGGTTATCATGTCAGTAGGGCATGACGTGTCCCACAATTTAGGACGCTATTTTTTTAAGAGTGCTGGAATGATTTATGGGAGTGTGGGTAGTTGTGACACTGCTGCGGAATTTTGTTTTAGATTTCGACTTCGTAATAGGGTTCCACTCTCCTTTTTTGATGTCATTCCAGCGTCAAACAGGACGAAAGATACAGACACTGTGATGATGGTCGCGAATATTGAGCAACACCCCCACTGACGTGTCCATGAAACGAATGATGCTTAAAAACGAACGTGGCCCCGCTCTTCCCCTGCTTGCATAGCACAAACCGTTCTAGAGAAGTGATGGTGGCCGAAAAATGCCTTCATAGCTTGAATTATAAAAGCATAAATCTACTAAACCCTAGTCATCAGACGCTTGCCCTAATCACTTCGCTTCATTAATAGTTACTATTCTTAGTTTAAAAATGTTCTTTCTTTCAATCCAGTCAGCGTTTCCCGTAAGATTGGTTGTGGCAGTTGTTCGTCTTTGTAATATGACCATTCTGTTCTTTTCTAAACTATGGGTAGAATATCTGCAAGTGTCCATTTTTTTCCTGAGACCTGCTAAGCTGGTAACGAGGTCGTTGTATGAAATGCTAAAGCATCTAATTTCTAGAGTTCTGTTCTCAAGGATTGCTGTTAGAATCCACGGTTTTTGCGCATTCAGACTGGTATGTTGAGTATCACCACGAGCCTTATTGTAGACTTCAGGGGAATATACTATACGTTTTGTTCTTCAAGGCCATCTGCTTTACAGTGTTTTTTTTAAACATACTTTGCAGCTGTTTTTAGTGTCTCAAAGCATTTCTGCTGACGAAACTGTCTCACGACGTCTGTAATTATGCTCTTTTAACCCTTTGACTCCAGCACTCTGTCCATCATCATCCTGCATCATCAAACATGCTAGCGCTGCAAAAAGTTAATCCTTTCACTCTCTCACCCTACCCACCTGCTTCCTGCAGGAACCTGGTGAGTAGGTGAGACAAAGAGCTAATTTTTTGCAGTCGATGGACAGGGTGCGGGAGTTAAAGGATTAATCTTAGTTTTGTCTAAAAGAAAGAGAAAATTTCATACTGAACCCAGAGGGAGCTTTTTTCTTTATTTTTTTTAGTGAGCTGATCTTTTCTGTGGGAGCCTACGCCATAATTATGTCGCGTCTGTCAAGCAGGTTGTTGTTGCTCTTACCCTCTTTGAACATTAAAAGACTATGATTGTTCTGTTGCAACGTAAGACTATGATTGTTCTGTTGCAACGTTCCCCCACTGTTTATTCAGCCCTTGTGTCCACCCGAGGAATCTCTAGCAGCCTATCATTTAAGACAAAAAAAGTGGTGGTTGGAGGCAGCCCCGGCATACTCCCTATGACGTACAGTGGAAGAAATAGTCTGTGTATTACACGTATATTTTCCAGGTGACCATTGTGAAGATTTTGGGCAATCGTTGTTAATGTTAACATTGTTGATCTCATCATCTCTTGTTGATTTAGCGAAATCATAAAACCTTACGGTTAATACATTTCTAAAGAAAATGATTTTGATCGAACATCTCTCGTTGATTTAGCGAAATCATAAAACCTTACGGTTAATACGTTTCTAAAGAAAATGATTTTGATCGAACAAGAGCCATCTATTTTTTCTATTCATTTATGTTTACATCAATCTTAGTATCTGTGCGAGTAGGCTTTCCTTTGTATGCGTATGCTTGTGTTGTCGTTGTATCTCTATTATGTTATTTTATTTGGAGTGGGAAAGATAGCCTGGGCCAGATGAGATATACGCATTGTCTAAGCTTTCCAATTAACGATATCCTTAATGTCAGGGTATGATTATTTTTTCCAGATACTTTGAGTAAATCAGTCTTGACTAAATACGGGGTTTCGGTTAAAAAGAAATGCATGCATGAAAGACTACGTCTCGCATTCTGAAGATGAAATAGAAAGGAAAGAGGAAAAAAAACACGTTTGTACTCTTTTATTTTGTCAAACAATCCATGCTACCATTACCACCTCCGCCATCAATAGTATAGTCATCAGGTGTTTACAGTCAGATTAATTATGTATCACAATTAAAGCACACACACACACACACACACACACACACACACACACACACACGCGCGCGCGCGCGCGCGCACAGAGAGAGAGAGAGAGAGAGAGACAGACAGACAGAGAGACAGACAGACAGAGACAGAGAGAGAAGGGCAAAAACAGTGATAGAGACTGACAGACAGACAGAGAGATGGAAGAGAGAGAAGGGCAAAGATAGATAGATAGACAGACAGACAGATAGATAGATAGATAAATAGATAGATAGATAGATAGATAGATAGATAGGAGGGAGGGGGAGAGGGAGGAAGAGAGAGAGAGAGAGAGAGAGAGAGAGAGAGAGACAGAGACAGAGACAGACACAGAGAGAGACTGTTTTCATGTTGAGTTGAATCAACTATCTTCTAAAATATGATTTGGAGGAAATCAACAGACAAACGGCATCAAAGAGGGCACCGATGTAGATTTCTGCACAACAGTAGAGACAGCTTGTTGTATAGTGCTTAGTGGAACCAGCGGCATGATTTTTCACTCTCGTACCGAAATAGCCTGGAGCAAAACGTCCGGGTGAGGAAAATCTGGGTTAGTACGGAGAATGAAACGTTTTGCCATACTGCGAGAGCTAGAAGTCTTTTTTGTATCTCCTGGTGTGTGTGTGTGTGTGTGTGTGTGTGTGTGTGTGTGTGTGTGTGTGTGTGTGTGTGTGTGTGTGTGTGTGTGTGTGTGTGTGTGTGTGTGTGTGTGTGTGTGTGTGTGTACAAACCTTAAAAACAATGATCACAATATATTACATTATTTACCGTGTCTATCTCAACGGGTGGCCGAGGACAGAGAGGGTGGGAGATGTACTTGCAGCGACAAGGGCTAGATTCGTTTGGAGGGCCATGGTCGCCAACGCCATGCGGCAGGGCACATCATTATGATGATGATGATGATCTCCACGGGTAATTTGTGAAAACTTCACCATCCAGATTAATGCTGAAAATTACTATGCTATTTGCTAGTCTTATACACCAAACTGGGTAACAAGCTGTTTGTACTTGGTGGGTATTTATGCACAAAGCACAAACATCGCCAAGATAGTATCCACTAAATATGTCTTCTTGGTGAAAGGAAACTTTTTTCATTGCAAGCGGTCTCTTCATATTATATCAGCACAAAAATAGTTTATTTTTATGGCATCGTTTAGTCTAAAAACAATCATGCATCGTTTAGTCTAAAAACAATCATAATTTCAGCAACAGATGCTGTATCATGATCATTTTGCTGGTCTTCTTTTACTGAAGCAGGCAAGAATTGAAGTAAACAAAAATATTTTTTTCAGAAGTGAGTATATTTCCCCTTGTCTGTGGGTGACATGTATCCTCAGTGGGTTTGTGTGTGCAACTGTATTAATACTTTGGTGTGTGAGAGTGCACACGCGTAAAAGTATTACATTTCCTTCTGTGGGCTGGGTCTCAAGGTCTGGAGATGGGAGTAAAAAGTCCCAGAGGGGAACTGGAGTGAAAAGTCATAAGACTAAAAATTCCGAGATTGAAAAGTCCAGAGCAAAAAGAAAAGTCCAGAGTAAAAAAAAATTAACCCAGAGCAAAAGATCCAGGTGTAAAGGTCCAGGGTGAAAGGTCCAAAAGTGAAAAATCCAGGAGCAAACAGCTGGGTTACCAGTAGAATCAGGGCCAAGTTCTTACTTCTGTCGGTGGGAAGCAAGGATCACAAGATAAGCTGTTGTGAATGAATTGAATTCAACTTGTAATAGCCTGATCATCAGATACTAAAGTGCCGCAACCTATTAGTGATATCATCCTAAAGGCGCCAGTTAAACTGGGCAATCTCTAGGTCAGCGGGTGCGGTAATCTACGCATCGCCTCGTCTTCAGTCCTTCCTACCTGTCTCCCCTTCGTAAGGCGATATGAGCTCGGTTTTTGTCTGGGGTAGAGGATTTGATGGCCACTAAATACCCAACGATGGTTTGCTCTGTCACTGGTCTCAGGTTCCGTCACTTTCTGGCGCTGCAAATGGAAATGTGATCGTTTGCTAAGACCTGTCTGTGATTTGATTTGTCTGGAATGCACGCCGCTCATGGTCCTTGGTCGAAAACTGATCCTCAGCAGCTGCAGGCTCTTGCGGTTAGCTGCGAGGAAAGTGGTGAACGCCTGTTTTGTGATGTAAAACTGGTTGGAGGCTTTTCAAGAAGTTCTCTGGTTATTTCAGACATTGAGACAAGATTGTCAAGCAATACATAAACATGTACAATCATTCAGTGCACTCAGATTTTCTTCCTAGCCCTGAAATATCAAAATAGTGAAACCAGGTCACGCTTACCATGTTGAATGAATTTGCCCTCCTGTTCAGTTTGAAGTCACACAATAAAGAATCTGTTAAAAATCTAGTCCAGAATATTTCACCAAAACATTTTCAGGTTTTTATTTGAAACAAAATATCCTATATCAAATGCTTTAAATGTTAGAGCTGTTTTAACAACCCATTTCAACCTACGTCACAGCCTTTGTTAAAAGCTCATGTCACTTATGAGATCCACCAGCATTGCTCCCATATAATCAACTTCAAGTCAATGTTGCAAGCATTGACGACTACTTGATCTATTGATAATGAATGTAGAAATCAACAACTGAATATGTTCACATCCTGGACAACCGTGACCCAAAATTATGCCATGGACATTTAAATTTCCTGTAATCCTAAGTTTCTAATGATTTATCCACAATGTGCCGAGAAATCTGTGCAGATGTATTTCATTTTCAAACAGATAAGAGTATAGACAGACTGAGACACACTGACATACACACAGCCTCTCTACTCCACAAAGAAAGATGAAGTCTTTTCTTAAGGAAAAGAAAAGTGAGAGGGGGCAGAGGAAAAGAAAGGGACAAAAACAACAGTTCCCTTGGTATGCTGCATGCATCACCATGATGTCTCCTATGTTCTACAGCTGTTGGAACCAGCACCAAACAGATATTCAATACAGTTTACAGGGTCTCACTTACCGCCTACGCACGCCTTAATTACGTATTAGCCTGCGATCGTTTCAGTTTGTCAGTCTGTCTTACCTTTTCTCTTTATTTCGTCCTTTCTCTTGTCCGCAAAACGAATGTGAATGCAAAAGTGAGACAATCCTGCAGACATGATAACAGAAAAGGAAGGCGAGTTCCCGAGAATAAAAGTGTTGGCAAAGACGCACGTAGGCAAGACACACAGCTCCCTACAAATTATCGTTCGTTATTATATACTTTTAGCACGTCTAGCTGAGTACCATCCATCAAGGAGGTACCGAAAATTGCCCATTTGTGGACGTGAGTCACTGTCCTTGGCTTAACACCCAACACATGCAGACATAAGAGAACTTTTCCAGATTTCGAGGGCTCTTGCCGCCAATGTGCGTGTGGGAAGTTGTGAATGCAAACACTGTCTCTTAGTGTTAACTGTTATACATGTGACTAAAAAGTAATGGACACATCAACACAGAATCGCACTGCAAACCAAAATATTTGCGTACGGAAACAGATGCGTGGAAACAGGAACAAGATTTCATTGGAGGCGCAGCTGTTTGATTTGACATTGGAACGTAATCAAAGAGACTTCATCGAATTCAATTTTATACTCTTTGACTTCGTTTTTCTAAATGTCGTGGTAGACTAATCCTGCATATCCCGATATCCTGTGAGAAGAGTACATCTTCTACTGCTTTAAAGTCTGATGCAAGTTCAGGTTGGGTCTTGTGAGTCATGAGGCCTGTCAGTGGAGAGCCGTGGTGATAGTCTCTTTACAGGGGCTCTCTCACTTAGTCTGGCTCCAACACTCAGCGATTTGTATGAAACTTAGCCGGAGGTGTCAGTTTGATCAGAAACAAGTGGACAGTGTCTTTAGTACGTCTAATCAAAAACATTTCTGAAGTAGCCCAGCAGCAGTGCAAAGGCGTTCCTGGTGTTGAATACTTCTGAAGTAGTCCAGCAGCAATGCGAGGTCTTTCCTGGTGTTGCATACTTCTGAAGTAGCCCAGCAGCAGTGCAAGGGTTTTTCAGGTGTTGAATACTTCTGAAGTAGTCCAGCAGCAATGCGAGGTCTTTCCTGGTGTTGAATACTTCTGAAGTAGCCCAGCAGCAGTGCAAGGGTTTCTCTGGTGTTTAACACTTCTGAAGTAGCCCAGCAGCAATGCAAGGACCTCTCTGGCGGGGAATAGCACCGTGACAGCTTGACGTCTTAAGGTCCGGTTGCTTTCTCGCACTGAAACTTCAACTTAATGAAGTCAGGGTTGGTGGTGTGTCGAAGAGCCAAAGTGAGCAGCATGGGATCAACGCCTCTGAGGCGACGAAAGAACTGGAGGTGAAAAAGTACCCACCGATAGACATAACTACATGTTGTAAATTGCAGTACTATCGATCAGTTTTTAAGATTAAAATCATGCAACACATTTGTACCGACAAAACCTGCAGGTCTCTATTTCTCTCTAAGGATTCATTTGGTTCCTTTTTTCAGCCTGTTCTTCATCTCCACAATCTCGTTCACAATTCACATAACACGTTAAACCCCTGGTTCCGACATGATTTCTCACCCAGGACGATTTCTCACCCTTGCATGATTCCTAACCTGGATGAGAAATCATGGGAAATATGAGCATAGGTAAAATGTTTTCTCGCCCGGCACAATTTTTCACCCTAGCGCTCTCTTCTCTCTCTCTCTCTCTCTCTCTCCTCTCTCTCTCTCTCTTTGTGGAGGTATTATACAAATTAGACCGATGCAAATCCTTGCTCACTGTCACAAAATATGAACACACTGTGTGGTTTTATCCTGTATGGGCATTGTCAGTGGGATTTCGTTGTGGTGCTCTGTCTTTACCTCGATTTCAACGAGGACGACCCTTAAAGTTTATTCCACTGAAATCTATTTCCTCAAGGTCTATTCCATAAAAGTCTATTCCCTGGAAATAGATATTCTCTTTAACCCTTTGACTCCCGCACCTCATCCACCAATTGCAAAATCTAAACCCTTTGAGTCCCTCATCCTATCCACCAGCTTCCTGCACGAAGTTGGTAGACAGGGTAAAAGAGTCAACGGGGTGAGATTTTGCTTTGCTAGCATGGTTGGCATGCAGGATGCTCATGGCCAGGATGTTAGAGTCAAAGGGTTAAGTTTAAGCCTGCTTTTTACAGTTTGCCGTAAAGTCCACTCTTCAAACATGCCTTGAAAAGGAATCACCATTTGAATCTTTTTTATACCAAAAAAGCAGAATTTTCTTCTCGCAACACTGAACTTTGACAGATGTCAATAAAAGTTAATACAGTCTACAACTAAGGGCTACGTCTATTTGTGTGTCAAATTTTACTGATGGTCCCGTTTTTTGGTTATGGAGAAATGATCAGTTAGGTGAGTTTGGCTTCACGACTCCTGTGACTTTTTGACCTGGGCCATCAATTCTGGAGTAAAAAAAAATTGAATGCTTATAAGAAGTTGTCTTTATGTAGAAAACGTGACATCAATCGGTTGTTACAAACTTCCTCAAATGACAGTTAAGACGAAAGAAAGGAGTTTGCTCCTGAGATAACTTTATTTGAACATCATGTCAGCGGCTGGTCTTGCATCAAGATAAAAATTTATAACCAGTTTGGCCCATAATACAGAATGCAGGAAACAAATAAGTTGATTCAGTGCAGGCAACTCTAAACAACGACGGTACAACCGAGCAACAGTATACTGTAAGATGGGGGTTTGAAAATGGTATTGTAGCCAACTGACACAGATGATTCCTTGAAGTTTATGAAAAATCTTATCTCTTTTGATGGAAACTCTGAAGACTGCCCACTGTTGTGAATTCCTGCACTGCGTGTTTTCTTTAAATTTTTTATTATTATTTTGAGTGGGGGTGTGGTGGAGGGAAGGGTACTAGAGCTAGAGTATTGTAGGAACTGCTTTCAGCCATTGGCCCATATTGTGGGTACAAAAAACTTAAAAACGTAACAACACGGCAATGTTTGTTATTTATTTGAAATGTGTTATTGAAATTCACACGAGTTCCCTGATATTATCATGAAAAAATATATCTATGCTTTTTCGTGTACTTATTTATACAGATTCTCTTATGCCTTTTGTAGGCGTTATGTAGACACTTCTTTGTACCTACAATGTATGAATAAAGTGGAGAAATGGGACGTGTAAAAAGGACGAACATGATCAATTTACTTTCCGTCACTTTACTACAAACTGAAGGCAATGGTATGTGTAATTGTTGGCGTTGTTGTTATTGTTGTTGTCCCATTTCTCTCTATGCCAATTTAATGGTCTCAGAAGCAGAGACAATTTCACATAATATGACGGTTGTAATAATGAGGATGATAATCATGATGCAATGGAGTTCCACCTACGTTTCAGACTGCGTCACAGGGCTACACTTTACGTTTACTATCATAACATATCCTGGCGTCAACCAGGCCTGAGAGACCCAGCACCCACAGTGTTGGTCAGGAAATTTGAGCAAAGCCCTCAATGACGCATCTATGATGTGGACGAGACTCGACTATGTGGCCCCAGTCTTTCTTATGATCCCATAGCATGCTCAACTCAGGGTAAGAGCCAGTTGGAGCCGAAAAATCCCACAATGATGTTTTAACAGAATTGATGGCATTCGAACCCACAATCTTCCAGTCGGTAGTCCGTTGCGTTATCCACTGCACAACGGAAACTATCGACTAATGGTAAAGTGGTTCTTGCAGGAATGACAAAGCGTCTCATTTTATGGGTTAAATTCTGTTGTCAAGGTCTACTGTCACAGTGTGTCTTTTTGTAAGCATGTGGACAGCCAGGAAAAAAAGTTGTGCAGCACATAATTTCTTGATACTATGGATATGAATAGCTCTCTCTTAAAGAATAATGATGATAAAAATAATGATAATCATCAATAATAATAATAATAACAATTTTTGTACAGCGCCTCATCTCACAAAATCCCGCAGCAGTTCACAAAAGCAAGAGACAAAGGCAGACACACGTAAAGCAACTATATGTCAACCCCCACCCTCCCCCCAAACACACACTGTCATAACGAAAACAGATGAACTCCAACGATACAATGAAAAGAAACAATCATTGTGCGTCATAATCAAATATGCACTTCTTGCAAGAATAATATGGTTTAGAAGAACCACTGTGGGATTTTTCGGGCTCCAACCTTCTCCCAACCATACCTGAGCGTGCCATTGGCTCACTGGGAAGAATGTGACTACACAGTCGAGTCTCATCCACTTCAATAACGCGTCATTGAGTGAGTTGCTCAAATATTCTAACCAACACCGCAGGTGTCTGTGTCTCTCAGGCTTGGTTGACGCCAGGATATATTACAACAGTAAGGTAAGAGTACAACTTTATATATATATATATAATATATATATAAATATATTTATATTATTATATGACTATCATCCTCGTCGTCATCTTCATCATCGCACTGTAAAAACTGTTCGAACTTCTGTGGCCATTAAGGTGGCGTAGAAACAGGGGGGAAAGTGAGCACAAAGGTAATCTGCCTAATGCAATGATCCTTTAAAAAATATGGGTTAAAATAGTACCTTGGCGTACTGTACAGTCCCGTTTACTCATCCTGATAATTAAGGTGTCTGTTACGGCACATTTTTTTCTTACTTGTATGAGGAATGAGCTGATCTTTTCAGCTCTTTTTCCATGTTAAGTGCTGCAGAGGTTTTGTCGAGGCTTTCTACCGGGCTAGTTTTGGTTTATATCCTGCTAGGACAATATAATGAAACCATCTGTTTGTCCCGATTTTTCCTGTGGTGTTCATTCAGCACTTGTGTCCAAAGAAATTTAAAATAGTTGTAGAAACAAGAAAAACGTGTGAAAAGAAGCAGACAGCTTTAGGAGAAATGAACGTACTAATACTAGACCCTCTGTATTACACACACTTATTCTGTCTTGAAAATCCCGGTGGTTAATACTGCTGATTTCATGACTCTCGATTATATCGCTAAATACATGCAGTTTCGCTGTGAATCTGTAGCGCTATGAAGGAGTAAATTTCATGAAAATGGTACACTCAAACTGCAAGGCGTGCGATCCTTGACCGAAGTCGTCATCTTTTAACACACACACACACACACACACACACACAGGATGCTGGGCTAGAGTACATTCAGCCTATTAGAAATGTGATCCTTGATCCAAGTTGTAATGCTCTCCCATCTCACACACACGCGCGCGCACTCGCACACATGTATTTCATTTTTTTTGTTATTCTATAAATGAATACCATCACCAACAGCCCCACCGCCACCACTATCATTATCACTCACTTGGCAGTAGTTATGATTATTACATTTAATTCGTTCTTGTGTAGTAAACCTTAAAGTGACAATCACCTTCGCCGTAAGTATTTTTTCTAAGATTTTTTCTGATTACTCTTTCCTCCAAGTCCAGTATAAGGTGTCGACTCTTATCTCCTCCATCTACGACAGTCCGAAACGAGCCAAGATAGCTCATTCCATGTCTTCTAAGATTCCTCCATCTTTGTCGAATCATGTGCGAGGCGCCCGCTGGTCAAACCCCGTTTCTTCCCCCACCCGAAGCATTAATAGTTTGTAATGTACTTGAAGATCATCTGAGTCATCGATCTACGATTTAAAGGGTGAAAAATGAAACGTATTGTATTGTTACATGAATCAGAAGGCTTCTGCCCCCCTCCCCTAAATGTAACAAAGAGAGAAGACAAAGAAAGACGAAAACCAGTGAATTCAAGATAACCGTGGTTTCTCCCTCCCCTATTGTCTTTACTTAAAAGAAAAAAGAAACGACCATTTACGATGAAAACTGGAAATGGGTGTGCTGATTGAGATCAATACATTCTTTATATTTCATTTGAAAATACATATGGTCCCATTTGACAAAACGTATATGACCTATTTTTTTTAAAGGTTCAATAACCTAATGATACTATTTTTTACAACATACCTTGTCGAGAAACAAACACACACGATCTCGCCTCGTTTTATGGTCAATTAAATCATTCTACAAAAAAGAGATAATGAATAAACAAATAAATAAAGAATAAAAAATTCAAACCCAACAGAAGAAATCAAAACGGAAATAAACTGCACTTAATCAAAACTCAGGCAGTCGCTAAACTCCTTATAAACTGAGACAGCTTGTTGTCGAATAACCATGTAACCAGTTTCAAAGGGTAACTTTAATCATACGAGTCCATAAGAGCAGTGGTTCAGGATGAGGAAATATGAACGAATCTAGCTGAACTTGCTTTTGGCTTGACTAAAGTCTGCACCAACCCACAAGCAGTATCGAACCTGGAGGCGCCAGTGCAAGGAAGCAATCTCTGGGTCATCGGGTATCGTGCGGAGGTCTAAACGATCGCCTCATCTCCTGTACTCACTCCCATCTCTCTCTCTCCCCTTTTTAAGGCGATCTGGGCTCTGTTTTTGTCTTGGGCAGAAGATTTGATGGCTGCTAAACACCCAACGATGCTCTGCTATGTCACCGGTCTCGGTTTCCGTCACTTTCTGGCGCTGTAAATGGAATTGTGATCGTTTTTAAGACCTGTCTGTGCTTTGATTTGTCTGGGATGCACGCTGCTCGTGCACCTTGGTCGAAGATTGATCCTCAGCAGCTGCAGGCTTTTGTTGTGGGCTAGCTGCAAGTAAAGTGATGAACGCTGGGTTGGGGCGGATAAAAATGGTTGGGAGCTCTTTGCGTGGTGGTTGGCTTTATCAGAAATTTGTGGCAAGATTACCGAATGATATAAATTCTCCCTACGCCAGAGCATTTAGAGACTTGGTTTTCTGTTTGTTTGTTGCTTTTTTCCGAGCGGAAATTGTTACAGTAAAAACAGGCTGTGCCCATTATCTCATAAGGGTTTATTCAAGACTTCTTGTTTGATCTGGCAGTACCCCAGTCCAGTAAAGGTTCATCCTTAAGCAACCGATAACATTTTCAAAATGTTTTCATCTTATCAATGTTAGTTTTCTTCTTTTTTCTTCTTCACGTTGCTGTTACACATGTAGACCATTTCCAAAGATAAAGTTGGCTGTCATCTGCAGTGTCCTCAGTCTCGTACAGTCTCTCCTCAGGGGTAGTCACCTTTGGTCACATCTCCTCACTCAGCAACTGCAGAGCCCTGTACACCTGTAGGATGTGGCTTGTGTCCAGCTTTTACTCTCCACAAGGATACACAGGGAAGGGCACAGCTCTTATTTTTCTAAAACGATGTTTGCTCAATCTCTTGTGCCCAGTATCTATCTACATAGTAGCTAGCCATCTGTCTAAGATATTTTGGCCTAAAATCTTAAAAAATTGAATACTGTACATCAATCAGTTTATCAGTCAGTTTCAAACAACATAATCAGAGATGGTTTTTGGCATCACTCTGACCTAATCAACGGTTGAGAAATCAGAAGTAGAGCAAGAGCATTGTAAAACTACTCTTTATCACATTCTCTTAAGCTGCTTTGAAACAAAGTTTTTTTTAAACAGTTGAAACAACTCTCTGACATTAAAATGTATCGTCGATTACTTTCTATGACAGATGTTCTATAGAGCTGCAGAATCAATGAAAAAAATGTACTTCGTTCTCGTGAATGTCATGCTCTAAGCCTCTGAGAACTTTTTATTCTGACTTTCTTGATTGTCCCAGCAGACATATTTGCAATTAACTGACACGTCAGGCTTTCACACATTCTTTTCTAACAATTGTCTTTATTTAGGAAAAATAACTATTCGTTTCAGAACACTTCCACGATAACATCTAATTGTGCATCTCACAGACGGCAGCGTGTATTTTTATCTATCGGTATACTATAATATTAATTTAGGTTTCGTAAAATGACCATGTTTACTCAACACATTTACCTAGCACCTAGACCTAGACTGAATGTATCATCCAGGGCTCAATTCAGAGGTACCAGGCCTGCAGGCGCATTGTAACAATTCATGGTATCACGCAATATAACAAACATATCTACACGGTCATCTATATCATACAAAAATGGCGCTCGTCCAAAAAGGCCTGCTCAGGGTGGAGCAGTGCTGGGTCCTGTATCTTAAAAGGGTCCACCCTTAGCTCAAAGTGCCTCTGCGGTCGGAACGGCCAAGCAGCTGAATACTCACTGGATCAATGTCGCCCCTATCAGGTGGAGCAACGGAAGACATAGTCAGTCGCAGATGCTTCGACTGTCAGGCTCCATGACGACCAGCGGAAGCTGGAGGGGGCTGGCCACATTCATCATCAGATGTGGACTGGCCATGTGATGGATGATGACACACTCTCCAACTGATCCGACGGATGAATACGTAGATTCCTCCTTTATTGTCTGGTATATGTGTCTTTATGTCGGATGCAAGACCGGTCTTGGAGGGATATGTTTTTCCACAGACGCTTCATGGGAAGGGTCTTGGGGACGTGGGTTCTGCTTCCGTCTACCTCTTCATTCGAATGGCACCCTTCCACGCTTTTCAAATGTGATTACGTCCTTCATGCACTTCTGTCGCCAGCTTAATTAAACTGTTTCGGGCAATGTCTTCCCAGTTGCTGGTGTCTATGCCACAACTCATAAGGTTGGCTTTCAAAGTATCCTTGTATCGCTCAAGTGGTCTTCCTTGGTCAAGGTATCCTTTGCCTCAGCTCTACATACACAAACAATCTTTGGGTTGCGATTGTCTTTTATACAAACAATGTGTGTTGTCCAGTGAAGCTGGCATGCTAACTGTACTTCTTGAGATACTTCAAGGTTCCACATGTTGTCTTGCTACGTGATCCTGATATGTAAACAGTCCACAAAGAAGAATATGTTACTCAAAGTTGATCAAAATCCGTCAACAAATTACACACACACAATTTACTGCACATACTTCTGAGTTAATTTTGTGTGGTCGTGACTTTAAACGTTGACCGTTCACGGTGAAACTTACAGTTTGTTGTTGTTGACACTGAGCAGAATGTATATGCTCCAAGTTTTGTTTAAAATCCTTCCGCAATGGATGACTAATTCCGGTACAAATGTCCAAATGCTGGAACAGCCCAATTAAGCAACGGTGACCGATTTATTGAAAGAGAACTATGAACCAAATATGGTAAAGATCCATCAACAAACAAGCTGAAAAAATCTTTCTGGTACTGTTTCTCTAAAGGTAGAATGTGTGTGTGTATGTGTGTGTGTGTGTGTGTGTGTGTGTGTGTGTGTGTGTGTGTGTGTGTGTGTGTGTGTGTGTGTGTGTGTGTGTGTGTGTGTGTGTGTGTGTGTGTGTGTGTGTATATAAACTAAGCTATTTCAGTCTTGGCCGCTAACACGATCGATTGGAGCCAAACACAATTGCGCACCAGAAAGACAGCGTGGCAAATGTACGTCCTTGGACCAACCTCTTTATGGTCAGCATTTTGATTGCTGCCATTGAGTGCTACTACTGTCTTCCTGTGCAGCGACGATGGTTGTCTGATGCCCAGCTTCTCCATCTGCGTGATGATTTCGTTATGTCGCCAAAAGGAGAACGGTCATTTTCCTTGGAAACTTGTGACCCCCACGAACAGGTGTGAAGAAGTTGCTTGTGAACTTAGGGCCGATTCACACATGTCCATGATACTTTCGTCTTCTCTTTGAAACGTTCGATGACAATCATTTGGCCATGATACTTTGATGTCCTTAAACGTTTCAGACACATGATACTTTTGTTTCCTCTTTAAAATGTTCAATGACAATCATTTGTTCGTGATACTTTGGTGTCCTCTTGAAAACGTTCGATGACAATCATTTGGTCATGATACTTTGGTCTTCTCTTTAAAACATTTGTAGACAATCATTTGGCCATAATACTTCGGTGTCCACTTTAAAACGTTCGATGACAATCATTTGGTTGTCTTCAACACGTTCGATAACAATCATTTAGCCATTATACTTTGTTGTGCTTTTTAAAACGTTCCACAACTGTCACAAATTCGCGGAGGAATGTCGTCAGCAAGAATTTTCCACACATGCAACGCTAGGAGCCACGACTGGGAAAACCACTTTAAAAGCTCTTCCCACATAGTCGGAGATATTTGTCCTTGTCCCACTTTGTTTGACTGGGAAAACCCCTTTAAAAGCTCTCCCCACGCAGTCGGAGATATTTGTTCTTGTCCCACTTTGTTTGACTGGGAAAACCCCTTTAAAAGCTCTCCCCACGCAGTCGGAGATATTTGTCCTTGTCCCACTTTGACTGGGAAAAACACTTTAAAAGCTCTCTCCACGCAGTCGGAGATATTTGTCCTTGTCCCACTTTGTCTGACTGGACTTCACAGTTCCATCTTCACCCAGCCCCCAAAAGACCTTAATTACTACTCTGCTTGCGATACGGTGACAAATCATGCACTGGCGATGTGTTCGGTGGCAACGCGAATGCTTTCCTTTCAACATTATGCACGAACGTCTCTCTCTCATATTTCATTGACAGTTTCCGTTTGCGTAAAAAGCATGTCACAACTCAGATGATTCCAAACACGATGTCATACAGTACAAACAATAATGACGACAACAAAACAACAATAATAATGATAATAGTAATAATGATATTAACAATAATAATGATGATGATGATTATTATCATTCACTAAATTATTGTTCTTATTATAACTATTATCACTGTTATTATTATTATTGCTGTTGTTATTGTTGTTATTAACATTATTATTTAATCTTGTGTGGCGCACTCTTCAAATTCATCTGGACCAACTGCGCATATTACATTCTGCAAGACACAGCGTGTGATATAAACAGAAGCATTGTTATTATCACGTCGAGAATTTTACAACAAAAACAAACAAACAAACAAACAAACTGTGCGTGAGTTGTAAGTCTAACAGGGTTTGAAGAGATTGGATTTTGAAAATGAACACACAGCTTTTTCCTTAAAAATCATATCAGAGAGAAGCTTATTTACGTTACCTACATTTTATGTGTCAAAGCCAGTAATGTGATAGGATTACTTGTTCAAAGTATATGCTTAAGTTGGAATCCGTCAAGGTTGGATGCTGTCACTCACTATTGGACGAGCCACCTTATTCAGGACCTGGCCACCTCATGAATTTATGTGCAGGCTTAAGGCTTGTGCCATGATCACCACACACATGGCACCTGTGACGTTAGTGCACATGGAATTTGTTCCGAGCGCGGAGACGTCGTCTTGAGAAACTGAAACTGAAACAATCCTTGAAGTTACAATGACTGATGCCAACTTTATTCTGGCACAGTCAGCATCATTACAAACTTTGTTCCTCTGATGGCATTAATGGGTTGGTTAGAAATGACGATGAACAGAGCCACAACTGAAATTCTTCAGCGCATGCACTGTTCTCGTCTATCTAGCGAGATCTAAACACGAACAGGACAACTACGATGGATTTCCAACATGAGAAAATGAGGTGTTTCGGAAGAATCCTCAGCATCTCTTACATTACTCACAGTATCACAGTGAGGAAGTCAGCAAATCCGTCAACTGGCATGTCAACCGCTACGATCTGCTTCATCGTCATCATGTGCCCTGCTGCATGGCGCTGGCGATCATGCCCCCCCCCCTCTTATACAAATCTATCCCTTGTCGCTGCAAGTACATTTTCCATCCTCTCCGTCCTCAGCTACCCTTTAAGTACGTCCAATATATTCTCCCTGGGTCTACTTGCTGCTCTCTTTCCCTCCAGCTTCCTGGTGTGACCAGGTGCTCTAATTTCTCTCGCCTCATGAAATGTCCTATGAATGTAGCTTTTCTTTTTCTATCTTCATTATCAATGATCTTGTGTCTGCCTCCTTCAAGACTTTCTCGTTTGTTTTCTTTGCTGTCCATGGAACTCTCAACATTCTTCTTAGAAACTACATTTCAGTTGCCTCAATTTTGTTCCGACTTTGCGTGTTGACTATCTACGCCTCACACCCATATCATACAACAGTATCGGATCCATGTGATACTCAAGAACTCTCTTCCTGATGTTAATTGATAAGCATTTGTTCGTAAGAGCGCTTTTCATCTTCTTGAATGATGTTTTGGCTTTGCCGATTCTGCTGGCTATTTCTGATGTATATCTGCCGTCTGGTGAGATGACCGTTACCATAAACTTACACTTATCAACCTGTCTAACCTTTTCCATTTGCTGTTATTTTGCATAAGAGGATTTTTTATATTGATTACCAAGACTTCAGCCTCCTTACTATTTAGCTCCAGGCCTTTATGTTTACTTTTTACGAGTTATATTTACAAGGTTTTGTAGGTCTTTTCATTTTCTGCAATTAGCACGGTGTCATCTGAGTAACGAATGTTATTATTTTTCCTCCAACCTTTATCCAAGGGCATTCTTCTGGGTTTCTCATGATAGTTTTGTTGTAATGTGAAAACAATTCTGGTGACAAAACACAACCCTGCCGGACTCATCTTTTGATATTTTGGAAAGAGTTTAAATCGTTTTCTATTCTCATTGCTGCTGTATGTTCCCAATACATGTTTCTGATTATTCGTAGATCTTTTTCATTCATACTGAGCTTTTCTAGTTACTTGATCAATTCTTCGTATCCTATCCGATCGAAAGCCTTGGTATAATTAACAAAGCATAAATATAAATCCTTATTCAGCTCGATAGACCTCTCTATGACAGTTCTCAGGATGTATATGGCATTGATAGTTCCTTTTCCTTCGACAAATCCACACTATTCTTCTGCTACTTCTCTTCTGATTCTGTTCCTTGTCCTCATCATGATTATACTGAATAGGATTTTTGTTACATGACTCATGAAACTTATTGTACGATGGAGTTCCCATTCTATATAACCCCTACTTTCTTTGGACGTGCAATGAAAATTGATTTTGACATCTCTCTGGGGATTTTTCCGGTGTCAAAAATGCTTTGTACACTGAAGAACAAGAAACTCAGTATGGATATGTAACAAGATGGAATGGACTGTACATGACTATCCTCAAACGACATGGGTAGAGAAACAGAAAACAGGGCGGAAGAATAGATGGGCTTAAAACATTGCTTTCTGCAGTTTATACACTTGTCCACAATCGTCAGAGATTGTCAGTTGGTACATCGCTCACAAGAGTCATCCTTGCGGGTAACGGGAACAGTACTCAGTATGCAAGTAACGTTCAACAACCTGCGAAAAAACACTCCAAATGCTAATTGTGGTCGACAGACAGAAAAACACAACTTTTGTTTTAGACAGTTGTCTGTCTCTTCTCTTAACTGGTTCAAGTTTTTTGGGGCAATGCATTTAACCGCTTTTTTTATTTGTAAAACTTTGAGTAAAGATAAGTATGCATTTATGTCTAAAATAAACGGCAAAAGATGACAATAGTACATACATAAGTGAGGTATTAGAAACTTCACAACTCTCGATTCAGCTTTTTTTAAAGGTAGGTCCTATTCCTTACTCTAGCTGATTCAACTTCCCAAGCCTTAAAAAAAGGATCAAATACCCATTCACAGGTTATTGGGGGACTGGATGACGCATGCACAAAGTTTCCTCGAGCCATACTGGAATCCGTGCAGTAAAATTTGGAGGGCAGTAGCTCTACCCTTAAAAAGATCAAATTTATTTATAACATCAAAAGCTCAAGGAAAATGCAGGCGACTTCTCTGCTGGAAATAGTGATTTTTCTTTTCCTTAACATCTTAATCCTCCGTATTCACTGTAATAATAAAACTACATGTATAGATGGCGCAGCTTTCTGCATTCAAGTTAGCGCTGAAGAGAACGTGCATCCTCGAGGCCTTGAGAAACGAGACGAATGGGTCGGGTGGAGGCGAGGCACAACTGGACAAAGGAGGGACAAGGGGAAAAATCATCATCATCATCATCAGGTGTCCTGCCGCATGGCGTTGGCGATCATGGACTTCCATCTGTCTCTATCTCTCGATGCCCCTAGCATCTCTCCCACCCCCCTCGTCCCCAGCCACTCTGCAAGTCCGTCCAGCATTTTCTCCCTGGGTCTACCCGGTGCTCTCTTTAGGAAAAATATGGAGATGAAAAAGAGGGTGAGACAAAATAGGAGGGGAAGGGGGTAGCGTTGAACAAACAAACAAACAAACAAACAAAAAAGACAGACAAGGAAAGAGGGCAGAGTGTGTCTCTTGATATCTTGGAAAACCTTATGCTAAGTACTTCGGTACTTGTGATAGTTGTAGTGAATGGCTGATCATTATGTTGGCGTGATTACAGACCGTGTTCTTGACCATCTGAGGTCTACAACATACACACGGAAACACGCATACGTAGGTTCGCCCACGCAGGCACAGCAAGTAGCACATACAGCCATACATGTAATTACAGAAAGAAATAAACGAATGGCTAACCAGAATGCGCTGCGAGACATACGTACAGATGTACGTAGGGTGTGGGTCGTCCACTCATACATACACAGACACAGACAAGAAAGGTAGGCGTCACAAAAACACACCTTCGTGTGTGTGTGTGTGTGTGTGTGTGTGTGTGTGTGTGTGTGTGTGTGTGTGTGTGTGTGTGTGTGTGTGTGTGTGTGTGTGTGTGTGTGTGTGTGTGTATGGGGAAGGGAATGGTATGTGGACATGTGTGCACACTGTATGTTTTAACATTTCATTTGACATACAGACTGTGATAGGTACACACATCCAAGAATGTTTATGCACACGAGCTGGCACATGAAACAGAACGTAACTTTTTGAAAGTTATGTATGTATACAAGTATGCATGAAAGTCCTGGTAACAGCTCAGAAAGACGACAACCTGGGGAGTCTTTTGCAGGCATGTGAGACCCAGGTGAAAAAGAATAGGTTGTGTCTGGAGCATAACGACTGACCGCTTTTGCAAATATGCGACCACCTCTTGACATTTCAGTAAATCAGCGTAGGGAACTTCCGACTGCTAAGTATTGAGACTACAGTAAGAGCTGGTGTTGGGCGGGCTGTTCAGTAGAAAACATGGACCCAGGGTAAAGGAGAGGAAGGCTTTTCCACTGTTTTTTGGTCCGGTGACTGGTTTGTACCTGGCCGGTGTGCGTTGTGTGACTATGTCCCGTGGGTTCTCATCTCCCTACCTTGCCATTCGGCTTGTGAATGAGATAACTGATGATTGGATCCGAATGAGTCACACAGCTCGTGGACAACCCCCCCCCCCTCACTTTACTTTGTGTATGTGTGTGTGTGTACACAGAGAGAGATGTTGGTGTGTGTGTGTGTGTGTGTGTGTGTGTGTGTGTGTGTGTGTGTGTGTGTGTGTGTGTGTGTGTGTCTGTGTGTGTGGTGGTTGTCGTGTGTGTGGACAGTGGGAATACATATACACACATGATCACTCACATGCGTTATGTTTGAAACAACATAAGTGTGCTCATGCAGATCTTGAGTGGTGGTCTGGGTGTTGGCTTTTGGATGATGCAATAAATGAAGATTTCATATGCAACACCTCTTACTGCATGTAAAACAACCCTCAGGAACAAAATTATCACCAGTAAAAGTATGCAAACAACAAGTCAAGGTGGGGAGTCATAGGTTCAAACCCTCATCTGTACAAAAAAAATATTGTGGTATTTTTTGGCCCTATCCAACTCCTAACCAGAGTCCAGCGTGCTCGATGAGAAGATTGGGACCACACAAATGAGTCTTATTTACTTCACGGGTCCATCGTGGAAGTTGTACAAAATTACTGATGAACACCGTTTAGTGCTACTGCTTAAGTTCCCGATCAACAAGTGTTCAGTTAACAAGAAACACCCAAGGGTGCTGGATAGGAGCCAGAACAACAATGCCTCACCACTGACCGGGAAATTATCTCCCAGCTCCCTACAACACACGGTTGCCATTTCGCCAAGTAAAGAGGACCGATCTATACCATAAGTGTCTCTATCGCTCATGCAAGGTTGACAGGAAAAGGTATGATGAAAGTACATATATATAGAGAGCCCTCACAGACAGTCTCAATTCGAAAGCAAATCCCGTAGCATTATCACTATTATCCACATTCTCATCATTATAGCATTATCGATAATTATTCCAGATTCTGGTGTTCCCCTAATGCCCTGCTCTCGTAGTGACTTCAGTTTGAGTGGGTTGGGGGCGAGTTGGATAGCCCTAATGGGCCATGTGAGAGTAATGACGATGGAGCAGCGCAGAAAACGGGGCAGCAATAAACAAAATATATGGATAAGAACAATGCACTTTCTTAGATAAACAGAAAAATACACCAGTCGCCGTGGTGTAGTGGTTAACGCAACGGACTACCGACTGGAAGGTTGTGGGTTCGAATCCCCATCAGTCCCTTCAAAACTGTATCATTGTGGGATTTTTCGGCTCTGACCAGGTCCTACCCAAAGTTGGGTGTGCTATGGGGCTCACTGGGAAGACTGGGACCACACAATCGAGTCTCATCCATTTCATGGATGCGTCACTGAAGGTGTTGTCAAATCTTCTGACCAGCACCGCAGGTGTCTGTATTTCTTTGGGCCTGGTTGGCGCCAGGATATATTATTAAGGTAAGCGTAAGCGTAGAGTACAGCCCTGTCACGCAGTCTCAATCCTAGATGGAACTTCATACCATCATGATCATCATCCTCATGACATCATCATCATCATCGCATTGTAAAAAAACACACACAAAAAAAACAACCTGTGCCAGCTTCTGTGGCCATTAAAGATGGCGTACAAAATGGGATGGAAAAAAGGTAAGCACAAAGGTAACCTCCCTGAGTGCGATGATCCTAAAAAAAATAAAAAAGAAAAAAAAGAAAAGAAAGAAAGAAAAGTACATACATGTGGAAAACATGAACGGCATTACAGTGTGGCGCTCCGCTCTCTATAGAAGAGAACAAGCAATCTGAATTTTACAAGGTAGGCTGAAATTCCTTGTGCAAGAAAGAAAAAAAATACACAATGATAAATACAATAATACGATGCACAAAATATACTTAAATCACACATACGTTCATATACTAAATCAGAACACTGAAGCCGTCGGAAGTAAGACGGCACGGTCTGATGAATCAACATGATTCACTTTTGAATTTGTATCAGTGTCACCAGAGAACATGTTCTAAAAGGCAATGCATCTGAAATTGAATGGGAAATGGTCAGGCTGATTGAAAGGTTTGGCAACCACATGTACAGTTAACATAATCAGAAAACATTATTTCTCAATTATAGCAATGCGTCACAAAGTAGGGAGTAGTCAGGCTGACTGAAGAGTTTGGCAACCAGAATCAGTATCATCAGAACACACTTTCTCAGTAACGATTCATCATGAGACTGCTCAGGGAGTGGTCAGCTGATAGAAGCGTTTCGAAACTAGAACTGATACAATCAGAAATCAATCTTTCTCGATGATAATACATATGAGGCTGAGTAGGAAGTGGTCAGGATAACTGAACTTTTTGTCAATTATCTCTGTTAAGACATCGGAGATACACATGATATTGTCTGAAGGCATATGTGGTGTGATTTCTATATATGGTAACGTCAGCGCTGATTCAGGTCTTGAACAAACCAAAGACAGAAACTGATGTGTGTTTTTCTGTCTGTATCATTTTATCAGGGGATTTTTCCCCGCTCTGTCTGAATACATACGCGTGTACATGAGTCTACGGTTTTGAATTCACACACACACACACACACACACACACACACACACACACACACACACACACACACACACACACACACACACACACACACACACACATACACACACACCACACACGCACGCATGCACGCACGCACGCACGCACGCGCACGCACGCACACACACACACACACACACACACACACACACACACACACACATACACACACTGTTATCGATCAAAAGAAAACTTACAATCACAATTTTTCGTTATTTTTCACATAAAATTCCACCCACACTTGCCGAGAGTCTAGGAACTGAAGGATGCCGACAAATCTCCCTGACGCAAAAGAGCAACAGATTTAGCGCTGTGCCAGGGATTGTGGAGATCAAATAGTTCTGTTAATGGGCAGATATTCATTACAAATTGAGCGCAGGCCCCGTATGATGGCACGTCGCTGTAAGCCTTTGTCAACTGAGATCACGGCAAAGGTCGTTTGTTTTCGGGAGATACAGACCGCGCAGAAAGCAGACGTCGAACAACAGAAAGTCTAGGTCGATGTGTGTCCTACCAGCGCATCTTTTGTTTCCCCCACCACATTCGACAGCTTTCAATTTTTTGACTTGCAGAAGAAGGCATAACAACACCCAGATAATTAAGTGTGCACCACATCGCTACTGATGGCCCTGTGACCTATAAAACAAACCAACAAGAACAAAACAACAACTAAATCAACTCGTCTTGAAAAGTAAGTGGTCCCAAAAAGTCAAAGGTTCAATACCCGATCGAAGAGGAATTTTTCATCCCCTTTCACTTGGCTCTAAACGATGGTCTGGGTACTGGTAAGAAGTCTCATCGATACTAGCTTTTTTTTTTTTTTAGTTTGTTTGATACAGCATTACAGTGTGCGGATGTTTCCATATATGCTATACCACAGATGCCACGTCAAGGAAAGAGCAGAAATAATGAACTCAAATAGCTGAATCTTAGTCATAGCCTATATGCCCCATTGAGGTCTTGACGTTTACAAACTTAAGAGATTATATGGTGTAATGCTGTCGTCTATGTTTATTACACTCGCCACTGAAAGTCTACACTTTCGTTTGTGCTGACATGCGCCTCCCCATCAGTAATTCTACGTGGCCTCCAGCCATCCCCACAGAAAATACTACAAACACTAATAACAGAAATTAAATATTGACGCCATGTCAGTCTAGAAGTGGTAAGCTATATCCTGCAGCGTAAGAGAAGTGCTCATCATGTGCTACACACACTGATTCACTTAACTCGACAGCATAGCTCAAAAGCGATGCTAATCAGACACAACATAAAGCCAATGCTATGTCGATTCCTGTGCAAGCACAGATTCTGAATACACCATCATATCGATGTACACGCAAGAAACGAGGTCGAGATAACTAGCATGATCAGAAAAGCTCCCAGTTACCACACGTGGTCCAAAGAACCATCATTTCAGAACAATATTCAAACACCACTATCCACAAAGTCACATTTTCCTTATCCCCTCACACAAACACTTGGAGGCTCCAGTATCTCCACTATCCCATGTCTATCAGCCGACTAAACCCCTCCACCACCACCCCAACAACCAGCCATTCCACCATTGTCGATATCTCATCCTCACAGTAGACGAGCATCTGGAACATATCATTGTGAAAAAAAACCGGAAAAGTTTTTTTTAAGCGAGGATTTACCAACTGTTTACTAATGTCCTGGTTCAGAGGGGTCAGAATTGTGTAGCGTAGTTTGCTTTGAGGATGCTTGATTATTAATGAAAACTGTATAGGAACCCAGTACTGTCTTGTTATCAGTACAAAATAGCTAGCCTAGCCTATTGCTACCTTCTTTGTACAGGATAGGGGGGGGGGGGGTCATCAATCAAACATCACATATTCTTCATTCTTTGGCATAAACTAAATCTGAAAATTTCCAGGTATAGCTGAAATTCATCGACTATTTGCATAAAGAGCCCAAAATTTACCAGCTTGATCATCACCCTCATCTAATCCCAAATCTAGGGTGTTTACTTAGGGGAAGAGACAGTGTGGAGCAGGACTGAAGAAATGCAGCAGCAGACAGGGTCCTTCATCACTGTCACTGAAGGAGCAGCAACAAGCAGTTCAGGCATGCTGGGCAGTCTCTTTGATATTTGCAGCCGAACTGTTGCTCTATCTACCACTGTCACTGCGTCCTTCAGGGCTACCTGAAAGATGGTCTTGGACGGAATGCCATCGGCTGGCATGATCAAATCAAGCAAGGATGCATGTTTTCACTCTTGGCAGATAAAATGTTTGTAAGCTCACCACGGAATTGATCTTTTCTGTTCGTACTCATTGGTCTTATGTTTGAGAAAGGGTATTTTAAACAATTTCTTCAGGCAATGATCTACAAGGCCTTAACTCTCTTCAGTGAGTCAGCGAACACTGTCCACATTCGACAATTGTAGAAAGAAATGACAAATGATTTGCCTGGTAACATTAGTGGTCTGCCTCTCCATATCCCGATCAGTATGGCCATTGCTGCCATTGTTGTTACAACGTCAACACATATTTCTATTGTGCTTCTGCAATCTTTGGTCAGAGTAGGTCTCAGCAACTTGAGTCTGCCATCCTTTTAGCTTCTAGACATTTGTGTACACTTGTGTACTGTGCTGTTCGTACTGCTGACCTTGACTGATTTTCTCACTCATTGTTGATTGCATTCCACACACTACTGTTGTGTCAACGTATCTGCTGTTCGCAATTCAGTACTGGCGTCTATGATGTTGATGTCTCACAAATACATCAACATTAACAAACTATGCATTACCACATATCAACCATCAAAACAAAACTTTCTAAGCCCACGACTGTAAGGGACAGAACTGCTCATCTAGATGGATCATAATTAATCCTCTTATCTTAACATGAGCCTGTGTCTCTTGATATTCTGTATATGCTCAGGTCAAGACTCGAGTTTCAATGAGACCAGCCAAAGTTTATGGTCACAATGACACAAAGCAGAAAAAAGCAAATATGCTATTGTCTATTTTGAAAGCTCTCTTCAATATCATGTCTTTTCTTTCCACCTGAAAAGATGGACATTACAGTATTTTGTTGTTGTTGTTTTACATTTTAAGAGTACAGTTACTGCTCACAAGAAATCACACACACACACTCACGCACGCACACACACGCACGCACGCACATACACATACACACACTCACACACGCCATCATCACCATTACCACACTACTACCTCAGTTTCATAACTGCAAACGACCTCTCTCTTCAACAGCCCATAGCCCATAGAAAAAGATCACCAGGCTCAAGTGAGATTACACGATTCGACTGAAACCTTATCGTATGCAAACAACTCATGAACAAGAAATAAACCTCTGCCCATTTTGCACTGCGCTTAAAATGTGAGAAGGGCCGGGTGGGAGGGAGAAGACAGCTGGAGTGCAGACCCATGCTATTACGGACATGATAGTCTGACACATTACGCAAGAGAACTGCTGGTACGCTTTGGCCTGCCAATAACGTAACATTTTCAAACGACTTCCTTTTACTCCTGCGTTTCTTTTGCTTTGGAAAATAGCCTGTCTTCTTTTTTCTACGTAGACTGTGTCATCGAAGCACCTCTTCAAAATATTTGCAGTTATTGTATCCCTTCCCTTCTGTGGAAAGCAAAGTGGTTAAGCTATACTAACAAAATCTTACGCTGGTTGGTTGGTTCTTTTGATAGAGTCGTTGACTCAAGATCTGATATCTCGAGTTCAATCCAAGCCCACAGAAAAAAAGGAAAGGGAAAAAAGAAAAAGAAAAGACCTATCCGCTGCCCATCGTAATGTTTCCATCATTCTAATGGTGTCAGCTGAGTAGCTCAAGGCACCCCCCCCTTTTTTTTTTTTTTTTTCTTTTTCTCTCCATTTCAACACCATGGCAGCTGACGCCGTTTGTGCAGGGTCAGGAGTTGCTAGATAATTGCTGACAGAGAAGAACACCTCAGTGGGAGTCACAGGCATTGCACGTGCTTTTGAGTTCTGTGTGTCCCAAATCTGATTTCCCACATCCAAACCTATTGCCTGCTTTTGTTTGTTTTGACTGACACTTGTAATAGATTCTGGGCATTTTCTGACGTTATGAAGCACTGATTTCCCACCTCCAAATATATTGCTGCTTTTGTTTGTTTGCTTGTTCTGAATGACTGTTGTATTAGATTCTGGGCATTTCCTGATGTTATGAAGCATGACAGTTTATTAATTCTGAAGCCAAATGACAAGGGGTCGAAACACCAAACTTTTTATCTGAAGACTAAACTGTCTGGGTCTGGCAAGAGAGCTTTCTATCTACCGAGATCAAGCTGTTGGATATGGATGCTGATATGAATTAGTGACTGGGCATACATGCAGACGGACAAGAGAAACTGGACTCCGACCAAGTTCAACGCCACAAACAATGCATCCTGTTTGTTGGTGGTGAAGACTAAAGATGGCAGAGTATGTCGTTATAACCATCACTTCCTGAGACACAATGCGATGCCGGTACTACCAGCTACACAACTGGAAGACAATTCAGGGTATCTGCTGCTACACCAGGAGTCAAACACCTCTGCTGTCTGAGAAGTCAATCTGGTTTTCCTGAATCGTGAAAACACGATCAGAAGATGGGCGTGTTGGAAACAGCCACACTTTGTCACAAACACATCCTCAATTTCACATGTAAATATACTGTGACAAAAAAAGAAAAAAAAGAAAGAAATAATCTAATGGTGATGGGCTTTCCCGTCGATATGACGAATGACTAAACATACTGGTTCTCATCATATAGCTAGCGTGTGTCATCAAGTAGGATAATAGATTGATCCTGAAGGAACATGTTCTTCAGCAGGCATGGCACTGGAAGTTCTGCGCCTTGGGCGCCTGAAAGCCTGGCCAGCCCAGGAATTTTCTTTTAAATGTGAAGGACACAAGCAATCCTCTCCCCACTCTTTCACCTACTACCGCTCTAGTTCCATACGTGCTTTGACTGCCACGTGTAGAAAGGCCTCAGCAGATGCAGCTTTGTTGTTTGGAGTTCCGTCTCCTGGCCTCTGCTTATGGCTCGGAGGCACGGGGATATTTACCAAAGACTGGGTATTTTATGGTGTTTAAAATCAGTCAACAGCGCAGACACACATACATGTATGCATACCACAGTACAACATCAACATTACAAAAACTGAACAAAAGACCCATGGGAATAACTAGCCTGCAACATATGCACTTATGTTGTTTTCAAACTTGTTTTATCTGCGCGAAACATCCAGTAGATAAATACTACTTAATTTACTTTTGTTTTCATTCAAAAACAGACAGACAGACAGACACAAAAATCCACAAAATCCGTAACTATTATTTTCGCCACTATGGCGACAGAACGATAACCCCTCCTCTCGTCCCCAAGCTCTACAGTGACGTAATCAGAATATGCGATACTCAGCCACCAAACGTCCTCGTTCCACTTAAATTCGAGTAGATGGCCCACCCACCCACCACCCCACCAAAAAAAAACAACACACACCATGAACATGTTTTCTTCTTTTCCTTTCTCAGATTTCTGTTTCACAAAGTTTCTAACTCCATGCGTGTAGGACTTTATCGGTGTACTGCCAATAGAAACAAATCTCCGAATATCATGCACAGCAATGAGGCCCACAAAACGATTTTATAAAAATTTGCTTCGATAGGTAGGTAAATGATATATATATATATATATACAGAAAGAAAAAGACGAACGCCGTCTCTTCGGAAAAGTTTTCACAGAAATTTTGATTTAACAAGACATAAACTTGATGACAAATGGGTCTGAAAGATGCACACATCCACGCCAGTTATACAAGATGGGGATGTAATATCACAAAAGTTACTGTCCACATTTTCCGGAATTTTCATTAGATGATGCTTACAAATCTCAGCTTTTCTGTGTTTCTCAACTGTCTGACCTTGCCTCTGTTCTCTTTGTTACGCTAGTGGTCATACGGTTACCAGTTTAGGCGACTCTCTCTCTCTCTCTCTCTCTCTTGAGTCAGTAGGCTACGAAGAATGTAAAGGCAACACAAACTACACTGCCTGACATTTGAGGAAAGACAATGGAGACAGCATCTCTATCATAAACAGGGCAGCGACACAAGTTATAGGAACGATGTGTTTTCGTTGTGGTATCAAAAGGACACGATGCCATGGTCGTTCCGACTGCCCCCTCCCCTTTCTCTGTTTCTTACTGTCTCTGTCTCTCTCTCCCTCTCTCTCTCTCTCTCTCTTCCTCCTTGCACAGAATCCTCTCTGCTTTCGAAGAGGAAAGCTTTGTACTAATTTGTAGTCATGAAATATATGTGTTGTTTCTTAAACGGCTTCCTCGCTTTTAAAAGAAGGTTGTACTATGTCAGAACATGAGTAAAACAAGGAAGGATATTTGTACAATGTCATAACGTAACAAGGAAGGTTGTACAATGTCATAACGTAACAAGGAAGGTTGTACAATATCAGGTAAAAGGACGAGGAAGGGTGTACAATGTCAGAACGTGACAAGGAAGGTTGTACAATGTCAGAACATAACATAGAAGGTTGTACAATGTCAGATGGTTAACAGAACAAGGAAGGTTGTACAATGTCAGAACGTTAACAGAACAATAATGTTTATATAATGTCAGAAGGTTAAAGAACAAGGAAGGCTGTACAAAGTATGAACGTTAACAGAACAAGGAAGGTTGTACAATGTCAGAACGTTAACAGAACAATAATGTTTATATAATGTCAGAAGGTTAAAGAACAAGGAAGGTTGTACAAAGTATGAACGTTAACAGAACAAGGAAGGTTGTACAATGTCAGAACGTTAACAGAACAATAATGTTTATATAATGTCAGAAGGTTAAAGAACAAGGAAGGTTGTACAAAGTATGAGCGTTAACAGAACAAGGAAGGCTGTACAATGTATGAGCGTTAACAGAACAAGGAAGGTTGTACAATGTCAGAACGTTAACAGAACAATAATGTTTATATAATGTCAGAAGGTTAAAGAACAAGGAAGGTTGTACAAAATATGAGCGTTAACAGAACAAGGAAGATTGTACAATGTATGAACGTTAACAGAACAAGGAAGGCTGTACAAAGTATGAGCGTTAACAGAACAAGGAAGGTTGTACAATGTATGAACGTTAACAAAACAATATGAACATTAACAGAACAAGGTTGTACAATGTATGAACGTTAACAGAACAAGGAAGGTTGTACAATTTATGAACGGTAACAGTACAAGGCATGTTGTACAATGTCAGAATGTTATCGTTGTTCGTTCTGGCTAAAGTGTTTTGTTGCTTAACAAACGCCATATAGCGTTAGGAAAATATGTGTTGTTTCACTCTTCCAAAATGGCTTATTTATTTCTAAAGGCTGTAAAACGTCGATAAATGCGCCACCCTTTCCACGACCCTGCTTTTTCGTTACACACAAAAATCTTATGTTACATTCTGGCACGTTGTTTAGGTCAAAGAATACAGAGGTGCAAAAGAAAATTGAGCAAGGATGTAAAGGCATTGTTATTTTACTTATCTCTCGTTGTGAAGATGCTTTATCCGGTGAGATATCTATCACGGCACCAACACTACAGTCTGCAGTGTAGGTACAGTGAAGGGTGTGTGGTTAAGGGGATGGGAATCTCCATCCTTACATAGAACAGAATTTGAATGCGGGTCCTCCCGCTTCAGTCTCCTTCCCAAAACTGTCATCATCAACGTCATCACGGAATTTCCCGATACAGGAAACAAAATCAAAGCCCTGTCTCACAATGTTGACTGCCTCAAGAAATGTCAACTTGCTCTCTTCAGTTCTACCCACATCCCGCCACCCTATCTGTGATCCTCCAGGTTCAGCCCTGGGGTGGTGGGTGGTTCTATGTTTATGTGGCCCTGTTAGCTCAGTTGGTTAGAGTGACACACTGATAACACACGGCTCGTGGTTTTGACTCTCGGGCCACAGTTCTTATTTGTTTGAAGCCACAGTTCTTTTTTTTTTAAGTGGCATGTTAACCTACTTCGTTGTAGCGTCATGCTATGGGGCCCGTTGAATGGACCCTCGGGCGGGCCACAGGTTTTATAACGGCAGCTTGCTTTTTCTTTTGATAGAGCCAATAGAGCCATGGACCCGAGATAAGATACCTGAGTTCAATCCCAGGGGAGAACATTAAAAGTGGCCAGGTCGCTGCTTCAATCATTCCGGTAGTGCCAGTTTTGTGCTTCATAGGTCATGCCCCTCCCCTTCCCCTTCCCCATTTCAAGACCTAGCCAGTGCATAGGGCTTTGTAACAGGCCCAAGAAGCCTGGCAAATAGTTGCTCGTACACTTGGGTGGAACGCATATAGAATTACCCGAGTGCGGTGAATCCCTACTCAGCTACTGAACAAACTACAAAATCTACCAAACCTCCCGCGCCTAATCTTTATCCTTTACCATCCTACAGGTTCAGCCCTCTTTTTTTCACAACACATTCCTCCATTTTTTTTTCATGTATCAAATCGGTCAAGTGATCCCTGCCTTTCAACGTCCTTGACCCGAAAGCAAACGAGACTGCTTTGCAAAATAAATAAGGAGGAGGAGAATTAAGAAATCAAGCTCGAGAAAGAATAGGATTTTTTAAAAAAAAAGAAGGAAAGGTTGGCTGAGTAAAAGGAAGTGAAAAAGAAAACGAAGAGAAGAAGAAAAAAGAAGGGAAGGAAGAAAGAAAGAAAAGAAGAACGAATTTAGGAGAAATAAGAAGAGGGGAAAGAGGTTATGAGAGAGAGAGTGTACGACAAAGTAGAAGAAAAAGAGGATGAGGAAGAAGAAGTGGATGACGAGAAAGCATAGAACAAGCATACACAGCACAACAACAACCGCATAAGTAAATTAACAAATCAATAAATAAAAGACAGATAAACGAAGTCTTCCTCTTTCTCGATACAGTAAGTGTAACAAATGTGCCATAAGAGATGATAACGTAGTATGGAGATAAGAGTTTTCCCTCTGTCCTTTAGTTTTTGTTGTTGTTGTTGTTGTTTTTGTTTGTTTTTTTTATCACAATTTTGATCATCAGCCAGCACGTTTATATGTTTACAGTTTAAAACTTATTTTCACGCAATCACTATAACCGAGGTATCTTTGCTGGGCGTTATGACCCCAAAGGCCAGTTCTACCATCATTTACAAATTCCCGAATATTTGATTAAGTTCATCACCATTTTATCACGAACAGAATAAAATAGGTGAATATCCAAGCAGTTTTTGTTTATATCTTTTTACACACACACACACACACACACACACACACACACACACACACACACACACAGTGCGCGCGCGCACACACACACACAAACACACACACACACGAAACATACACAATACACACACATGTAGTATGTGTCCATCCATCTTGGTCAGTCTTCTTTATACTCATCATCATTATTACTATTAGTATTACCACTAAGATTTATTGTTGCTATGATACTATTATTGAAACAAATCATTCAGACAACTCTTTGTCACAAGGATGCACTGTCACGAATAATAGTAATGTATGTTAAGATTTATAATCTTACAAAGATACATTTTAGGCTCTTCTCTGAGCATGCACTGCCATAGCGTTAAGCTGTGTTATGTTTCAGTACTATTCATTGATTTGTATCTTCTGGGTTTTTTTTAACTTGCATATTCAAAATCATGTATGTTCAACACAATCAGCCACTGGGACAAGTTAGTATCAAATTAACCAATTATTCATCTTCACATTCATATTCTTTTGTCAAAGTAGATTTAAAATGTGAAACTCGGGCTGCTCTGCCCCCTGATAGCGCGTCGCAGCATTTTCTTTTCTGTACCAAGACTTCAGAAAGGTAAAAAGGCTAATTGGCCTTCAAGGGGAGGGATCTGGGAAATCAACGTAATTCTCCAATGTTTTATACGAGGGCAGCTGTGCGAATACCCTGTTCTTCACGATTTTCAACTGCCATGTGATCTTTAGCGTGCGTAAACCAGATGGTAAAGGGTCCGACTCGTTTTTCATCCCCTTCCAAAGGATTAGATGTTCAGTTCGATTATCTGGTCAAACTGAGGAGAAAAGTCGAGGCATCAAAGGGAAACGAACGCTGGAATCTCGAGTTTAGTTACTGGTAGGCGAACGCCTGAACCATTCTGCCAATCTTCTTAAATCTTCCTGAATAACCCCTTACGTATTTTAAAAATCAAGGACAAAATTGAATACAGAGGACACAGTGACCCTGAAAAATTCTGTGAATCTTAGTGTTTCCTAAATGTAAGAAAGCAGTCAACAAAATATATACTTGTATACATGGGTCACAGTATACGTGGCGGCAACACGGGATGTCTGCTTTTCACAACAAAAGAAAAGTGCACAGAGAGAGAAAGAGAAACAGGGTGGGGGGGAGGACCTTAGAGACAAATTTGTCAAACTACAAACGATGTTTTTCTGCCTGCAATCAATAGACCCCTTTCGTTCTCAAGTGTCCTTCAAACTGCATCCAGTGCGGACATCACTAACCTAGTTTATCATCTCGTTCAAACGACAAGTGTCTAGACCATGACGCTATGTACAGTGGACAGAAAGGGAAAGGGCCGGTAGTGTGTTTTCTGTTTTCTTCCCGAATTGATTGATCACCCCAGTCCTTACCCCCTCCCCACTCACTCACTCTCTCTCTCTCTCTCTCTCTCTCTCTCTCTCTCTCGCTTACTTTTATTTCTTCTTTTTTTTTTTATTCGGGGGGGGGGGGGGGGGGTACTTCGGATTTTAATTCCTTTCAATGTATCCCATTGTTCAGTTTTCTGAAGATTGCGTTACAGCGCTCAAATATGTATACATAGATCAGCGGCAGGAAATATGTAAGTTAGCTTATGTGCCAATCTATATACCACGGGAAAACAAAATTTCATTCCTCTCCTAAGGGTCAAATTTTATTTTAAAAAAACAACAACAGTGGATATACCTATATATTTCCCTTTGAAAACAGATTTATCCTATGCACTCTTTCTCAAATAAATAGTCTGCGAAACGTTTAAAAATCAACTTTTTTAAAACCACAGTACTCTACAGCATCTGTGTCATTCATCATGTACAACAATACTGTCATTTCTCTCTGTGTCTCTGTCTGTCTGTCTGTCTGTCTGTCTGTCTGTCTCTCTGCCTGCCTGCCTGTCTGCCTGTCTGCCTATCTCTCTCTCTCCTCCCTCCCTCTCTCTATTTCTCTCTCTTTCTCGCCTATTACAAACATCTCTTAGAAGTGACTCCATCGGAAAATTATATTACACTGTCATGAGCTTAAGTTTTGGGACAACATCTAATATTGTGTTCAGCTGTTTTACATTGCACGTCAATTTCGGGTTTCTCAAGACGGCGTTCCA
This sequence comes from Monoplex corrugatus, assembly GCA_030674185.1. Classification (NCBI taxonomy): domain Eukaryota; kingdom Metazoa; phylum Mollusca; class Gastropoda; order Littorinimorpha; family Ranellidae; genus Monoplex; species Monoplex corrugatus. The sequence continues at coordinate 15,801,448 of CM060311.1, forward strand.
GCCCTCACATGATTTCATATACTTTGACACCACAAACGCTACGTCAGAGAAGGATCCAAATTATCTGTAGAATATGCCATGAGCCTGCGCATAAAACCTTCAACTGATTTTCTAGATTCTACTCTGTGTGTGTGTGTGTGTGTGTGTGTGTGTGAGAGAGAGAGAGAGAGAGAGAGAGAGAGAGAGAGGAAGAGCGAGAGAGGGGGGGGGGGGTGGGAGACCGAGAGAGAGGAAGAGAGTGAAAGAGAACGGAGGGGGCACAAATGTATAGAAATCTCCATAATGATCTAAATCAATCTCAGCTTTAGGAGATACAAAGAAATGGACACTCAATGATCAAATTCGACCAATGGCATCCATACATTGTATATCTTTGAAAATAAGTTGCGTCTATGAAGATAATATAAACTGATAAACTGTTTGTGAAGAAAATATTCATCAGATTTTTTTTTCATTTCATTTTTATACTAACAAAGGGTTCTTGATACTGCTTCTGTAATTAGTACTTTAGAAGAGCCATCGTTTGGTAACAACAACAGAGAAACAATCAACGTTGTTTGGTGGTTAGCACTTCATAATACAATTTGGAATAAGTGAGTTCAATTCCCAGATTCGGAAGTCACAAACACTGTGAACAACCATTATCTGATAACAACTGTCTGGAAATGGTCAATGTGGCTTGGTGCTTTGTACTTCATAATTCAACAAGAGACAAATGATTTCAATTCGCCATTAGATTGAGAAGTTATAAATCAGCCTGATTTTTTCCCTTTTCTGTGAGAGGCACGGTTATTTAAAATGTTAGAATCTTTGAACAGGGATGCCCTGTCTCTTTTTTAATGGATTCAAGCTTTCATTGTAGGCTATAATACTCAAAAAGTTTGAGTAGTTTGCAATATTACTATGTGCAAATTATATGATCAATTTGATATGTTCATATTACGCTGTAAATTTACTTGTATATCTCTCTCTCTCTCTCTTTCTCTCTCTCTCTCTCTCACACACACACACACACATTAGCGCGCGCGCGCGCTCTCTCTCTCTCTCTTCTCTCTCACACACACACACACACACACACACACACACACACACACACACACACACACACAGGCCATGGACCGCCACCACCACAATCATTTTAACCACAGAGAGTTCCTCGGTGCAATCGACCTCTCTGCTGAACAAACTGAAAGCCTACAGAAAAAGATCACCAAATCCTCAAATGAAATTACGCGATTCAACTGAAACCTTACGTAAAGATCACCAACCTCAAATACAATTACGTGATCCTAAACTGAAATCTCACGCACGCAAACCACTCATGAAGAGGAATTCAACTTCTGCCCGCACGTCTGTACTGCACTTAAAACATGAGACGGGGCGGGACGGAGTCGTAGAGTGTGATAGCGAGCTTGGACATCCAGGCAAACACAGACATGATCCAATGACACACTGCACAAGACACACTGCTGGGATGACTTGACTCGTGTACTCTGTAACCCCTGTTTACTTCAAAGAATCCTATAACCCCTGTTTACATCAAAGAATCTTATTTTCGTCCTTTAACTACTTTGCCTGTGCAAAATCACCAATGTAACGTTCTCCTTCTTCGTGGCGGAATCACGCATACATTCTTTTAAATGTATCTATAGTCACTGTGCGCCCTCCCTCTCACCACCTCTGAAGAAAACAACATGGTCTGAATCACAAGTGTTTAGCGTTACATTCCACCTTACTTGTTTTATCTGTACCAAACATCTTGTCCTAAATATTTACTAATTCATTCTTAGTCTTAATTTATACAGAAAGGGTGGTGTAATATTTTCTGGAAAAAAATCACAACTATTATAAAAGAGTAATACATCTTCCCTTCGTATAATGCGCACATACTAAAACATACAGTTAGAAGTCGTTTATATCATCTGGCTCTGCTTCTGAGGAAGTATCGTCATTAGCAGGGGCATGCAGTGTCCTCATTGAGATGGGACTAGGCCATGGGAGGGGGGGGGGGGGACTAAACTCTTCCTATGTCATCCTGCAAAAGTGCGTTCTTCTCTGGTGGGTTGCCCACGGAAGCTTGATATTACTGGTTCTGCGAACTTCCTGACAATGGGACTTCGGCTGAAAAAACTTGGGTTTCATGGGATGTAGAGGAGCCGAGATAAGTGACATGGGATCGATGCTTTTGAAAAGGTATGGAAGATGTAGTAACAAAAACAAAAAAGGAAAAAGAAAAGAAAAAAGTTGACATCAAACACGGGGGAAAATCAACAGGAAAGTAACAGTAGCAAAAATAAACATGTGTATCACAAAATAAACATGCAGTATTTAGCTGCTGACCTGTCTGTCTCAGTTGCATTTGTGTAAATGACCAAATCACACAGATAATGCACCGTAAAGAGGCTTTATGTTCAATTTAGGTCTTTTTCACATTTCGGTTTAAAAACAACAACAAACTTTCATTCCATTTGAAAGTTATGGAAGAGCAGGCTCTTGCGTGCATTGGTACATTCCATCTTCCTGTATGCATGCCAGACATGGACCTTCACAACGAATTTGATTTTAAAAAAAACATAATAAAAAAAAAACGGGTACGGCCATGTAACAAAAATCAACGGCCTTGCTAAATCAATCCTCTATGGAATTGCTGAGGGAGGAAGACGGAGGAGAAGGTAAAAGAAAACAAACTAAAAAATCCAAACAAAAAAAACAAAAAAACAAAAAACGATGGACTGACAATACCTTGGAATGGATAGAGAATTAGAAACCTTCTGCATACGGCCGACAGAGCTGAAAGAATCAAGTGAACAATTATTTAGTGCGGCGTTCCAATGACTCTTCACGGAATTAAGGGAGCAGAAGAAGAAGAAAGGGAAGGAAGCAAGGGGCCTAAAACTCTTCCATTACATTGCTTTATCAGTGTGCCGTGAATACAAGCACATCTCCGGACAACATCCACAGCGAGAAGTCGTGCAAAGTAGATTGAAAACTGGGCTTTAATAGATAGGCAAAAGGACCTGTACACAGAAAAAAAGGATGACGTTGCGTCAGGGTGATGCCCTCTGCTCGGGGAATTTTACATGGAAATTTTGTTTTGACAAGAGACATAAAAACAACAAAAGGTTGGTCTGAAAGATGCACGATCCGATTATTGTCCACGTGTCCATCAGAATCACACAAGACAGGGATGTAAAATCACATCAAAAGTTACTGTCCATATTTTCTGAATATTTTGTTCATTATTGCTGCTGGATTTCAGTTCCGTGTTTTTCTAAAATGTGTGTTTGATATCTGTATTCAGTGTACACACACACGTACGCACGCGCACACACACATACGTGTGCGTGCGCATGTACATGCATATGCACGCACGCACACACGCATGCAAAGACATATACATACGCACACATTTTCAGTATTAACATATCTTCTCTTACTTCGGGTTCCTTCACTATCCCCTTAACCTCGTTAACTTGTCTTATATATTACATGTCTTGTTTTAAAACTTCCAGGAAAAGGGAGATGTCGCACTCGTTAACATGAATTCAATAACGTATTTACGGGAAGTAACCTAATCGCCTTTCCCCGAACTCGCAGGAAAAACTTGCATTCCCTGGAGGATAATGCACTGACTAGGTCTATACCAGAACGATTTTGGCTAAGCAAGGTTAAGCCAGACATGGCGCCGCCACATGCATCCCAGTCACAGTGAAATCGGCTGGTAAAATGGAATGCTGACAGCCGTTTCTGTTTATATAGTACACACATTTCGTGCCGTTTTTGTTGTTTGTTGTTGTTGTTGTAGTTTTATGTTTGCCGTGTTCTTTTACAATTCTTACACTGATAATAAAACTGTTGGTTAGTGTAGCAACACTTGAGAGCTACTCAGAAATTTCGTCCATTTTCCTCTGAAATACATCCATGGAGCTAATGAGACCAAAGACAAGATTTTGGAATCTGTGGCGTCCTAAGGGTACACTGAAAGTAATGAGAGGGGAAGCTTTTGGTCCAACCTCAGTTGTCAGTACACAGACTGCATTCAAGCTCACAGAAGAACTGAATCCATTTCGGAAAGGGCGTCACCCAGCACTTCACTTTTCTATTCGAATGTCTTGTGTCCAGACAAATTCTGAGTTTTCAAATATCAATTTTCCACCATAATTAGCGAAGTGATCAAATCTGTGAACTGTGTGACTTTGGTAATGACCTTGTTGTCTTCCATCTTGTGGAGTTGTACTTTAGTTTACATTTTGATGGTTTTTTTGTTATTATTATCGTATATAGTACACTAATGCTGCGTGCAGCCCTGAACAAATCCTGGAGAGAACATCCAACTAACAAAGAGTTATATGGTAAGATCCCACTAATCAGTAAATCAATACGTCAACAAAGACTGCGCTTCGCGGGACACTGCTGGCGGAGCAAAGAAGAACTGGTGGGGGATGTTCTACTATGGAGACCCAGCCATGGCAAACAAAGACCAGGACGTCCAAAGAAGACCTTCATCGACCAACTGATGGATGATACGGGCTGTCAGTATGATGAACTACCTACTGCAATGTCTGACAGAGAAGGATGGAAGAAACGTGTCACGGATAGCCGAGCAAGCTCGACATGATGATGATGATGATAAAGTACAAGCCTTTTTGGATGAACGACCGGTGTTATGTTAAATTTCAAGTGGACTGTCACTTCTTCCAGGGTGTTTCCTGAAAAGACCTGATCGTACTTTTTGCAAAAAACTCAACTGTAATTTTTGCAGAAAACACTCCATCAATGCTCAAGTCTTTTCGACAGAAAGGATCAGCTTGATAAGCTCTGATTTGGGGTCACTTGAAGAGGACGTGTTAACAACTTGGAAAGAACTTTGGTATGTACGTCCTTTGTATGTCATTTTTAAAGAAAGAGTTGGCGACGTTCACTTGTTTGGCCTGATTATCCAGTTGGTCGATCTTCATTGAGGCAGTTTTCTTGTCTTCTTGTGCACAGTTGATTGAATAACGTTCACCACTGCTCCTATATCAAATTTCATATCATCAACGTTGGCATAGCTGGTCTGACCTAGTTCTCCCAACTGTTACTGCGTCGACAGATCAGGCCCAACGCGGGATATTCACTGCAGCCACGCGTGACACTATGATTTTTAGGAACCAGAAGAACAAGAAAACCAATGTAAGCGCGTATTTAACAAAACAAGACAAAACAAGCGCAAATTTTCGGCCAACCAGCCTTTGTCAAGCGCGAACGCACGGTCACAAACAGATCACAAACACCAAACAATGGATAATAAAAACAGGACTAAAAACTTCCCTGTCGCCTCGTCCAGTGGATAAAAAGAGGACCAAATGGAATGCCCATGTCTTCATGAGCAGTAGTCGCCTCGTCCTGTGGATAAAAAGGGGACCAAATGGAATGCCCATGTCTTCATGAGCAGTAGTCGCCTCGTCCTGTGGATAAAAAGGGGACCAAATGGAATGCCCATGTCTTCATGAGCAGTAGTCGCCTCGTCCTGTGGATAAAAAGGGGACCAAATGGAATGCCATGTCTTCATGAGCAGTAGTGCTCATGAAGACATGGACATTCCATTTGGTCCCCTTTTTATCCACTGGAAGTGCTCATGAAGACATGGGCATTCCATTTGGTCCCCTTTTTATCCGCTGGACGAGGCGACAGGGAAGTTTTTAGTCCTGTTTTTATTATCCATTGTTTGGTGTTTGTGATCTGTTTGTGACCGTGCGTTCGCGCTTGACAAAGGCTGGTTGGCCGAAAATTTGCGCTTGTTTTGTTAAATACGCGCTTACATTGGTTTTCTTGTTCTTCTGGTTCCTGTTTGCTTGGGCGCGGGCATCGCACTTGTTTTGGACTATGATTTTTGTAGAGTGTAGTTGTTCTGAGTCTTTGTGCGCGAATTGTCACTATCTGACAGCATCACGTTTCAAATTCCAAGGGAGCTTTGCGTTCCACTGGTTGTAGACATTCCTTTACAGCAACAGGGGTTGTTGCTACCTGTATTGCATTTATTGTTCACAACCACTCGGGCAAAAGCCTTGCCAAAAACGCTGAGCAGTGATATGCCTCCATAACCGTTACAGTCGTTGCAGTCTCCCTTGAACTGATCCCTCATCCCAACACTGGCAGAGCAGCTTGTGAAGATGACTCAGAAGCGCTGGTTTCCCACAATGAATAGATTCAGCATGGATGCCGTCTTTGTCTGGTGCTTTATTGTGAGCAGCTGAGTAACTGATCTTGCCGAGTTCGTCCTCTGTTGGGAGTAGGTCCAGCTCACTGATGACAGGCAAGGCAGGATTGCTGGCAAGGGCTGACTCAATGATCATGTTCTCAATGGAGTACAGGTTCTGGTAGGGTTCAGCCCACCTCTCCATCTGCTTGGCACGGCCTTTGCTGACTTCGCCATCTGTGGACTTCAGCGAAGCGACCGATCTTGCCAATAATGGGCCCAAAAACTTTCTTCATCACCTAGACACACCTTGCATGTTGCCACTTTCGCGCACGACTGGATGTTCTGATAATTATAGGGTCTGTCGGTAGTCGTTTGCGTAGCGCCTAGCCATCTGTAGGGCATTTTTTCTTGGTGTCCTTGGTGCAGAGATTTTTTTCTGATGGATCTATTTTGCAGCTGATCAGAGCTACTCTCTTGACATCGATGACAGATTCCATCTAGACAGGTGAGCCTAGAACCTGTCTTGGTTTTCCTCTTTCTTCTCTCTCAGACAGGTGAGCCTGGAACATGTCTTGGTTTTCCTCTCTTTCCCCTCTCTCAGGCAGGTGAGCCTGGAACCAGTCCTGGTTTTCCTCTTTCTTCTCTCTCAGACAGGTGAGTCTGGAACAAGTCTTGGTTTTCCTCTCTTTCCCCTCTCTCAGACAGGTGAGCCTGGAACCAGTCCTGGTTTTCCTCTTTCTTCTCTCTCAGACAGGTGAGCCTAGAACATGTCTTGGTTTTCCTCTCTTTCCCCTTTCTCAGGCAGGTGAGCCTGGAACCAGTCCTGGTTTTCCTCTCTTCCCCTCTCTCAGGTGAGCCTGGAACACTCTTGGTTTTCCTCTCTTTCAGCTCTCTCAGGCAGGTGAGCCTGGAACACTCTTGGTTTTCCTCTCTTTCCCCTCTCTCAGACAGGTGAGCCTGGAACCTGTCTTGGTTTTCCTCTCTTTCCCCTCTCTCAGACAGGTGAGCCTGGAACACTCTTGGTTTTCCTCTCTTTCCCCTCTCTCTGGCAGGTGAGCCTGGAACACTCTTGGTTTTCCTCTCTTTCCCCTCTCTCAGGCAGGTGAGCCTGGAACACTCTTGGTTTTCCTCTCTTCCTTCTCTCCCAGGTGAACCTCGAATCAATCTTAGTTTTCTCTCTATTTTCTCTCTCAGAAAGGGGAGCCTCGAACCAGTCTTGGTTTTCCTCTCTTTCTTCTCTCCCAGGTAAGCCTCAAACCAATCTTAGTTTTCCTCTCTTTCTTCTCTCTCTGACAGGGGAGCCTCAAACCAGTCTTAGTTTTCCTCTCTTTTTCCCTAAGGGGTGAGAAGACGGCGTTGTACATGTAGATGGTGTCAAGAATGAATTGTTACGTCTCCTCCATGGTTGTGGTTGCATTTACCTTGAAAGCTTGTTCCAATTGGTCTTCTGAGTTCTGTGCGAAGCTCTGGGTTGGCTGCTGTAGCAGTGCTGATATGTGGACATCCTTTCTGATAATGGAAACTCTTTGGTTTCATTCGGACTTTGCTGTACACAATTGGCGTGTGTGAAAAGCACACAGTTGACGACAACTCTTCTGCTGATGATCATGTCAAGATGTTCGGCTGATACTTTCGACCTCACCAGGAGACTTTGTGGCAAGTTTTTGTCTTGAAAAACGTGCAGCTGATTATATTATGCTTTCATTGAGGAACAGTAAATACACTCGCTCTCTCTCGCACAAACATACAAACATGAACACACACAATTTCCCTGTTTTTCTCTGAAACTATCCACACACACACACACAAACTTCTTTTCTTTCAAAGAAAAAAGCTGTACATTTAGGAAATATACGTACATTGATTTCCGCTTGTAAACAGTTCCTTGTATTCAAATGATGATTGTAAGATATCAGGAAATAGTTTTGTCCTGATAAAGATATTGAGCGGCTTAAATATGTCGTGCAATAACAGAAAAACGTGTGTGCCATTTCGCTCTTACAATGTAATAATAATAATCATAATAATAATTACAATATTTATATAGCGCAAAATCTTGATAAAATCAAATCTAAGCGCTAAAAGCAGACACACACGCACGCACGCACGCACGCACGCACGCACACACACGCACGCACGCACGCACGCACGCACACACACACACACACACACACACACACACACACACACACACAACACACACGCATGGCTATAAATGGGGAGAAAGAATAAAAGCAATAAAAGCAAAAATAAAAGCAATGGAAAATTATAGAGAGCATAGCATATACAATTATATATTATAACCATGTGATTCCCCTCCGAGCGGAGACAGGCTGCAGAGGGGGGGGGGGGGGGGGTTGAGTGAGGTTAGGATTTTATGCGGAGGAGAAAAGGTGAGTTTTGAGAACGGACTTGAAGGAGACAAAAGTAGGTTGCTGACGGACTGAGAGAGGAAGTTTGTTCCAGGAGAGTGGACCAGAAACAGAGAAGGCTCGTGGACCATAGGTATTGAGCTTAGTGCGTGGAAAGCGAAAAGTCAGAGGATCGGAGGCAGAGCGGAGGGTACGTGAGGGAACATAGATCTCAAGTAGGCTTGACAGGTAATCGGGGGCTGCGTTATTGAGGCTTTTGTAGCACATGGTGTCTAGTTTGTACTGTATGCGCTTTGATACAGGGAGCCAGTGAAGTTGTGCCAGGAGAGGAGATATGTGGTCAGCTTTTTTCTTTTTGAGTACAAGGCGTACAGCATTGTTTTGAATGCGCTGTAGGATGTGATGATGGAGGCAGGAAGACCAGACAGGAGTGAATTGCAATAGTCAATGCGAGACATTATGAAGGAGAGAACGAGTTTTGCAGTTGTTTCGACAGAGAGATACTTCCTGATCAGCCTTATACGATGGAGATGATAGTAGCAGGATCTGGCAGTTTGAGAAACAAAGTTGTTCATGGAGAGGGTAGAGTCAATGCAGACACCAAGGTTTTTAGCTGAATCAGAAATTGGGACTGATGTGTTACATAATGGGAGAGAAAGAGGAGGCAGCTGAGAAAGTTTCTGACGGGTGCCAATGAGGATAGGCACAGACAGGCTTCTTTTTGTTTTCAACAGCCGAACAATGTCAATAATCGCACAGTTCTTGCTAAGAAAAGAAATCTTATAGTTCGATATTATGTATTGTTTCAGTGTTGCAAAGTGGGTTCTTTGAACTAAAACGATGGTTACACAATGGCTTTAAGGCAATATTCTTCGATCTTTGTTCTTTTAAAGACTTTTAACCGATGAGATATTTATGAGGGCGTCTACGCTACCTCTACAGGTCTTGTGAAAGGTGTATGTAGGGGAAATAGGAGGATCCATTTTTATATAATACGGGATTTGAACATGGGACTTTCTGCTTTGGTGTCCCCTACTTCCATCCCAATGCTTTCACCACCAACGTTGAATTTCCCTATAATGGAGAGGATCAATGTCTTGTCTCAAAATGTCAAATGCCTCAAGAAATATTAAAATTACTCTCTTCCAGTCTGCCCAGCCCCCAACCATATCTCCTCCCCTTCCATATCTTAATCCTCTTTCAAATACACGTTCAAATCCCTTCCTCTCCAACTCACTGAGATGTTTTTTGTTATATCTGTGTGATCAGACAATCCCATCCACTCAACGCCGTCATAAGCAGGCAAGACTGCCTTTCAGCACAAATTAAAAAAAACGGGAATGCCCACGACAAAAATTAAAAAAGAAAAAAAGGAGCAACAAGGAGAAGGAGGAAGAGGATAAGAATTTGGACATTAAGAAAAAAGGAGGAAGAAATGGAGGAATTAAAAGAAGGACAGCTGGATGATATGAGACGGAAGAGAAGAAAGATAATGAACAGGAGAAGATAAAAGAAAAAGAATTCGGGAGAAAAAGCAAGGACGGGAGGTGGTCAGTTCGACGTTCTTTCTTTTACTTGAAGAAAGGAACAACAAAAATTAGGAAAAGAAACAAGCGCGCACAACGGTAACATAAATAAACTACTATCTTCCAACATACATGTAGATAAACAAACGACTATCTTCCTCATTCTTGATAGAACAATTGCAGTACACCCGTAATGTACTGAGACAAGTGAAATGATAATGAACTAGCGAGGCAGCATTTTTCCGCAGTATTGTAGTTAATTTCATCCACTCACTTTCTCTTTAGCCATAAATTTGAAAATGAGCCGTGCACATTTAATGAACGTATAATTTGAGTTGTGACTGAGGCTAAATATAATTGTAAATAGGAAGAAATTTTTGCAAGGCCACTGTGACCAAACTCGTTTGCCTTCTCTGAACTTTCGTCACGGTTTTGTGAAATTCTGTTGTGAATGGAATAGATGTAAAGCCTAAGAATTATTGTTTACATGTTTTGGGACACACACACACACACACACACACACACACACACACACACACACACACACACACACACACACACACACACACACACATATATATATATAAATATATATATATATATATATATATATACATACACAAACACACAAGTACTCACTCCATATGAATCCTCTTCTTTATCTCTTTATCATCATTATCACCATCTTTTTTATTGCTTTTTCATATTATTACGATATACCAATATTACTATTAAAGCACAAAACATTCCGACTGTTCTTCGTCATAAGGATACACTGCCATGAAGAATGTATATATTTTATATATATATTTCCTTATTCATTAATTGTATTTACTTATCTGTTTCTTTGTTAAATATTCTGAATGTAATTTATGCACACATTCATTTTGCACCACCATAGTGCTACAACATACACTTTTGACATTTATCTATTTGCTTCTTCTGGGTTTTCTCTAACTTTCATTCTCAAAATAATGTGAAAAGCAATCAACTATGGGAACAATTATCAAAGCTAGCGTTAAACTGATCAATTACAAAGCGCTTGTTATTTTCCGACGAGTCCACTATTATTTATGACCAAAAACAAAAGTTAAAAGAAATGAGAAAGTGACCTTCACAAAGTGTTTCAATGATCGAATTTTCTAAATTCAGAAACTATTCAACAAACAAAAACGGTATGTATAAGCCACAGTACACGTAACTGAAGCGTTTGGTATCTGTTCACATCAATACAAATAACCACAGAGAAATTGCGAGACGGATAGAGAAAATTCGGGCCCTAAGACAATCCTAAGACGATAAACTTGTTTGTGAAGTTACAAACAATATTTGTGTTCCCTACAATCGGTTAGTGCCCTTTACTCAACTGTCCTTCAAACTGAATCGAGCGTTGACATTATTAACCAGTTTACTGTGCCGTTCGAACTAGTGTCTAGACCATGACGCTATTTAGTCGACAGAAAAAGGAAGGGACAGCAGTGTGTTTTCTGTTTTCTTCCTCAATTGATCATCCGACTCCTCACCTACTTTCTCTTCCCCCTCCCCCTCCCCATCTCTCTCTCTCCTCCTCCTCCTCCACCTCCTCCCCCACCTAGTCATACACTCAACTGAACTCCCAAATTCCAGTTCTGAGGATTGATTTATGTAAACCAAGTCTCTTACTCAGGGAGCGTACTCTGAAACATCCTCTAACCAAATAGGCGATCCTGCAACAGCACTACAAACTTTGTTAAACACGTCATGTCTTATTTTCTTAGACATACCTCTGTTTAAAAAAAAAAGACTTCAATATCTTCGTACATATTATATCAAAAACAAGTAATAAACGTGCTTGTATGCTGTGCCTTCATGTTTCAGATATTCGTTCACTATCCTTCCATGTTTCATAATATTTTGTCTTTGTTTTCAATTCAACATCAACTGTGTACATGTAAGCGCTCAGTGTTATTTCATGTTTTATCAGCTCTATCTCTTGTATGTGTATACATATATGTGTAAGTATGTATGCTGTGCGTTATACATGTGCAGATGTTTGTAGTCTTCTTTTAAAGTATTAAGATGGAAATTGTTCTGGCTACAACGCAAATGTTGGTTCATGCTTTTTCATTCAAAACTCGTGGCCAAACGATTCGTCTGTTGAACACTAATTACATTTCACCACACATTTCCCAACGTTCATCATTAAATATGAAAATGCTGCAAGTGCTATATCACAATATGTATATAACCTCTGGACTGCGTCTTAAATCTACTTAACCGGAATTTTTAGAGTTTAATCTGACAGTGTGTGTGTGATTGTGTGTGTCTGTGTGCGTGCGAGTGTGAGTTCGTGTGTGTGTGTATAACACACACACACACACACACACACACACACACACACAAAATATATATATATATATATATATATATATATATGTATGTATATATATATATATATGTGTGTGTGTGTGTGTGTGTGTGTGTGTGTGTGTGTGTGTGTGTGTGTGTGTGTGTCTGTGTGTGTCTGTGTGTGTCTGTGAGTCTCTGTGTGTGTGTGTATCTCTCTCTCTCTCCTCTCTCTCTCTCTGTGTGTGTGTGTGTTTGTGTGTGTGTGTGTGTGTGTGTGTGTGTGTGTGTGTGTGTGTGTGTGTGTGTGTGTGTGTGTGTGTGTCAGTAGACCACAGGTAATGTCAGAGCAGCACAAACTACATCGCCTGCCAACATAAAACCTGAATTATTGCAGACAACATCATAAAGAGGACAGCAACAGAGATAATAATGTGTTCTGTTTGAAGGCCTACAAGGGCACGCCGCGCGCGCGCGCGACACACACACACACACACACACACACACACACCACACACACACACACACACACACACACACACACACACTCACTCATCTCTCTCTCTCTCTGTCTCTCAACAAGTATTTGTGCTAACACAGTTTTCATACGAAGAGTGATTATCATTGTTTTGTCCCTACTTTTTCTTTGCTTTAAAATGCCATACGATGGTAGGAAATAAAGTGTATTATTTTGCTCTTCTGCTAGCTGTAAACAAGCTTTGGTTTCCAAAACTACAATATTCATTTTTCTCCATCTATATAAAAGCTTTGCTTTGAGTTCATTTTATTTTATTTATTATCATTTTTGTTTTTTTGAATGTGTGTGTTACAAATCTTCTCGGATGTGTGTATGCACGTTGCTTTGCCTACACTGCCCTGGTTGTATGTTGCTGCATATTCTTTATTCGTTTGGTGGACTTGCATGCAGGATGTTTTCCTGTGTTGATAAGCCAGCCAGGGGCATAACTAACAGGATCTTTAATCTGCGTGTATGATATTATCCATGCGTATTGCACTCACATGGGTATTGCATACTGGCAGTTCTGCACATGTGTTGACCCGAAAGAAGAAAAACACTACCACTCTTTAACTATCAGGTAGAGGTGTCAAGATGGATCAAACCCTGAAGCTTTCTTCTTCACTCGACTACTGGCCCGTCGCTTTGAATTTTAGAATACAAGTTTTTCACTATTCTGATACACGTGTTGTAAGAGCCTATGCCAAGAGGGTTCTTTGATTTCAAACAAATATAATGCAATATTGTAAAGGCAAAGTTTTTGCTTTATCCTTACTTAAGTGACTTCAAACAATTTATGTCAAGATATCCCTGAACGCGCAGATATTTTACCAAGTCCATGTTATCCGATGTTGATTATGGACAGATCATTACCAAGTTTCAGCCAAATGTTTGACCATTATGTGATTGAGATTGGTGTATTTTCAAGGTCATCACTCCATCTTGGGGGGGGGGGGAAGAGGTCAGAGACAGGAGGGAGGAAGGCGAGGAAAGTGAGAAGAGAAAAACGCTCACACAAAGATCGTGACGGAGAATAAAAGTGCAAACAACACATCGTTACTGTCGTTTGTGTGTATTTGCATGTGTGTTTGTGCTTTGACGCGCGTGCGTGCGTGCGTGCATGCGTGTGTGTGTGTGTGCGCGCGAGCGTGCGTGTGTGTGTGTGTGTGTGTGTGTGGTGGTGTGTGTGTGTGTGTGTGTGCGTATGTGTGTGTGTGTGTGTGTGTGTGTATGTGTGTGTGTGTGTGTGTGTGTGTGTGTGTGTGTGTGTGTGTGTGTGTGTGTGTGTGTGTGTGTTTGAGCACATATATGTACCTTTCAAAATCAATTTAGTCAAGGACGATTCATTTTTCATTGAAGACTTTCATAACGTCGCCCACATCATCTTTCAAAGTCTAGTGATGGGTGTGTATGTGTCTGTCGGAGGTCTTACACAATTCTGGATTTAAACCCAGAACCTCCAGCTTTAGCTGACGCTCACATACATGTACTTTCTTTCACCATCAATGTCTTCACGAATCTCCCCATATAACCTAGAAATTCAAAATCCCTTTGTAATATCTCTCAAAAGGTCCACTACTTCAAGAAATATCAATTGACCGTTTTCCAATCTGCCTAATCCCCCTGCCCTTAACCCCCTTTCCTAATCTTAATCATTTTCTATCCTACAGTTTTCACCACATTCGTCTGCCCACATGCTTTGATATTCTCACAGCCAAATGGGTCTTGCCATCCCATCCCTTCAACACCCTCGCAAGCAGACAAGTATGGTTTTCAAAAAATAAAAATAACAATGATAATAAAATAAAAGCTAGCGGATGTTGACGAAGAAAAAACTAAAGGAAAGACAGAGAAAAAAGAAGAGGACAGGAGGGGATGTAAGAAATTAAGTACAAGGAGGGTTAGGAAATATCAAGAAAAAGGTAGAGAAGCATGACCAGGAGTAGAAGGGCGAGAAAAAGAAGAGATGGAGGATGATAAGGACAGAAACAGAACCAAGAACAAATTCTATTTTCAAGGATAGTCGTTCAAGCACTCTGAATGCTTTTCACATTCAGCCCTCGCCTATGGGGCATTTACAATGTACTTACAAAATACCTATTCAGTTATAAACTCTATTAATACGAATGAACTGTAACTGCGTAAGGACGTCATCAACGCATCCATATTTTTAAGGACAGTGGAAGTACATGTACATTAAAGCTTTTTTACAGACCAGGTCCATGGAGGTTCCACACCCATACAAGTATACAACACAAAAGAGCTATAAGAACAAAGAGATAGCAAAACATTTAAATGTCACCTGTGCTATTATTAGTAATTATGTACGAGCACACTGTAATGCTTACTGAGAATCTATACTGCTAAACACAAGCTATAAACCACAATGAGAAAGCAAAACGTCAAAACGTCACCTCTACTAGCATTATTAATTTTGTTATTAACACAAGATAACTTTCGCAAAAATGAGTGACACAAACGAATGTATTTTCTTACAAATGACAGTTATACTAAAAATATTCCACATATTCCTACATAAAACTCAGTGATGTATAGGATACTAAACAATATATGTACACATTCAACTGAAATCTTGTATGTTGTTGTTGTGTATTTGTGAAATGTAAAAGAAGATCTCTTTTGAATGTTGCTGTGTTATGAAATGATCTTAGATTAGACGGAAGGACATTCCAAAGGCTACCAGAGTACCACAACTTCGGTTTAAAAATGTCAGTCCTACATACTGGGACTTGGTTTTCAGTGTGATGTCGATGTTTTGTGGGCAAAATATATTGAAAGAAAAGAATTAAGGAGGAGAAGGAAGACACGATGGAGAGAGAAGAAGGAAAAGGAAGACGAAAAGAACAAGAGGAATAGAAAGAAAGCGTATGTCTAGCAACAGAAACGAACAAATAACCAAAACATTGGAAAACCAAACATATAACAACACACGTAAACAAACAGTCTTCCTTTTTCTTGATAAAACGGCATGTGCAACAAACCTCTTACTATGCCAATACAGATGACACAATACGACGTGGAAAAGCAGAGTTATTTTTGTTGTCTTTTAGTGCTTTTGTCCACTTTCTGTACAACTGTGATCTCAGATGATTGATTGATTTATCCGATTTACGTTGGCAGATGATACGGCAGACAGGATGGCCATCCCAGGGAAGTGGGGAACGGGGGGTTGACTAATCCTACAATGACAATTTCAGAACAACAGCAGTCCTCTGCTGAGTTTGGCTGTAAGAAGGCCAGTTTCATGTAGCACACCCCGGGCTGAAACTTACAACCACTGGCAAATGACCATAAAAATGAACCACAAGCATTTAAATATACACAGTTCTTGTTCCTTTCGAGGCAAACATGATTAATATAACCAAGGCCATTGTGACCCAGAATCAGTCGGTTCTATCAATGTTTGTAAATTAGTTACCATGCACTTGAACGAATTTTCGTGTTTCGTGAAATTCAATTATCAACAACCAAGAAAACATCGCCTATTAAGACGCGCATGCACTCACTTGAAATTTTCGCGTTTTGTGAAATTCAGTTCATCAACAGTCAAGAAAACCTCGCTAATATATTAAGACAGATGGCGCACATGCCCCCCTCCCCCCCACACACATACACAACACACACACACACACACACACACACACACACACACACACACACACACACACACACACACACACACACACACACATATATATATCACACCACATCTTGTATCTGTTCATGGTAGAAAGAAACTCTAGGGAGAGCTAGACAACAGAAGGTCTTCAGAGAAGTAACCCCCTTTAGACAAGTGTTTCGGCCCTGAATTCCTTACACTCTCGGGGGCCGGGCCACATCCAGGTCATGACTCCTGGATGCCCTTCTGCTGTTGTCTATTTTTTTTTTTTTTTTTTTTTTTTTTTTTCCCACGCCGGGGAGCGAACCTGGGCGATTCTGCGCTTCAGAACTGCGGTACGCGGTTTTACCAATGTGCTAACGGGGCACACATCATCTGTAGGGAATTTAATCCTTATGAAGTTCACTTTTGGTTCCTCCTTGCCCAGATCCAGCTTGAGCTCCTTTCTGCTGCCTCTGCCATCGCTTTAAGGGCTCTAGTCCTCTTCTTCCCAGAAATGGCGAGTTGTTTCATGAGATCATAAGCGGAGGTGCCCACAAACCCTCTTGCCCCGACCTCTATGGCGAAGATTTTGACCCGCAGACCTGCTTTCTTCAGGGTGCTGGCAAGACCGGCGTATTTTTCGGTCTTGTAGATATGTGCTTCTTCCATTCTGCTTTCGTATGGCACAGTGAGTTCTATCAGAATCACTTGTTTCGAGGAGTCAGAGTGGAGAGCGATGTCTGGTCTCATGCCTGTCTTGCTGATGACATCTGGGTAATTTCTCCACTCTGGGAGGTCTGCTGTACACTCCCAGTCGACTGCTCCATCCAGAAGACCCTTTGGCAATGTGCTGGTTGTCATAGCACTTTCGGGCCAGACCTGTTTCCCTCCTGCTTTGTAGAACGTTGTCATAGCAATTGGTGCGTTTGGGGTCATGGTTTTTTCGCTAACCACGTCTGTGATCACTTTCAGAACTTGGTTGTGCCTCCATGTATACCTTCCTTGGGCTAGCGCTACTTTGCAAGAGCTTAGGACATGTTCCACTGTTTGTTTCTTCTGACAGAGCGGACATGCTGGGTCGTCTGATTTCCCCCATTTCACTAAGTTTGCATTCGAGGGGAGCAGGTCATATACAGATCTGAGGAGGAAGCTTATCCTCAGAGGAGCCATGTGCCACATATCGTTCCAGCTGAGACTTCTTTGGAGTGCACTGTCCCATGTTGTCCATTGCCCCTGTTGACCTTGCTGGACTGCCTTCTGCACTCTTTTGACATCTTCTTCTTCCTTCAACTCCTGTATGATCATGTCTCTTTTTTCCTTCCCTTTGGCTTTGGACCACCACTGCATTTTTGTTGCTCCCAGTCCCTGTCTGTTGGTTTGCGTGTGTCCAATTATTTCTTTGATGCTGAGGTTTCTCTTGGCATTGTTTACAGCCTCTTGGACTTTCCACTTTCTGCCAGTTCTCAGCTTTGGATGAACTGATCTCACGATATTGTCTTCCGATTCCTCCAGCATGCTCAACAGTCTTGCTTTTCCAACTTTGTATTCCTCCACTATGGATTTGAGAGGTAGCTTCAGCATTGCTTGACGACAGTAGAATGCAACATCAGTGAGACCAGGTGGGACACCGAGCCATTGCTTCGACTGTGCTGGTGCAAATGTCATAGATTAGCAGTGGCCACAGCAGCTTTGGTATCAGCATGAACTGTAGACACCAGACTTTGTATTTGCCTGGCAGTCCGCAGTTATCTATTTTCTTCAGGCCTTCTTCTGCTGTTTGCTTGGTTTCACATCCCCTTTGTGTGTCTTTCAGGGAGTCATCATACCATCTTCCGAGACTTTTTACTGGCTCTTCTGTGACAGTGGGGATGGCTTGGTTGGCTACCATGAATTTGACTGAATCTGCCACTTTTCCTTTTCGCAGTGAGAGACTTCGGGATTTCTTAGGTTTGAACCTCATTCTTGAAGAGGCCACCAGCTCATCCAGCTGCTTTAAGATTTGGTGTGTCTCTTCCTCATCCGTGGACAAGACTGTTGTGTCATCCATGAAAGCTTTCAGAGGAGGCATTTGGTATCCATCTCCCAGATTCACTGGACCTGAATTCTTCATTGCAGCTTTCAAGATGACTTCCATTGCCAACACGAACAGTATGGGAGAGATTGCACAGCCCATTGCAATGCCCACCTCTAGGTCTATCCAGTCCGTGGTGTATTCTTTGGTAGAGAACCGCATTGAGAACCCTTGGAAATACTTCCTCAGCATTGTTCGGATGTTTTCTGGGATGTGATACATTTTAAGAGCCAGCTGGATCATATCGTGTGGAACTGATCCATATGCATTCGCCAGATCAAGCCAAACTACGTCAATGTCTCTCTTCTCTGTTCTTGCTTTTTGGATGGCATCCCAAATCAACGTGGCATGTTCCAAGCATCCAGGCATTCCTGGTATGCCTCCCTTTTGGACTGACATATCCAGATACTTGTTTTCAGTCAGGTATTTTGTCAATCTTGCTGCCATAACAGAGAAGAAGATTTTCCCCTCGACGTTCAGAAGTGATATTGGCCTGAACTGATTGATGCTGCTGGAGTTCTGCTCCTTCGGAATGTACACTCCTTCAGCTCTCATCCATTGGTCGCTGATCTTCTGGTTCCTCCATGCTGATCGAATCATCTTGTGGAGCCACTCGAGCACTTTTGGGCATTTCTTGTAGAGCAGGTATGGTATTCCGTTTGGTCCAGGTGCTGACTTGGCTCTGGCTTTCTTTACTACGTTCTTCACTTCATCCAGTGTTGGTGGTTTGTTATTGAATTTTCCTTCTGGCGCTGCAGGCCAAACCAGATTCTGGATTTCAAGTGGTGCCTCGCGCTGAGAATCGGAATATGTTTCCCTGAGATGCTGCTCTAGGGTTTCCTTGCCCACTGTGAGAGTCCCTGATTTGGGTTGTTCAAACAGCTTTCTTGCAAAGTCAAAGGGATCTTTGAAGAAACGATCTTGAGTCTTCTTCTTTTTGCTCTTTCTTCGCCTTGCTGATTCCACTTTGCTGAGAGCATTGTGTTTGGCCTTCAGATCTTTCCAGAGTTCCAGGAGCCCTTGCTTCTCGAATTCTGAGGCAGTTTTCATTCGCTTTTTAAGCTTCCTTTTCTCCCTCCGGATGCTCTCCATCTGTTGCTGTCTTCTGGATTTCTGGGGAGGCGTTTTTGTCTTTGGCTGCTTCACTCCATAAGTGTCCCTGCAGATAGAGTATATGATGTCTCCGTATGTGTCAAGTTTGTGTTCCAGCGTACTGTTCCCTATTAGCGCATTCAGCTTAAGGACAAGTTCCTCATCTAATTTCTCCCATTGTTCTTTTGCACCGGCAGGCGGCAAATTGAGTTTTCCACGTTTGGCGTTAAGAGCTTGTGCAAAATCCGCATCAGAACCGTCAGCGTGGATGTCCTTGGCACTATGGTTTAAATCCTGGCCTTGGTCATCCAACGTCTCACCTGCTAACGCAGTGCGCTGCTGCTGGTTCGTATATGTCTTCAAACAGCCCATTTTTGTCCTGTGGATCTTCATGCCGCGTTTGGTGGTGAATCTCCTTCCACACGCACACGGAAATTCCATCTGGTCATTAATCATGATCCGTTGTGCGTTTCCAGTCGTGATGGAGTCAGTGCCGATGGATTCATCATTCTCTCCCCCTTTCGGTGAATCCTGGGAGCATCTTTCATTTAAAGAACTCGTGGCATGTTATCAAAGGCAAGGTGGGAAGCCAACCCACAAAGCCCGCAGATCTAGTCTTTCCCAGTGTCCTTCGGTCTTTCCCGAATGTCCTCCGAACTATTCCCGGAAGTCAATGGATTGACCATGTGCAGGTAGAAAGAAACTCTAGGGAGAGCTAGACAACAGAAGGTCTTCAGAGAAGTAACCCCCTTTAGACAAGTGTTTCGGCCCTGAATTCCTTACACTCTCGGGGGGCCGGGCCACATCCAGGTCATGACTCCTGGATGCCCTTCTGCTGTTGTCTATTTTTTTTTTTTTTTTTTTTTTTCCCACGCCGGGGAGCGAACCTGGGCGATTCTGCGCTTCAGAACTGCGGTACGCGGTTTTACCAATGTGCTAACGGGGCACACATCATCTGTAGGGAATTTAATCCTTATGAAGTTCACTTTTGGTTCCTCCTTGCCCAGATCCAGCTTGAGCTCCTTTCTGCTGCCTCTGCCATCGCTTTAAGGGCTCTAGTCCTCTTCTTCCCAGAAATGGCGAGTTGTTTCATGAGATCATAAGCGGAGGTGCCCACAAACCCTCTTGCCCCGACCTCTATGGCGAAGATTTTGACCCGCAGACCTGCTTTCTTCAGGGTGCTGGCAAGACCGGCGTATTTTTCGGTCTTGTAGATATGTGCTTCTTCCATTCTGCTTTCGTCAAAAACATCAGGCTACGAGGAAGTAATACCATTGTTATGCTACACACACTAGTTCATTTATTCACCCACTAAGCAGTCAAACATAAAGCAACGCTTGGCCCACTGTTAAACTAGCAAGTTACAGAAGTTTCTCTTTCCGCACAAAATATTTTGCTGTATACTGGAAAAAAAAGGAACAAAATTAACTGAGACAGGACAACAACTTTGATAAACTCTTTCAACTGTAGTCTTCGTGGGAGCAAAAAAACAAAAATCAAATCAGACCAAAACTCTTTGTTTTCGTGTAAATATAGCTCGCAGTACACCAGTCTGCACTGACTTACGTCTCCTGTTCACAACCACCACCAAAGTAACACACACACACACACACACACACACACACACACCGCACATGTATGCCAAAAGTCACAGTCACAAAGATCAGACTTGTTTGTCAAGCTACAAAGGTTGTTTGTTTTGCTACCTATGACCAGTTAGTCTCCTTGGCGCTAAATGTCCTTCAAACTGCATCGAGTTCGGACATCATTAAAGTAGTTTATCGTGTCGTTCAAACGACTAGCGTCTAGACTATGACGCTATTTATAGTGGAAAGAAATGGGAAGGGACAGAAGTGTATTTGCTAATTCTTCTTGAATTGATCCTCTAACCTCTCTCTCTCTCTCTCTCTCTCTCTCTCTCTCTCTCTCTCTCTCTCTCTCTCTCTCTCTCTCTCTCTCTTCATGTCTCATGGGTTTTGAAAGTCTATTTGTTGGGAAATTATCAACGTAACATGCAAATTGCAATCTCTTGGACCTACAGCTACCGGACAGTTCGTTGAGTTTCACTGTATTAGATGGTCTTATTTTTTCCCTAAACATTTTTATCTTTTTAATTTTTTTAATGCACAATGTCATTTACAAATAACATCGAACACGATTCAATCCAAGGGAAGAGCAAAACAGACCAACCGGTCAGCTACATTTCCAATGTCAACAACATACTAGGTAGGCACAAGCTGTCAAAGTGAGGCAGACAATACAAAAAGAAATCTTACGTCGTCATTGCCACCGACAATTCTGATACAACATGCAATGAAAAGTCATAAGCGATTAATTTGCAATGATGATATCAATAATTGAAGAATAAAATAACCAATCTGCCTGAAATTTGATGTTACCCTTGGTTTTTGCATTATATTCTTCAATTATTTAATTGTACTTCAATTTTGTTTTGAAAGCAGAAATGTTTGATAAAATATCCAAGTCACATTTATAAATATACCTCTCAGCAAACATTATGAGGTCAAGAACTGTGTCTGTCCTGAATCCAACGTCTCCTCCACATAAAGTGAGTTTCATGTTACACGATAGAGGACAGTTTGTCATACTGTATTGTACTGTATTGTTTTGTCTTTATTTGTTCTACATCAGAAGTTTCATTTTTTTAGCCTAGTTTTTTTCTCCACAAGACAGAGTCCCCAAGTGCGGAATAAATTCCATGTGTACTAATGATACAAATGCCATGTGATGGGCAAGATCTAAAACGGTCATGGCATACGGGTAAGCCTGCATATAAGCATTATGCGCAGACATGGAGTTGAGGTCCACACGAACTTTATGAGTTCTATATTCTACTGTCTGTGCTTGATCAATCTGTTAAAGAAACAATATGTACCCTGTGTGTCCCATGAAACTCCCCCAAAACAACACGAACAGCCCAAACTTAGCCTAAAAATGTCATTTTGCTGGAAACAATGTCCACATATCACTCCATGCAACACAGTCTCCACGACCTTCACCTTTTACAGCCTAGTAATATAACTCATCGTCCTATTTCTCTCTACCCATCGTCAAAATTATAAACTTTCTCAAATGTAAAATTTTCCCAACTAGATATCTATTTCAAAATCAACACAAGTTTCCAGCCACTCGATAAAAAAAAAATTCACGATTGCCATTAACTAAACAGCACAATATCCCTATCACTGTCAGTCTACCACAGAGGGATTCTCATATCCATCTTGGCCACAGAACTTCCTCCAGCTCCATCCCCTCAGTCCCATTAAAAAGACCAAAGGTCATACGTTACCACATGCCATAATCCATTTTACTATATAAAACAGGAATAAAAATCATGCATGTCGGGTTTACCAGCACAAATGAATAGCACTGACATGCAACACACTCCACCCACAGAATTCATTCATTTAACTCATCCTCCCCAACCTCTTCCAAAATAAATCCTTCAGCCATATCACCTCCCATCTCATCGCCTATCTTCTGTATACTGATCCGCCATCCCAAATACGTGCCATATACATTCCAACATACTACCGTTTTTCCTTAGTGTAAACACATATTTCACACTCTGTTCACGCTTTCTACTCATCGTCTTCCCTGTCACTTCCATCTTCACATATTTCTGTATCTCTGATTCGGGGAAAACTAAAAAAAAAAATCCAATTCATTTAGTCGATTACACTCGGTATTATAGCTTACTCTAGCTGGAAGAATTTGCGTGTTTCAGTGCCTTTTGGATGCCTGTACTTCTCTTTTTTTTCACACTTGGGTGTATTCGTCTGAAAATGTTTTCACAACGTCAGCGTTCTATGAAAACCGATTCCACGGTAACGGAAGTTGTTTCCCCGTTCAATCTAGGTTCTTCTGACCGTAACTGGTGGGATGTCTTTACCAGCAGCCTTATTGTCAAGAGAACGAAACAGTGCCTGCACTATGACAGAAAGGATTGAACAGCTAGTGTCTTGACACCATCAATCTACGTTGTTTAACTGTTCTTTTATTTTTTTTTTGTCTTCAATTTTCTAGTGCTAACGCACTGACAGTGTCTCCACACCATCGATCTACGTTATTTGACTGTTCTTAGAAGTTTTTTTTTCAGTGCTAACGCACAGATAGTGTCTTAACACATCGATCTAAGTTGTTTAACTGTTCTTAGATACTTTTTTTTATTTTCTAGTGCTAACGCACAGATACAGTCTCGACACCATTGATTTTCTAGTGTTGGGGATGGGCCCAATATCAGCTCGATTAGTTAAAACGCTGTACTGGTGATGCGTTAGTCATGGGTTGATCCTCAAGTCGGCCACAAGAAATCAAACGGTAATACACTGTATAACGTTGTGTCGTATTGTACTGTACTGTACTGTCACAGTAGAACTGTTTGTATTAAACTAGACAGAGCATGCATGGCTACTCTTCAAATGTCTTAAAATAACGAACGAAACGAGATCAAACATGAGCAAAATGAGGCCGTCGGTGCTGTCTGTTGATCTGCGCGAAGTCGAATGGATGTCAAGAACGACCCATGTGTTGTTCATGTACGGATTTTTACCAGATATAAATCTTTTAAGTAAAAACAAAAAAAGAGTTCTTGGGAGACACAGATGAACTAATGACAGTGAGCAGCATGCAAGACACACAGCGACACAAAAAAGCCAAAATAACACATTTTCTTAAAAAAGAAAAAAAGGAAGAAAACAATAAAAGAGCAGCTTAGGTGTTCTTCACTCTTGCAGATCTCACACACGAATACACTGTGGGGCTCATTACCTCTGACAACACTAGCGCCAGAAAACCTTGACCTAATCCAGGCCCAACAAATAACAGCACTGAAAATCGACTTGAGGAGCAATGAACGGAAAATCATCGATAGGTGTACCATTAAAACTGAATATGGCCAAAGTACCCTCAACCAAGCAAGAGAGTGAGCGACACCTAAACTACTTTTACCAAAAACAGTTTCAAACCACAAAGAACCCAGTGAGCTACGCAAAATCGCATGTTTCAACTGTTGCGTAGTTACCGATACAAATCATTCACAAGCAAATGGCACTCATTATCATCATCAAATGGTCTACAAAGGTTGCCTGTCTTTTCCTTATCAATGATCTTCTTGTGTCTGCCTCTATCAAGACTGCCTCGTTTGTTTTCTTTGCTGTCCATGGAACTCTCAACATTCTTCTTAAAAACCACATCTCGGCTGCCTCAATCTTTTTCTGGCTTTGTTTGTTGACTGTCCACGCCTCACAACCATATAACATCATCGGTTTTATTTAACGTTCAAGAATTCTCTTTCTGATGTTAATTGATAGGCATTTGTTGGTAAGAATGCTTTTCATCTTATTTAATGCTGTTTTGGCTTGGCCGATTCTGCTGGCTATATCTGATGTGCATCTGCCCTCTGGTGAAATGATCGTTCCCAGATATTTAAACTTATCAACTTGTCTCAAGGTTGTGTCGTTTGCTGTTATTTTGCATGAGGGGATTTTCCTGTTTTTTACTGATTACCACGACTTCAGTCTGTTTTGCTGTTTAGCTCCAACCGTTTACTTCTCCTTTCTATTTCTACTTCTAGTATATTCACAAGGTTTTTTTTAGGTCCCTTTCATGTTCTGCAATTAGCATGGTGTCATCTGCGTATCGAATGTTGTTTATCATTTTTCCTCCAACCTTTAATCCAGGGTCTTCCTCTAGGTTTCTCAAGATGTTTTCGATGTAAAGTGAAAACAGATCTGGTGACAAAACACAACCTTGTATGACTCCTCTTTTGATATTTTGGAAAGAGCTTATATTGTTTTCTATTCTCATTGCAGCTTTTGTTCCCAATGCATATTTCTGATTATCAGAGATCTTTTTCATCAATATTGAGTCTTTTTAGCTGGTTGATCAATTCTTCATGTCTTACCCGATCGAAAGCCTTAGTATAATCAAGAGAGCATAAATATCTATCCTTATTCATCTCGATTGACCTCTCTATGATTGTTCTTAGGATGTGTATGGCATTAATAGTTCCTTTCCCTCCGACAAGTCCACGCTGTTCTTCTGCTATTTCTCTTTTGATTTTGGTTGGTTGCTCAACTCAGTGGTTGGTTGGAGGGTTCCAATGGCACTAGATCAGTTTAACAAAACCGTAGTTGAACACACGGATCTGATAGTATATTTAGACCACTACTTGCAGTCCCCAATTCTCTCGCGAAAAAAAGATGATCAGGTCATACCAATATTCTCCTTCTTTAGCATCTTAAGTTTTTTGTTATCATAGTGATTCAGTAAAAGCAGACGAATCACCGTTGGTTCTGAAAAGTCAGAAACATTTCTTAGATTACACGTGCTACGACAGTCGGTGAAGAAGCGTCCATTAATAGCGGAGAGATGCCTAGCGATACCTCAAGTTTTCGTTTGCTGTTATCACGTAATTGACTTTCCAGCCAGCCAGCCAGCCAGCCAACGAACCCTCCAACCAACCACTGAGTTGAGCAACCAGCCAACTAGTAGCTAACGAACAAACGAACAAAGTGGGCGGCAAATAACTAATTTACTAACTAACCGGCTGACTATTAAATTTGTCTATTTCAAATACGTCCCTTTTTAATTTTCCACGAGACCAGGTCATTCACTCCATTTAATATTCTTAATTGCAATAATAATTATCTCTAGTTTTAAATTTAGGTCACCCTCAAAAATATATGCAAGATTGCTGACGGAGAATTTTATCTACAGACAGATACACAGACAATACTAATACTACTGGTGAGTTTTAATCATGCATTTATTAGCAAAAGTGTATTTTGCAGCAATTTTCTCCTATCCACAACTATTCTTTTTATGTAATTGTGCGTTGGCATGTAATAATTAGAGATAATGTCTCTCCAAATGTTCTATTTGTGATTCACGGAAATGATTTTCGTAATACAAAATTGTTGAAAAATTACTATTTTTGTTTAAGTCTGAGCAAGTTACTGGAAAATGTATACAAAGAAATCGTCTGAAGTTGCACCGCACTAAGCTGCAATGTATAATAACCCGACTGCACCCATAAATTCCGCCATACATAGGCCTAATAAATCCCCTCTTGCAAAATAACAGCAAAGGTAGAACACTTAGGTTGATAAGTTTAAATTTCCTGGAACGGTCATATCACCGGACGGCAGATGCACATCAGAAATAGCCAGCAGAATTGGCCAAGCCAAAACAGCATTCAAGAAAATGAAAAGCGCTCTTACCAACAAATGCCAATCAATTAACATCAGGAAGAAAGTTCTTAAATGTTAGATAGAACCGATACTGTTGTACGGATGTGAGAGGTGGACTGTCATCACTTAAAGTTTAGAACAAGATTGATGCACCTGAAATGTGGTTTCTAAGAAGAATGTTGAGAGTTCCACAGACAGCAAAAAACAAAAACAAAAACAAAAAAGCAAACAAACAAATGAGACAGTCTCGAAGGAGGCAGACACAAGAAGAACATTAATGAAAACGATTAGGAAAAGACAAGCAACTATGCCATTTTATGAGGCAAGAGAAATTAGAACACCTGGTCACAACAGGAAAGCTGGAGGGAAAGACAGCACCAGGTAGACCCAAGGAGAAAATACTGGACGGACTTGCAGGGTGGCTGAGGACAGCGAGGGTGGGAGATGTACTTGCAGCGACACGTGACAGATCCGTGTGGAGGGCCATGATCGCCAACGCCTTGAGGCAGGGTACATAATGATGGTGATGATAGACCTATTAACTTCCAAGAGCAAATGAATGCCAAAATTCAAATTTGTGTTACGTGAATGTGTCTGACAATGCTAGGAAAAGAAAGCGACGAGAAAAAAAAAGAGTGCTAAAACAATCAGATCATTTTATTACCCAGCCGTAAACGAATGTCATCTGAGAGCTGAAAAGCGAAACCCAAAAGCAGAAGGTATTGAAGCGGTTCAGGTTTCTATCTATGTTAAGTATATAGCCTGGAACCTTATGATGTGAGTACTTTACGATGCCAGACTCTAATGAGGATGTTTGCAGCCTGCAGAGAATCATTCCCCTCAAAATTCAAAAACTAGGGAGGGAGAAGACCGGACAGACAGAGAAGGCGTGGAGCGTCTGACGGTAATGAGAGCTTTGATGACAGCAGGGGAATAACAATGCTTTGAATGTGCGGATTGGTTAGATGAGAGTGCTTACTAGCAAGCTGGTCGTGTGTGTGTGTGTGTGTGTGTGTGTGTGTGTGTGTGTGTGTGTGTGTGTGTGTGTGTGTGTGTGTGTGTGTGTGTGTGTGTGTGTGTGTGTGTGTGTTTCGTCTAGATGAGAGTGCTTACTGCTAGGGTGTGTTTGTGTGTGTGTGTGTGTGTGTGTGTGTGTGTGTGTGTGTGTGTGTGTGTGTGTGTGTGTGTGTGAACTCGCGCGCGCGCGCCCGCGTGCGTGTGTGCGTCTGTGTGCGCGCGCTCATGCATATGTACCGGGGGAGGAAAAGTAAGGCAGAGGGTAAGGGGGTACTGAGGGTCTTTTATCATAAGATAAAATCATGAAGGACCTTGGGAACAGCGGTGAGATTTGATTGCTTGGTAATTTCTGAACACTGGCGGCGAGATAGATCTCTCTCTCTCTCTCTCTCTCTCTCTCTCTCTCTCTCACACACACACACACACACACACACACACACACACACACACACAAACGATTCTGGCTGCGGACTGGCTAGCCTGTCCGTTTTTCTGTTTTTCTGGTCGTCCATACTACCATCAGTCAGACGTTTTTTTTGTTTTTGCTTTTGTTTGTCCATCGGTAGTGCGGTTTCTGTTTTACAAACTGTGCCCTGTATGAAACAGGGGTGGAATTGGAAGAAAGTAGAAAAAGAGGAAAAATCACCGAATCTAGGGGGGTCCGGGGGCATGCTCCCCCGGAAAATTCTAAAATCTAAACGCAAATCTGTGCAATCTGGTGTATTTTGGAGCTCTAAATTCACTTGAACATAGTTCAAGCTTATGCTCCAACATCCACTAGCTCAGAAGAAGAAATAGAAAATTTTTACAATGACCTCCAAACTATCAGAGACAAAATTCCCAAAAAGGAAATATGCATTGTGATGGGTGACTTCAACGCTAAAGTTGGAGAGGGGGCTGACACAGAATGTGGAATAGGACCATATGGTTTAGGAGAACGAAATGAGAGAGGTGACATGCTGGCTCTGTTTTGTCAGGCAAATGAGATGAACATCACAAATACTTTTTTCCAACAACCACTGCGCAGAAGATACACATGGATCTCTCCAGGAGACAGGTGTCGTAATCAGATTGATTATATTATCATTGACAGATCCTGGAAATCAACTGTCCTCAATGCAAAAACAAAGCCTGGAACAGACTGCGACACGGATCACATTCTTGTGACAACCAAATTAAGAATGAAAATATTGAAGAAGCCTAAAACCAAAACTACGCCAAAGTTCGACATATCAAAATTAGAAAACCCTGAGCTGGCGTTAGAATTCAGTATAGAAACAAGTAATCGTTTCTTAAAGTTACTTGAAGTTTGGGATGAAAATGACTCATATCCTGATGAAATCTGGACAGACATAAAAAACACACTGACCAAAATCTCTGAAGAAAAACTAGGAAAAGAAGAAAAAAGGAAAAAAGCTAAGCCCTACATAAGTCAGGAAGTGATAGATCTGGCAGAAAAGAAAAGTCAAGCTCGAAAGCAGGGAGAGCGGGAAAAATACTCAGCACTGAAAAGGGAAATAAAAAGTAAAGTCAGAAGAGACAAAGCAAATTGGCTGGCACAAGAATGCAGTAAAATCAATGAACACAACGAAAACAGGAAGTCGAGGGAGCTCTTCAAACAAATAAAAAAAGTGAAAAAAACAAATTTCAAAGCAACAAACCAATGCATCAACAACAAGGATGGTCACACTCTGACTGAACCAGATGATGTCTTGGATAGGTGGAACGAATATGGCACATCACTTTTTGGCAAGCCTGACAGCCATGAAAATAATTTAGAGCCAAATTTGGAATTGATCCCTGGAGATACGGAACCTGAACCTCTGCTCAGCGAAGTTGAATCTGCCATTAAAGATCTAAAATGCAGAAAGTCTCCTGGTCTTGACAATATTCCTGGAGAGTTGTTGAAACACTCAGGTGATGGTGGACTCAAAGTAATGCATCACTTATGCTGCAAGATATGGAAGACTTGTCAGTGGCCTACAGACTGGAAGCTCCAAGAATTTGTCATGTTACATAAGAGTGGAAATGTCAAAGACTGCAACAATTATAGAACAATTGCACTGATCAGTCATGCCAGTAAAATACTGCTGATAATAATTTTAAACAGGTTAAAGCCAAAAGTAGAGGAAGAGCTATCCGACTGTCAGGCAGGCTATAGGAAAAACAGGGGAACAATAGATATGCTGTTTGTACTCCAGATATTGATAGAAAAGATTAGAAACACAGACCAAGAGATGTTCATCGTTTTCATTGACTACAGCAAAGCATTTGATAGCGTGATTCACCAAAGTCTTTTCCACTTCATGATCAAAATGGGTTTTCCAAGACATCTGGTTTCCCTCATAGCTTCATTATATAATGATCAAAAAGCAACAATCAGATGGAATAATCAAAACTGCAAATTTTTTAACATCACTAAAGGGGTAAGGCAAGGTTGCATCCTGTCTCCACATCTCTTCAGCATATACACTGAACATATCATGAGAGAAGCAGACATAGAAGACATGGGAGTAAATATTGGTGGTAGAAACCTGTCAAATTTACGCTACGCAGATGACACAGGATTACTGGCAGACAACATTACAGGCTCTAGGAGGATCCTGTACAGGGTAGACCGGGTTGGAAAGGCAGCTGGGCTGGACTTAAATTCAAAGAAGACAAAGGTTATGCATGTTGCAGGCAAATATAACACTAGACAGGACCAGATCATGCTAAACCAAGTCCCTCTAGAAAATGTCAAGGACTTTAGATATTTAGGTTCAGTCAAGACACACGATGGAACATGCTCAAAAGACATAAAGATGAGAATTGGAATGGCCAAGAACAGTATGGTTCAATTGAACAATATTTGGAAAGACCACAGCATAACAGCAGACCTTAAGATAAAACTCTTAAAATGTCTTGTCTGGCCAGTGATGTTATACGGCTGCGAGGCATGGACAATGAAGAAAGAGGATGAAAGACGAGTGGAAGCAGCAGAGCTGTGGTTTTACCGAAGACTGCTGAGGGTCAAATGGACGGATAGGCGCTCAAATGAAAGCATACTGAATGAGTTGGGTACTACACGCAAGCTTCTAGTACTCATACAACGGAGGAAACTGAAATATGTTGGACACGCAATCCGTAATGAGAGAACAGACTTGATGTCCACTGTCCTCCAAGGTAAAGTGGAAGGAAAGAGAAACAGAGGACGGCCACCTGCATCACTTGCTAGAAACATCACAAACATCAGTGGCAAGAAACTCCAGGAGGTGGTCAGACTTAGCCAAGATCGAGAGTGCTGGAGGCAACTTGTGAGGACATCATGTGCAGCGGCCAACACTGTTCCCGGTGACGCCGACAGGTGAGACAGGTGAGAAATTCACTTCTGAATTGAGTAAGAAAATGCTCAAATTTTGTCTGAACTTCACATAAACGTTGCCTCACTGAAGTATTCCCACGAGCGACAATGTCTTTCCGCGTGGCCATGTTGAATCCCAGAATGCACTGCGCAAATGGGAGGTAACTCTGAGAGCGCTGAACTTACGAAGTCTGCACTTGATAGCGATACGGGTTCGACCGATCGGACCATTCCGCGCGTTTTCCTTTTTTTTTTTCCCCTCCAAATTTTTTTTCTGCGGAAACGGCTATTGGAACACACGGATTTAAGATTTCAATCCGCGGAAATCCGTCCATACGCGGAAGAATCCCTGATGAAAGTATGAAACCGTACTAGGGTCTGGACAAAACAACAAAACAAATCCTAACCCTGGAACTAACCCTATCCAGCTAAACACAAACAAACCACGGAGTCCACATAATCATGATGTGACTTGACGAAACAAGACAGTTTTATTCACCACCTTCCCTCCCTTCCTCCTTTCTTACACGCCCCACACAAACGTGAAACGAGAATAAACGCTATCGATGCATTCAACTGACTAGCATTTACACACTCAAAATGCCAAAGGTAAGATATCCCCACTGTTGATTAATTCCCTGATGTATCTGGAGTTTCGAATGCAACAATACAATCATGGCACTGATACGCTCCATACAGCGGAAAAAACACGACCTCTGAACCCCTGTCAGTGAACTTTATTTAATAACCCCGTGCTTGTTTTATTCCATTGCAACATCAGGATAGTGGCACTGGTACACTATCACATGAGTTCTGTATCGCTGGAATTTACGACTGCTGATTTCATATCAGACGTTGAGCTACTAGTGCAACAAAGAGGCAGTGGTACGGGTATACTCCATTGAGACAACTATGGTGATGCAACTGACAACTGTCAAATAACTACGCTGTTTGTCATGCTTGTGAAATTGATCACACTGCTATCAGAAAGGTTTGATAACATGAATTAGTAGTCTTATGAACCCAAGATTAGTTTTCAAGGTCCTTGCAAACTTACAGCATAAAAGCCAATCTGTTTGTTACCTATCTTTGTTAAGGCTACTTACATGTCTTTTACTTTGTGTCAGTGCACATAAAGATTTATTCCCCAAGATTTTAACTACCTAGAATCTGGAGAGACTATCTTGCAGACCAAGCAATATAAGAGTTTCAAGAAATTGTGATCACAACATGAAATATAAAATCTTATCCGAAAATTAAAACAAATCATACTGTTTAAATTATGAATATCTAATTCAAGGATTATGAAAATTTTACTGGATGACAAATGTCTGAGCTGGTTTTTTGCTGAATGCAAAGAACTGAACTTCCATATTCCATTTCATCTTAAAAGTCTTTGCCACGTACATGATTTTGCAACTGTCAGTGTTTCTTTCCAAAAGATAATCCCCGTCAGTCTGGAACGCTGCGCGTATGGAATTTTCAGTGTGTAATGAACACCTCTTGAAAAGATATGAAACATAATAACAGATTGTCTGCTGGCAAATTGCAGGTCGTGTTGGAGCATAGTAATGCGAGCTTTTATCTGTCTATATGCTTTGTGTCTGCTGGTTGCCTTGAGTCTGTCGCCCTGATCAATATAACTGCCAGCAACTGTCCATGTATTTTCGACAGAAAATCATAGTTCTAAGGAAGAGAGAAGATGTGGAGAGGAGATGGCCGACAGGGGGCAAGGGGAAAAGTTGGTAGAGGCAACACAGACAGTGGGGGCTACTGGGAATGGGAGGCAGGGTCAAACTACAGAAAACCATTTGTATCCTATCTTAACTGTTTATGATGGAGTTTTGGAAAGAAAGCTGACCGTGCGTAAAGGCTGGATGACTACACCCTTGTCTCTCCACTCCTCCGCGCCCTCTCTCTCTCACCCTACTGATCAGAAGAAGCTCCCTGAGCATTCGAAAAAAGGTAAGAGGCACACCAGAATAAAAGTAACACAAACAGAAACGCACATAACAGAAACTAATATCGTGAAGCCATTCTAATAATCTCGAGCATTTGCAGAATGGTAAGGGGCACGTCCAAAACAAATGTAACACAAACAGAAAACACACATATAACAAAAACCCATATCGTCAAACCATTCCAACAGTTTCGGGTTCATACTGCATATAGCCCAGCCGACTTCTAGAGCCATATCAATTATCAGGACTAACACCACGTTAAAAACGACACCCAGGTTAAAAAAAACGATGTTAAAAACAATGCTCACCGTTATCCTTGAAAGTCTAAATTATATTTAAAGAATAACATAATCATACGTGGAGTTGTATCAGTTGAAATCTATTGATCTCTTGTAAAAACTGGAAAATTGCATCCGGAGGGACGTCTCCGAAGAGGTTCTTTAAGGAGTCCGCTATGTAGTGCTTATGTCTCACATCGTAGAAGTCCCGACATTCAAGATGCTCAACGGCTCGTCACATGGTATACACCACGGTGCTTTTTCATTTTTTCAAAAGGTACAAATGAGTGTAGAATGTGTGACCCATGTGTAACTTACATAACACTATCTTTTTCCTACAGTTCCCTGATGCAGATGGGAGAAATTCTTTCAGATTGGGGCGGATTTGAAAAAATAGTTTTATCTGCCTGTTTATTCCAATCATGCCAGATATTTCTCACATAACTGAGTACTTTGGATTTCACGTCTGTGTTAGGAATGAAGGATTTAGACATCTTTTCCCTTGTGGCGTTCTTGGCCAGGCAGTCAACCTTTTCACTGCCTCCAATGCCAACATGGCCAGGAATCCAGGCGAAGACAATGAGGTAACTTTCACTTGTTAGAGTAGCAAACAAATCAAAGAACTGCAGAAACTCTTGGTGACAAATGTTTTGGCCAGCAAATGCTGCAAAGCACAAAGGGAGTCAGAAAACGAGAAAAAAACTTATGTTTGGATTGGGACACCATTTTTAGTGCAAAAACCAGAGCAGTCAGTTCAGCAATATAAACGGAACTGTCAGACGGAATATGTTCTGAAAATGAATGACTCGGAACCGCGGAACAGAAAGCAGCAGCAGTAACACCTTCATCAGACTTTTATCCATCAGTGAATATTCTGTGGGACGACAGAGATTTCTGACAGAGTTCTGCACAAAAAGACGTGTACGTGTACGCCAGTGAACTGATACGGTCTTTACGCTTTGAAATTTGGGGTTGAAGACACAGTCGAAGGCTGGGTTTTCCAGTTCAGAGAACAGTTTTAAATTTAAGGTTAATTTCAGTCTACGGTTGGACAGGGAGGGTTTCCCTGCTTCTGCATATAAACTGTAGACAGAAGTTGTTCTGAATGCACCAAGACAGAGGCGTAGCCCTTAATGGTAAATGGGATCCAGTAGTTTTTAGGTAGGAGTATCTTGCAGAGCCATATACTGCGCCGCTATAGTCCAGTTAAGAGCGAATTAAAGCTCTGTACAGGTGAAGTAGTGTTTTCCTGTCGGTACCCCCGTCTGTATGAGCAAGGACTCGAAGAATATTCAGAGCTTTCTGGCACGAGGTTTTAAGATTTTGAATATGACTGAGGAAATTCAATTTTTGATCAAATATCAATCTCACAAATTTAAATTCTTTTACAGCTGGAATGATGGACTTTCCCAGATGAATTTCTGGATCAGCAAAAATTTGTCGGAGGTTATGAAAGCGGATACACTGTGTTTTGGTTGCGGAGAAAGTAAAGCCATTTATTTCTGCCCACTGCTAATCCTATTTACGCACAGCTGCAGCAGTCGCTGAAAACCTGCACAGACGATTCCACTTGCGTATACTGCAAAATTATCAACACACAGGGAATAACCAGAGCCCTGCTGACAAGCACGCAGTCAGTAGCCAGCACCATAGATGCGTCACATCAGTCGTAAGGTGGATAAACGTCGGGCATCCAATCGGAAGGTCCTGGGTTTGTTCCAACTAAACATCTCCGCAGATTTTTCCAATCTCCTAAGTCAACATGTAGCATCTATACCCGCTCTGTGTATTTGTGCATGCAGAGTATCAAATATGTACGTCCAAACTCTTGTGAGTCATGTCAGTGAAAGGCTTGTGGAAACACAAAAACAGGCGTGCATGCCCACCAAAGATGCAGACTGTGCAATAATATAATGGAATGTAGTCAATTCGCCTTACAGTTCGATCTCTTCGCGCCCACTAAAACAAAAGTCGTACTCTTTGTTAAGCGTCGTCCAACTGAGTTGGAAGCACGGCAAGAAAAATACTACAGTTCTGGTTTGTACCGACCGTTGTGTCCAGCATATAACAGTAAAGTGAAACGTGTTTTTGAACCTAGCCAGACTACTGCATTTAGGAAGATGCCCTACAACGTGGTCAATTAGTTGATAATTTGGGAAAAATTTAATGTACTCTTAGGCATTAAATGGTAAAAAAAAACTTTGTTCATCGATGCTTCACAAATTTAGAGACTGCACTCGTCGAAGCTTACTTTTGGTATCCAAACAAGAAAATAATGTGAGGAAGTTCTTTATTCATGTAAATTACTTAAGCTGTGATAACTGTAGAACTCTGATAGTTGAAGCAGCTTTGAGTACAAAACCATCGCGCGTATCGTAATATTGTTGTGCACTTCTAATCTCTTGAAGAGGAATGGCTTTCATTATCAATATAACTTTAGTATCCCCCATATCCCAGCTTCTCTTTCAATGTATGAGACACATACATACATATACAAGCGCGCTAACTCACACACTTTCCGTCATTTAGATTGTATACAGAAAAGTACACCGACACACAGGCAGATAAAAAGATAGAATGAGAGATAATTAGACAGAGCGACATAGACATAGATACTGTGTATTCAATTTTATCGATGTAAAAGCATAAGTGCGTTTGCAAAGTGAAGTTTAGAGCATTTCTACAAGCACACAAATGTTTGCACTGACACGCACACATAAGCGCACTACATGTCAATGACTCATAAGTATATGTAAGCCTGTCAAAATCCATTCTGCTCTTGGATTCCTTTCTTCTAAAAGTACCTCTTACCTTTCTGCAGGTAGACAAGAACGCCTTCTACTAATTAGTGGAAGGGGAAAGAAAGATTGGGAAGGGAAGGAGGACGGGAGAAGGCGAGGCCGAGCTATTGTCCATTGGACTAGCGTGGTCAATATCCGAAACGTCTATAGATACAGTCATGATTGGGGAATGTGAGTGATGGGAAGGGTGGTGGTGGCAGGTAAAACACTTTCCAGAGACAATCTTTTGTCGGATTCCTTCTCTCTGCTGCCCATAATTTCTCCACTCGTACATAAAATATGCACACTCTCCATCCTTTGCACACACCCTGAAAAAAAACTCAATACGAGAGAGACAGAGAGACAGAGACAGAGAGACAAAGACTGAGACAGAGAGAGAGAGAGACAGAAAAAAAAAGAGACAGACAGACAGACAGACAGATCAGTCTTGCTGGAAATAAAAAGACAGACATAGTTAGTCCTACTGTTCCAGCAGAAAACAAAGAATACAGATACATGATTCTGATACAAGATAAAAAGAGAGGTACACTATTCTGTCAGAAATGCTTTTAAAGAATAGAAATTCTATTCTGGCAGAAAATGAACAAAGGCAGGCATGTCCTCCTGGTGACTAATCTTCCAGGATTACTTTTTGACAGATATATGTATCTTTTTGGCAAGAAATAAAATGGGCAGATCTGCTATACTGCCTGAACATATGGAGAATAGATAAACCATTCTGGAAAAGAACAGAAAAAGGTAGATATCACTGGGGAAGAAATGTGATACAGAAAAGGCACATGCACCATTTCTGTAGGCTGAGGGAATATAGAGGTATATCATTCTGGCAAGGAAATAGGCAGCAGAGACACCAGTCTGGCAGGGAGTAATCCATGTCATCATCATCATCTCTCTCCCTCGCCGGGATTGGCGGTAGGAGTCACGCTCGACGTCAGAAGTTTTCTCCAGGTAACACGATTAAGACATCTGTGGGCGAACTCCCGGATCTCCAGACCAAAGACGTAACGATGTTGTTGAAATGGGAGTGTGCGGTCGTCACTTCCTTCTCCTCACTTCAACTTTCCGCTGCAGGGCCGTTGACAATTTCAATTTCTCAAGATGACGTCTCCACACTCGGAACGAATTCATATGCACCAACGTCACAGTTGCCGTGTGATGGAGAAGATCTAGAATGATAACGGCACAAGCCCTAAGCCTGCACGTAAACCCATAAATTCATATTCATATTCACTTTATTTTTAACCAAGACTTCAGAAAAGCACGAAGGCTAATTGGTCTTCAAGGGGAGGGACCCGGGAAACCAACCTATCTCTCCAATGTTTTATGCCAGGGCAGCCGGGCAATGCCCTGCTCTTCACGATTTTCAATTGCCGTGGGATCTTTAGCATGCGCAGCCAGAAGGCACACGGGTCCGACTCGTTTTTCGTCCCCTTCCGAAGGACAAGACGTTCAGTTTGACTTTCCCGTCAAACTGGGGAGATGTGTCGAAGCCTCAGGTCTGTTTTGGTGTTTCTGATTGCATGGCCTACGTATTTCAGCTTTCTTTTGTTGATGTCTGTCAGCAGCTGGTAACTGACATTCAGTTCCGTTAACAAGCTATCGTTTGTTCATCTGTCTGTCAATTTGACTCTGAGAAGTCGTTTATAGAACCACATTTCTGCTGCACTGATTTTATTTTCTTCGTCTTTTCTTAGTGTCCAGGCTTCGCAACCATACATTAAAAAGGTCGAATCAAATTTTTCAGGATTCTTGGTTTTAAATCTTTGGGAAGCCCTCTGTCTTTCCATATGCTGTTTAACTGGACCTTTTTTTTTCGTTTGTTTTGCCATGCCAATTTTGTTTTCACATCTTTGGTGCAGGGTTGAAAATGAACGCAGATAAACCAGTCTGATAGGGAATAAAAAAGACAGACACACCAGTATAACTGGGAAGAAGGCAGATACACCAGCCTGGCAGGGAATGAAATAGGCAGACACACCAGTCTGGCTGGATATAAAGAAGGCAGACACTTTAGTCTAGCTGGAAATATAGAAGGCAGACACACCAATATAACTGCAATAAAGACGTCAGACACACCAGTATAGTTGCAATAAAGAAGACAGACAACACCAGTCTGGCTGGAAATAAAGAAGACAGACATACCAGTATAGTTGCAATAAAGAAGACAGACAACACCAGTCTGGCTGGAAATAAAGAAGATAGACACACCAGTATAGTTGCAATAAAGAAGGCAGACACACCAGTCTGGCTTGGAATTAAAGCAGACAGACACACTAGTAGAACTGCAATAAAGAAGGCAGACACACCAGTCTGGCTGGAATTAAAGCAGACAGACATACTAGTAGAACTGCAATAAAGAAGGCAGACACACCAGTCTGGCTGGAATTAAAAAAAGACAGACATACTAGTAGAACTGCAATAAAGAAGGCAGACACACCAGTCTGGCTGGAATTAAAGCAGACAGACACACTAGTATAACTGCAATAAAGAAGGCAGACACACCAGTCTGGCTGGAATTAAAGCAGACAGACACACTAGTATAACTGCAATAAAGAAGGCAGACACACCAGTCTGGCTGGAATCAAACAAGACAGACACACTAGTATAACTGCAATAAAGAAGGCAGACACACCAGTCTGGCTGGAATTAAAGCAGACAGACATACCAGTATAACTGCAATAAAGAAGGCAGACACACCAATCTGGCTGGAATCAAACCAGACAGACACACTAGTATAACTACAATAAAGAAGGCAGACACACCAATCTGGCTGGAATCAAACAAGACAGACACACTAGTAGAACTGCAATAAAGAAGGCAGACACACCAGTCTGGCTGGAATCAAACAAGACAGACACACTAGTATAACTGCAATAAAGAAGGCAGACACACCAATCTGGCTGGAATCAAACAAGACAGACACACTAGTAAACTGCAATAAAGAAGGCAGACACACCAATCTGGCTGGAATTAAAGCAGACAGACATACTAGTAGAACTGCAATAAAGAAGGCAGACACACCATCTGGCTGGAATTAAAGCAGACAAACATACCAGTAGAACTGTAATAAAGAAGGCAGACACACCAGTCTGGTTGGAATTAAAGCAGACAGACACAACTAGTATAACAGCCAATAAAGAAGGCAAACACACCAGTAGGCGGATTTAAGAAGGCAGATACACTAATCTGGCAGGCAATAAAAAGACAGATACATTAATCTGGCAGGGAATCATAGAGGCAGATACATTAATCTGGCAGGGAATCATAGAGGCAGATACATTAATCTGGCGGAATCATAGAGGCAGATACATTAATCTGCAGGGAATCATAGAGGCAGATACATTAATCTGGCAGGGAATCATAGAGGCAGACACACCAGTCTAACAGGCAAAAAAGTAGTCAGTCACATCAGTCTGGCGGGGAATAAAGAAGACAGATACACCAATCTGGCAGGCAATAAAAAGACAGATCATACATTAATCTGGCAGGGAATCATAGAGGCAGACACACCAGTCTAAACAGGCAAAAAAGTAGTCAGTCACATCAGTCTGGCGGGAATAAAGAAGGCAGATACACTAATCTGGCAGGCAATAAAAAGACAGATCATACATTAATCTGGCAGGGAATCATAGAGGCAGATACATTAATCTGGCAGGGAATCATAGAGGCAGATACATTAATCTGGCAGGGAATCATAGAGGCAGATACATTAATCTGGCAGGGAATCATAGAGGCGGATACATTAATCTGGCAGGGAATCATAGAGGCAGACACACCAGTCTAACAGGCAAAAAAGTAGTCAGTCACATCAGTCTGGCGGGGAATAAAGAAGACAAATACACCAATCTGGCAGGGAATAAAGAAGGCAGATACATTGGTCTTCCCAGGCAATCATTTTTTTTCATTGCCTCCAGCACCAACATGGCCAGCAAAAAACAATATGGTAACCTTCTAGATTAGCTCATCCTTTCAAAGTTAATATACCTATGGACTTGTTGCCCAATCCGCATGATGAGTTTGTTGTCAATTTACAGAAAGTGGACTTTCATTTCGTGTGGAGCAATAAACAATACAAGATAAAAGGAAAACAGCAAAGTAAAGTATCAATACAGGAGGACAGAACAGATAGTACCA
Organism: Monoplex corrugatus; assembly: GCA_030674185.1. Classification (NCBI taxonomy): domain Eukaryota; kingdom Metazoa; phylum Mollusca; class Gastropoda; order Littorinimorpha; family Ranellidae; genus Monoplex; species Monoplex corrugatus. Next base: position 15,841,902 of record CM060311.1, read on the forward strand.
GAGTTTGAAAATGTTTTGTTAGTGTTCAAGCTGATGTGGCTCAGAAAATTGCAAAAGACAAATCACAAATCAAATGGAAATAGTAGCCCTCATAAACTATGATTTTTCTTGATAAACATTACTTCCAAATCCACAAATTCTGGACTAATGTTTTCAAAGAGAGTACAAAGAACTGTATAACAAAATGGAACCTAGAGAGTACATGATATACTATACGAACCCGTACTTTTCAATGAATGAATTATAGTTGATGACAATATAATATCACAGTTAAAATGGGCGGGAAAAAGAATCCATTTTATTGCAGATTTCATGAAAGAAGACAGCAATTTTCTTATCACACACAGAGTACTATATAAACCCCCTACTTTTCAATGAGGTGAGTTAAAGCTGATGCAATGTAATATCATACTTATAATGGGCAGGGAAAAGAATCCATTTTATTGCAGATTTCATTAAAGAAAACAACTTTTTGTCGCACACAGACTTCAATAGAAAGTTTTATATCAATCTAGATTTTGTGAGATATTTAGAATGCAAACCTGACATAAAGAAATACATTTCAGAAAACTGAATAATGACCGACAGAAATGGTAACAGAAATCCGTGCGTAACTTTACAAACACTATATTCAATACACAGAGGCACTAAACTATATTATAACATTCTCAACAATGCCAATCGAACGCGTATTTACTGGACAAATGGGAAATTAAACTCATTAAAACATTAAACTGAAATTTATGATTATTTAAAGTACATATGTAAACCTAAAGTAATTGTACATTAGAACTGTAAGCAGAATCACAGTAACAAACGCATGTTTTGAAAATATGAATAAGTTGTGATAGAGAAAAGGATAACACTGAATAAATTTATATTCTAGAGGTGACGAGGTTCAACATTTTAAAGAGAGTTTAGAAAATCTGTTGATAGGATGTGAAAATGCTCATACTTCTGAAAATCTCATTCTTTTTGGAGTTGAACATATCATAACAAAAGCTAATGACACTGAATATCATTATACTGCTGCCTAAACATTACCTCTATAAAAGTAAACAAAAAACATTTCAACTACAAGTTGCTGTATTTTGACAAATAGCACATCAGCGATATTAGATAACACAATACGAAATCAAGTATGCAACAGAAAAAATTCACTGTTAAATAGCACCCCTACTTTGCCATTGTAACAAAACAATAAATATGAATTGTGTCTGGAATTTTTCCTGCTTATGAACTATTTCGCATCCACGCCAGTAATAATTCTGTTCACACCTTTTATCTCAGGATGTTGCCTATTCTATTTTTACGCTTTTTGTGGTGTTCCACGACATGGAGGGCAAATATATATATATATATATATATATATATATATATATATATATATATATATATATATATATATTACTGTATGTGTATACATATATATACCCGCACAAACACACACACACATGTACACATGTATACACATTTATGTATGTATGTATGTGTCTACACACACACACACACACACACATACACACACACACACACACACACACACACACACACACACACACACACACACACACACGCACAGAGCAATTATTTGACATATTTACTGAGCCTGCACAAAACCCTTTGCACTGGTAAGGTCTTGAAACAGGGAAAAGGGAGAAGGGGCCTATCAAACATTAAGCTGACACTACCAGAATGATGGAAACATTAAGATGGGCAGAGAACAGGCCAGTTTTTAATGTTGCGGGCTGGGATTGAACTCAAGATACCAGATCTTGAGTCCACGGTTCTACCAGCCCTTTTGCCTGATATGTATGTTACCGTTTACACATTTGCGTTATATTACATGGTACCACGGTTTGCTGGCCTTGTGCATCTCAGTTCAGTCCTCTTAGACACGAGTTAGAGAGATGGATAGTGCGTGCTTATATAGGCCTAGCCTATATGCCGATGTTCACGTCTGAATACGATTGTGTAACACACACAGGGAGACAGCGAACGAGACAGAGAAAGAAAGAGAGAGAGAGAGAGGGGGGTGGTGGTTTAAGGGTCGAGGCAGAAGATAACCTACAATCCCAGATTAAACTTTTGAGGCAGTTTAGCTCTTTACCCACTGTCGCTTTACACTGCTTCAAATCAACTGAAACAAATGAGGGAGACACAGAGAGAGAGAGAGAGAGAGAGAGAGAGAGAGAGAGGGAGAGAGAGAGAGGGAGAGAGAGAGAGAGGGAGAGAGAGAGAGAGAGAGAGAGAGAGAGAGAGAGAGAGAGAGGAGAGTGAGAGAGATAGATGTTCGAGGGTGATACAGAATTAACCCTTTACAATCCCAGATTGACTTTGAGGCAGTTAGCTCTTTCCACTGTACATTTACACGCTCATATCAATGAAACACTATGGAGAGAGAGAGAGAGAGAGAGAGAGAGAGAGATGAGAAGAGGAAGAGAGAAGAGATGTGGGGTGAGAGTGAGAGAGAAAGAGAGAGGGAAAGAGATTGAATGAGACAGAGTGACAGAGAGACAGAAATTTTGCTGTTGTGATGAGTGTGTGTGTGTGTGTGTGTGTGTGTGTGTGTGTGTGTGATATTGTGATATATATATATATATAGCACACATAATAGAGAGAGATTGTGTGTGTTGTGTGTGTGTGTGTGTGTGTGTGGTGTGTCGTGTGAGCGTGCGTGAGACGTATTGTGTGTATTGTGTGTGTGTGTGTGGTGCGCGCGCGCGCGCGCGTGCGTGAAGTATTGTGCGTTTGTGTGCATGTCTGCATGCAAGCGCATGCGTGCTATTTGCATGTCTACGCGTGCGTCTTTGTGCGCGGTAACAACGGTAGTGTGATCTAACCTGTTTTGTAATAGCCCGGGCATATCCTGAAGCACTACAATACTGTATTAAATTCAGTCAAAATCTTCCCCCTCCCCCATTTTCATCCAAGTACACAAACGCAAATGTACACACACACACACACATAAACACACATACACACACACAGATCAAGAGAGACACAAACTGAGGGATACAGAGTAAGAGGGGTAAGGATTGGGGGATTATCAAGAAAGTCAATTCTATCAGGTAATTTTCAAGAAAGAATTCTAGCGCATAAAGAATTCCGAAATTGTTACACAACAGATGCCATATTCTAACCATTTAAAAAAAAAAAAATGTCATTGCATAGGCTACAGCCGTGTGTTTTGTGGGGGCGACTTCTTTAGATTTTGCCCAAAACTTTGAGGTTTCAAGACAATATACACAAGCGTATTATCATTCACACTTCCCGTCTACTCAAGGAACCTAGTACGCATTTATATACTCATCGTCACTGGTGGGTCCATCCGGTCAATAGTACAAACGCTTTTCTCACTATCTGCCCAAAATTGCTGTGTCCATGGCAATCCATTCACAAGTGGGTTTCCAACTCCACTCCCCCCTTTTATCCCATTAGGCAGGAGTGATGCACAAACACTTGCATCTGCAAGTAAATAAAATGCTTGTGCAGTGCCACAAAAAAATGATTCTCTTCCCTCATCATTATCGCACAGGTGCACACCGTGGCAATCGCTGTCCTTGGAACAGACCTCAAATGCCACCCCCCCCCCCCCTCCTCGTCTTGTGCCACACCACACATACAAAATGTGTTGGAAAGCATCAGCAACACACAAAGCTGTATACTCCTTGCTAACAGTAGCACAGATGCCCTACATCGCCTTCATCTCCAAATCACATCACATTTATCTCAACGCTGATGTCCATCGCCACCTAGGAAACATCCTGCTACTGGCTCCCAGTGACGCCACAATCACTACAAACATGCGCCAGTCATTTTTTTTTCTCTTCACCCACCCAACCACATTTATCCCCGTCTCCCTTTATTCTGTCTGTCTGTCTCTCCCCGATATGTCTCTTTTTTTCTCACTGCTCTCATATCAATGCTTCCCTGTCTCTTTCCTTCCGTTCATGTCTCTTTTTCTTCTCACTGCTCTCATATCATGCTTCCTGTCTCTTCTTCCCCAGTTCTCTTCCTCTCCTCTTTTCTCTCTCACTGCCTCATGGCCATCATTTTCATCCTCTCTTCTTCCTTTGTTGTTTTCTTTCCTTATCTCCTTCTTTTGTTTAGGAAATTCAACACAACACCACGAAAGGAAAACTAACTGATCTGGTCCATAATGTGGGAATACATGAAGTGTTAGATTTGAGAGAGTTTGAGACAGTATCAATATTTGCTGATTGACTTGTCTTGTTCTTATAATTCTACGGTTTTCTCTCTCATCAACATGTCCCTTTCTTTAATGTGGACGATGATTTGGTGGCCTTGAACTCTTTCACGAAATGAACACGTTAGGCTCCCCGTGACATCTGATTTTCCTAGGTATAACTGTAAGTCGCTTGTTGTAGCCATTCAATCAATCGACTTGCCACAACGTTCATTCCCTTTGAAACCAGCATGATCTGGACAATCGATCCACGAGTCTTTGTAGCTGGTGAACGCTTTATGCTGAAGTGGAGTTCACATTCCATTTTCAAAGGGTCATAAAGAATAGCAAACAACATTCTCTGTCCCGTGTCACTTCTCGACGGGTGCCTCTGGACATCATGTGTAATTATTCCAAATTCCATTATTAAGCTGTAAGTTGCTGTTTGATGTGCAGGTTTGTGCAGTTGGTGCCATCATTTTGCTTGACGATGATGCTGCATCTGGATTTCCTAATCACTGAGCCTTCTGTTCATATACTTACAACTTTTGAGTTGCTACTATTTTTCTAGATGAGCAGTTTGATCCCTACATTACTTTTGCTCTATGGCCATCCATGGCAGTGTCTGCCAAGATTTTGAATTATGACTGTTTTATACATCTCACACAGCAAGGGTATTTTCCCCATATTTATCTGCTTGAGTTCTGTCAGCTGGCATATACGCTAAATTGATTTTTCTGCTTTCGCCATCCATAATTTCGCACGCCGGTGTCGCGTGCCCTATATTGCTTATGTAGGTTCTCTGGGGATTTTCTAAAGCTCTGATGTATGTTTTCAATTCCTCCATCTTAAGTCTCACCAGCACCAAAGAAAGATAAAGAAAATACCACATGATCCGTATGGGATTTTTCTGTGAGTGTGGTTTCGATAATCGCTCTCATTTCTTTTTGTATCTTAATATCAGAAGACATGCTCTTGGCCCTATGTCAAAGCTGTGAGGCCAAGCCTACATCCGATCACATTGAAAACTGTAGACTGATACAGCTGTAAGAGATGGCGTTTTTCAGTGCTTCTAGCTGCCATCTAGGGACAGGCCTATCTTTTGACGCCAGTTCAGTAGCCCCAATGTCTGCGGATGGGTGAGTTGTTGGGGTATTTTTATATGCGTGAACTTGAGAATTATGTCGAAAGATAGCGCAGTTTGTTCATTTAGTTCTCGAGCTAGCAAGTGTAAATTGCCGGGGTGTTCATTTTTATTCCAGTTTAGTAGCTTGAACATTTCTTTTCTGGACTTGAGATCTACATCAGAACTGGACCCTAGATAACGCAATCTGCTCACTGAGTTCTCGGTCCAACAAATTCCTGATGTCTTTACCAGCTGTCTTACTGATGCGATTGCAGAATAGAACCATATACTTCCGCAACACTGTTTGGAGAACCTTTGCTGGAACTACTCAACTGTTCTTACACAATTCTTAAACTACCTAGCTTCGCGTTTGTTTGGTTTTTGTTTTTGTTTTTGTTTTTTGTTTGTTTGTTTGTTTTTTTTGTTGTTGTTGTTGTTTTTATTGTTGTTGTTGGTTGTTGTTGCTGTTGTTGTTTTTTTGGCACACCTGTGAATGAAGCAAATCCGTTTTTTTAAGATCGGTAAGTCCATTTGTACAGGCAGTATAAAAGAGGAGTTAAAGTGATGCTCTGAGGCTGTCCCAGTGAAGTGTGTAGGATGGCACGACTCCTCTCGCAATTTTTTTCTTCAGTGACGCTACGATCCATTGCCTCTGCGTCATAATGACTCTATATCGTAAAGTTTATTACAAGCTAGAGTAAGTGAGTGCTTTTTTGTTTTGGGGGGAGGGGGAAACGGGAAGGAGGGAGAGTGGATTTTATGTCAAAAGAGCATGGGCTTAATGACAGTAATGAGCTCTTGGGCGCGCGCGAGCGCGAATAACGATTTTATGTATGTACTTTCTAAACAGTGCATACGGCATTTGTTAAAATTATTACGTCTTCTTCTGCTGCATGGCATCTATGATGCTTGCGCACACATAACAATCCAAACTCTTTGACAATGGGTTCTTTAAAGTGAAAATTACGCAGTTTTCATTCAAAAATATTTGATTTGTGTGTTTATTCCTGAATAAACAGTCCCCTGAGGAATGCCACAGGCCGAAGTACCGGGCTCAACATTCCAGTTTGTTGTCTTGTTTTTCGGTTTACCTGCAGTATACATATAAAATGAAAAGATAGATAGATAGAGAGATTGATAGATGTGTGCGCGTGTTTTTGCTTGTGTGTGTGCATGTGTGCATGTGTGTGTGTGTGTGGTGTGTGTGTGTGTGTGTGGTGTGTGTGTGTGTGTGTGTGGTGTGTTGTGTAGTCAGCATCTGATTATGAGTCCATTTTTGCAAACTCGAGTCAGCAGGTAAGCAAGTTAGCAGAGGTGATGGCAGCTTTGAAAAAACAAACAACTCATTAGGAAGGAGGGGGAGGAGACAGACAGACAGACAGACAGAGACAGACAGAAGGGATCGGACAGAATTGCTTTCATAGGGATATTAATCTGTATGAATGTGTGTATGTGCCAGGTGCATGCGTGCACGTGCGTGTGTATGTGTACGAGTGTGTGTGAGAGCGGGTAGCAGGTGTATTTCTTTTTTTTTCTGATTAGAGTAGTGTTTGGGTGGCATTGTGACTTCGTGAATGCGCGCTTGAGTGCACCTGACACAGACAGAAGTAGACAGACAGACCGACAGAGAAAGCAGAATTAGTGCAATCCTGTAACAAACACACACACACATGCACGCACGCACGCATACACACACGCACCCGAACAGACACGCGCACACACGCACACACATACACTAACGCACCCACCCACAGACACACGCACACGTGCATACGCATTCGCACACACACACCGACACACACACACACACACACACACACACACACACACACCGACACACACACACACACACACACACCAACACACACACACCACATGCACACGTCAAGGGGCGTGGCGGACGGCGCAGGCGAACGCGGTAGACAGACAGACGGCACGGCAAGAAGGCGGACAGCAGGAAGAGAGTGCCAACTACAAAGAAGCCGCACCGCCTGGCATCCACCCTTTTATCTCTCGGCCGTCGTCCACTCTGCCTCACTCGGCCCAAAGCTCACCAGAGTCCATCCCACTCCCGCCAAGGAAGGAAGGAAGGAAGAAAGAAGGATCGGGAACCGAGAAAGAAGAGAAAGTGAGAGAAAGGCTGAGAGCGAAACCAGAGACACACAGAAGCTGGAGAAACGAAGCGGTTTTTTTAATCAAACTACTCTGCTTTTCCTTTCCCAGTTTATCGAGTATAAATTCGACGTTTCTGTGTATTTCAAATTATTTACCAAATTTATATTTGATACGTTAACAGAAAAGTGCGACAGAAACTGAAATTTTGTCTCTGAGAAAAATTCTTAAAGAAAAGTATAGACAAGACATTTAAAGAGAACTAGTATTTTATACAAAAAAAACCAAACATATTTGCGAATTAATTTGGTATATACCATTTAAAACCAATATTTTGGCAAGAGCTTTTTGTCATATTGTTAAACTATAAAAGTTTTCGTGTTCTGTACACCGGTGACCGACCACACAACGACGTTAACATCTTTTGCTCATCTTCGTCTCCACTCGTCACGATTTTGCCTTTCTTCGTCTTGATGGGAGTTCTGCGAGTCCTTTTTC
>CM060311.1:15854826-15907326 GCA_030674185.1 Monoplex corrugatus
TCTATACTTAGCATCTGGGCTTGCAAAAGTACATTCACGTTTGAGACTCTGTTGTACCATTTGGCATTTAAGGTACGCCGGGGGAGAGGAGAGAGAGAGAGATGAGAGAGAGAGAGAGAGAGAGAGAGAGAGAGAGAGGAGGGGGAGAGAGAGAGAGAACAATAAATTACATAAATGTGTGCAAACAGACTGGTACATCACGCTACAAATGAAACAGATACATACGTTTTTCTGCCCATGATGCTGAAAAATGTGGGGGGAAAAGTCGTTATGGCGTGGGAGTGGTCATACAGGTAGAAACAAGACAATGATACATCCTATCTTTATTAGAAGTTGTTAGCTCAAAAACCCTTCTCACATTTGTTCCTAATCTACAAATATGCCTAAAACTAAAATTACTGTAAAAGAATACATCAATAAATCGATAATGTAAGACATGATACACAAGAAAGAAAAAGTGACAGCATTTCTTGTCGTTTGAGAGAGACAGAAGGATAGAATTAGGTAGGTAAATAGTAATGAATATGATTCTCTCTCTCTCTCTCTCTCGTGTTGTGTGTGTGTGTGTGTGTGTGTGTGTGTGTGTGTGTGTGTGTGTGTGTGTGTGTGTGTGTGTGTGTGTGTGTGTGTGTGTGTGTGTGTGTGTGTGTGTATGTATGTTTTTGTATTGTGCGGGTGAGACGGGGAGAGCAAACCTGTGTGTATTAAGTTATAGAGTGAGAGATAGAATGAGAGAGAGGGAGGGAGAGAGTGACAGACATACAGACAGACAAGTTTCCCATTACCACTATCATAAACTGGTCACATAACCAACAAGGTAAACACATCAGTAAATCAAAGATGGACAAATAGTACTGTCAAATTCAGTCAATAGAAAGGGCGTGCAATGAGACAAATTGAGAAATTTAGAAAGAAAATCAACGATGTACATGTGACTAAATCAAACGCCGATTAGAAAAATAGGGCAAACAAATATAATGATTCTAATTGACGAAATAAAACGGGGAAAGCATCTTGTCAATAGCACATTTAACACTAATAATAGTACTGGCAATACTAAAAACAATAATACTTTAATAGTGTTTCCAGCAGCATACACGCGCAGACTCATACATACCTACGCACATACACATAAACTGAATTATAAGCAATCATCATCATACTAATAATGATGATAATAAGAGGAATTCCATTCGTCAGTGTTGAAGTATGCTTGTTGAACTTTACAAAAGAAAACAAGAACAACAGCGCAAACTGACAAAGAGAGGGGTGTGCGCCGTGTCCAGACACTGACGTAGTATCAACGTAGTCGAATACGTACATCTGCGCGGCACAAACACTGTCAGCTCATTAAAAACGAAAGCAGATCACAACATGAAATCAGAAATCGACAATAGTACAATATCACCAGTACATAAAAAAGTACACAAGGAAGAAAAATGCACAAATCGTTCGACGAATACAGTCTTTCAACACACACACACACACACACAACACACACACACACACACACACACACACACACACACACACACACACACACACACACACACACACACACTGTACAGAAATGAGACGAAACCACTTTAAAAGGGAAGACTTAGGGGGAAATGAAAAATATATGAGTGGTCCTTTAATCCTAAGCTAGTTGGCAGAGTGTGAGATGGAACAGAACTCAGCATTTTTAGGCCAAGTTCCATTCCTCTCCCTTGCTGCTTTAATTACACCAGCCATGAACAGGGTTGTGCGCCCACACATAGTCATTACTTAGTAATTTACCACCGAATATGCTTTAGAGCACCTAATCACAACAGGAAAACTGGAGCGAAAAAGAGTACCAGTTAGATCCAGGGAAAAATGTAGGACGGACTTGCCGAGTGAATGAAGGCAGAGAGGGTGGGAGATGTACTTGCAGCGACAAAGGATAGATTCGTATGGAGGGCCATAATCGCCAACGCCATGCGGCAGGGCTCATGATGATGATGCTTTTGGCATACAGGGCAACAACAAAGTCTCTCCAATACAACACGCCTAAAGCCCGCCCACCCCTCTCCCTCCTCCCCTCCCCCTTCACAGTTTAGTACCCGACTCTAAACTGAGACTGTACCAGAGCTGTGTCCTTTCCACCCTACTTTACTGCTCAGAATCCTGGAGCACGACAGAACGTTAACGTCCTAAACTATCAACCTGTCACACAAAGAACGTCCAAAGGATCAAATGAATCTTCTGGCCCAGTTACTTGCCCAATACAATCAAGACAGCATGGGCACTATCATCATGGAAACAATATGAAGTTAGATTGGACGCGCTATCTGAAGAGAGCGGGATGTATCACCTGGACTGCTCTTCACTGGATACAACATGGAAGACGCATGACAGGAAGATCCAACAACACTTGGCGACGAACAACAGAAGGGGGCCTTAAGGCCCTGAAACATACATGGGATACTACACAGAAGCTGGTCCAGAAAAGACAGAGGTGGGGAAATCGTAAGTAATAGATAACGCCAAAAACAGACAAGGGCGAGCTTTCACAGTGTTTCACGTAACACAAAACCACCAAAAACGGGGCGAGAGTTTCATCCCGTTTTGTCTTGAGTACCCACAGCCTAGTGATGCCGCTCACGAACCAAGATCCAAAGTATGACAGATCTGACCACTGCTGACAATGAAATAAGACGTGAAGATATCTACATGTCATTTATACCTCAGAATAATTCTAATCATCTGGGACTGAAGAGAATAACTAACAGTTATCCTTATTTTGTTCTTGTTTGTAGAATATCAGTTTAGACAATGTCAAATGAGTGAACATCTAGTACTACATTACAACAAACAGCCCAGAAATCATTACTGACACAGTTGATCTACATAAAGAGAAAGAGGCAAACAGATAGGGTTGATCTAAAACTGTTCCACTCGCAAGTAACAAACAACAAAAATTATATAGGGCAAAATGAACCCAAGACGTTAAGAGTGAGGACATGAACTCAAGACAAAAAAAAATCCACAGGGGAGAGGGGGGTACAGAGAGAGAGAGAGACAGAGAGAGAGAGAAAGAGAGAGAGGGGGTACAGGTAAAGAAAGAGAGAAAGAGAAAGAGAGAGAGAGAGAGAGAGAGAGAGAGAGAGAGAGAGTGAGAGAGAGAGAGAGAATAAATCCTACGTCACCGCTTGCTTTTAGAGCTCATCAGACGTCAGGGCAAGAAATCGGGGAAAGAAAAACAGGAACAAGCCCCCTGTCTTAGCGGCTAGTTTGTCAAAGCCAGCAATGATCTTAACAGGATGCGACTCACTTCCCTACAGTGCACGACAAATTTCATTGACGAAATGTCAAAGGACATTCACGGCCAATGAAGTGGATGTCATAATATAGGACAACCGGTGGCCGAGCGGTCTAGACGGTGAAACGAAGAGTTTAGTGACCGGATTATACATAAAACTGTCAAATCCCGTGGAGTGCGGATTTGAACCTAGCTGAGAACCAAACGGTATATGTTTATGTGTTGTAGAAATGAGATTTAGTTTGTTTGTTTCTCAAGAAAATGTCTGCGCCCAGAAAGAACTCTATATGCAATGACGCCTCTGTGATGGAGAAAATCCAAATTGAAGCGAGATGCTTAATTTAATGAGAATCTTACTATCTGCTACAGTAGCCAGAGTACCAAGGAGCAAATCCGTTGAACCATCACGTTTGAATCACATCAAAGATCGGATGACCATTAAAAGAAGAGGAAACTAAGATGCCACAAGCATATAACAAAGTCAAACAGGCTGTCGAAGATCATCCGCCAGGAAACAGCACTGGGCAAGAGAACAAGGGACAGACAGAAAAAAAAACAATTTATAATGCTGAATGCATCAGGTGGAGCTTTACTGCAACTCAGGAATTTTCTACAACCGCCAGATAATGAGATATTAAGTTAGGGCCCAGGTGCACAACACGATTCTGTCTTAAAAGCATGCTAAATGTTAACACTGTTTCACTTTTACACACATTCTTATTAAAACACCCACGATGTTAACATTCAGAATGATTTTAAGACACATGATCGTACTGTGCACGCGGGCTATGGGACAATTAACTGTAAAGCGTTGAGGAATCAACTAAAACATCTCAGATTAAGCAAAAACATCTTACAATTCAAAGCGATTTCAAATTCGGTACATACAGCTGAGCTGTTGCTTCGCACTATAAGGGAACGTTGTATGTTTTCGCATGTGCATATGTTGTTTTGTGAGCGTGTGCAAGTTGTCCGCGTGAGCTTACATGTTGAAACATTTCTTGAAAAATTCAGACAGTGATGCCTATTAATTACTGAATCATTGCTTCTTACTGCTACCACTACAACTACTACTACTGCTGCTATGTTTCTCCCCATGTTCATTTTCCTCTTGTTTTCTTTTCTTCTCTTCTTTCCTTGTCATTGTCGTTTTTCTCTTTCTTCCGGCTCTACTTTTCTTTTTCCTCCTCCTCTTCTTCTTTTTCTTCTTCCCTTTCTTTGTAAATGTCGTTTTTCTCTTTCTTCCAGTTTTACTTTTCTCTTTCCTCCTCTTCCTCTTCTTCTTCTTCTTCCTCAACATGCTACCGCACCTCCTTCTGTTCCTCATCCCTCTTCTCCGTGTCTTGTCTTCCTCTTCTTCTATCTTTTTCTCCACTTCTTCTTCCTCTGGCTTAGTAGGCCTACCTGCTTCTTGCTGGCACTTCTCGAGAATCAGTATGCGTTTTGCTTTTTTCCCCCCGATAAAAATTCTCCGTTCCTCTGCAAACACGTCGTCAGATCACGTTTCCAGAGGCATCTGTCGGAAGCGACCTGTCCCTATGATTCTGTCATGTCCATGTGCAACTCCTTATTAACAAACACAAGAAGAATATAACGAACAAAAAATGATGGAGAGGAGGAAGAAAAGGTGCTTCAATTTCAGAGCGCTTACGAAGGCGCAGCCTGCGGTTTATAATGCGCTGCACCACAAAAGTGATGCCACAGGAATAGGCAACACAAACACGGTGGACACAATTAAGCTGTACATGAATCCTACGTGCTGACGACGTCTTGAGAAGGACATTACATTCTGTGAGTATGAAAAGAGAAAATTTATTATGCGGGTATGCCAAACTAGAAATATTTTCTGTGGGTATGAATAGAAAGAGTAAACATACTGCGAGTATGAAAATAAGGAAATATATTCTGCGGGTATGAGAGGATAAAATTTTTATCTCTGTATATGAAAAGATGAAAATGCATTATGCGAGTATTCAGGAAACACACTTTGAATCTGCAACTTGTAATTTCTTGACCAAAAGAGATTTTATTTTCTGCAAGTACGCAGAACTGCAGATAAACTGAGCCAAGAGTTTTCATTTCGTTGAATGGCATTTCGTCGTACATTGGGCAGTGCTCCCCACAGATCTGCCAGTAATTATCAAAAAGACGCCTTAGACCTTTGCAAAACCCTTGTCGAAGTTTAAACGAAGTTAAATTGATCAAAGACTATACTCAAAAAGCGGCACGATTGAGGAAGAAAAGGTGAAAATTAGAGAATAAGGTTAACTGGAAAAAACTGGAAAGTTGACGGTTTTATGCTTTTATATTGCGCTGATGCTGATTTAATCTGGCGTAGAGAATGCACTCAGCATTTCTTTGATGGCTTGCGTATGGGAGGATGGAACGGTGTGTGTGTGTCTGTGTGTGTGAGAGAGAGAGAGAGAGAGAGAGAGAGAGAGAGAGAGGAGAGAGAGAGGCGCGCGCACGCGTGCGTGTGTATGTGTGTGTGTGCATGCACATGCATGTTAGCGTGCGAACATGTGAAAGCAAAAGATAGACGGAGGGAAGAAGACAAGATGATAGGAAAGGACTACGGGAAGAGGAGAGTGTATGGTCTGGCTACATATTTGCATGAGAGACGATGACAGAGAGAGAGAGAGAGAGTGTGTGTGTGTGTGTGTATGTGTGTATGTGTGTGTGTGTGTGTGTGTGTGTGTGTGTGTGTGTGTGTGTGTGTGTGTGTGGTGTGTGTGTGCGTGCGAACATGTGAAAGCAAAAGATAGTCGGAGGAAAGAAGAAAAGATGAGAAGAAAGGACTAGGGGAAGCGGAGAGTGTATGATCTGGCCACATATTTGCATTAGACGATGACACAGAAAGAGAGAGAAAGAGAGAGAGGTTGTGTGTGTGAGAGAGAGAGAGAAAGAGAGAGAGAGAGAGAGAGAGAGGTGTGGTGTGTGTGTGTGGTGTGTGTGTGTGTGTGTGTGTGTGTGTGTGTGTGTGTGTGTGTGTTTGTGCGCGCGTGCGTGTGTGTGTGTGTGTCTGTCTGTCTGTGTTCGTGTGTCTGTGTGTGTATATGAATACGACATCTCGTCAGTTTAAAAATCAAAGCCTGGTAGTATTACTATTATAACAGTCAACGCGTATTAAAAAAAACAACACTCAAAATCGAAATACATATGTCATCTTATTAGAAATAAGTGCGATTACGAAAAAGTTTCATTTTCTAAACAGATACCTATTATGAGTTTTCATCTAAAGTTGTTAAATGAATTGTTACATTTTTAATCGCCGAGTTGCTCTCTTTTTCTTCTCTTCCAACTCCTCCTTATTTAATTTGAATGGAAATCTTTTTTCTAATACATTAGGGAAATGTGATTATCGCCGAAATGATGTTTACGGAAGCTGGACATCCATAACATATAGGCATTCTAACTCATTACGACAACTTCATATTATATATTGAAACTATCAGTTAAAGTAAACAACGTATGTTTTCATGTACGTGATGTACATGATCTACATTCATATGATAAAAAAATGTGTGTGAAAAGACAACATTTTCCATTTATCGGACCGGACTTGTCTATGCACAATCCAGCTTCGTTTATTAAAGAAGAAGAAAAAGAAGCCCTGAGAAGAAGAAAAGAAAAGCTCTGGATCAAATGACCGTAATCGAATCACGTTCTTCTGGGATTCCATGTTTTCAAACTCCGCCATCTACGGTGGAATGAAGTATGGCGGTGTCTTAATTAATTGGCTCCTGCCCTAGAAACTTCTTCACTGTTCTCACGGCACGAGTGTTTCGCCACTGAGAAGATGTTTACCTTCACAAACGATAGGATGGGAACATATTCAATCTCTCGTGACTTCGGCGTTGCAGCAGAGATCGAAGAAGATGACCAACCATACGAGTATGTATGTATTAATTTATATATATATATAAAATATATATATATATATATAACACACACACACACACGTGTGTGTGTGTGTGTATGCGCGCGCGTGTGCGTGCGTGCCACTGCGTGTATCCGAGCGCGCGCGCGTACATGTACGTGTGTCGTGTGGTGTGTGTGTGTGTGGTGCGTGCGTGCGTGCGTGCGTGCGCGCGTGGTGTGTGTGTGTGTTGTGTGTGTGTGTGTGTGTGTGTGTGTTGTGTGTGTGTGCAGTAAACGAAGCGGATGCAGTTAGACTGTGAGTATTCAGAAATAATAACACGGCGTTTGTGTGTCAGTGGTGGAGAGAGAAACTGAATACTTAAACATCAATGAAACCGGGCAGACAGAGACGCGAACAGGAGGGATTTGGGGTGAGGGTGAAAAAGGTTTTCTCAAAGTCGGGCAAAATTCTTCAATTTTCTCGTGAAATCATGATAAAAGTTTGACAAGATGATAAACTGAAATTGCTGCAACACCACTTTATTTTCAAACATGAAGAAACTCAGATTTTTCCAATGACCATTTGTTTTTACTCCTACCCCCCTCTCTCTCTCTCTCTGTAAATTGAAAGCACTAGCCAGTTTACATACATCTTTGAGGAAAAACGGCATCTCTCTCTCTCTCTCTTTCTCTCTCTCTCTCCTCCTCCTCCCTCCCTCCCTCTTCCTCTAACATGCATGCGTACGCAAACATCTTGTAGAAAACGACTCAAATCACTCTCTCCCTCTTGCAGAAAGCAAAAAGAAAAGCTAACCAGCAGAACCATAGACGAATTAAGTTTTCCAATAAATTTGCGAGCACGCCTGGTTTTTGTGACACACGAGTGGCTTCGTGATGAGGCGCGTTTTGTCTATGCTGACAGTTCAATCTCAGGAACCCTGTGTATCTTGGACAGTCATAATACATTCCGTTGATTTTGTGCAACAAGCGCGTGACTCGCCCATATGCACTGAGTGAGTCAGTATCACTATCAGAATTGGCAGAAGCATCGATCCATTCTGGGTTTGAAAAAAAAAAAACAATCGAATACTCGGCATGTCAAACTCAAAGGGTATTACAAACAAACTAAGGTTCTTTTTACAGACGTACACGGTTTTGGAGGGCGATATAAAGCATGAAAAAGCTTGTCCTCACAACTTTTCCTTTTAAAAAAATTAACTGGAGAGGGACGTGGGTATACGGATACAGATATGGGAGACAGTGAGTGGGAGTCAGACGAAGGAAGACAGCGAGAGGGAGAGGGGAGGGGGCGATGTCAAGCACAGAATGGGACAGAGGATTGGCGATTGAGTTTACGGACACGCGCATTAGGAGAAGCATATACACGGAAAAATTCAAAAATATCGTCAGTTCAGTTGTTTGTATACGAGACTGGTCAGCTTTCGTTTGAAACAGCGTTTAACATTAGCTTTTTGTCTGCTGACCTTTCAGCTCAAACCTTCAAGAGATCTACTTCCGCTGAATTCTACTAACTGCATGAACGTTTTCACAAAACCGCTGTGTGCGCAACAGGAACATCAAGACTGCTGCTCATGCCAGGTTTATGCGTCAGCTTGCGCAAGAATTGCGTTCATGTATTCATACTGGATAAACATCTAGAACATACCACAAAAGTCGCGTGTGGCTGAGGTAGTGTAAGAAAATCATGGCAGACGTCATCGCACGAATAACATCAATAATAGGCCCTACAGTAATAGCATCGATGGCAACCTATAACTTATATAAGTTTCGTCCATGAATTAAGCTACACTCTTACACTGACAACAAAAGTTTATGTCTCAATAATGGGCTTTTAATATATATATATATATATATATATATATATATATATAGGCTATATATATATATATATATATATATATATATTGTGTGTGTGTGTGTGTGTGTGTGTGTGTGTGTGTGTGCATATGTGTGTGTGTGTGTGTGTGTGTGTGTGTGTGTGTGTGTGTGTGTGTGTGTGTGTGTGTGTGTGAAGAAGTCAATCAGGATAAAGAAAGTCTAGCGATGGGTCAATAACCATGGTTAAAATCGGAGTCAAAAACAGGGCGCCTTTAAAACTACACTCGTTTCCTCTTCCATGCACTTATACAAGTTATAGACCACTATCAGAAGCTACATACGTAAGATTCTGAACCTAAAACCACGGTATCTCAACAATTACCGTTGAAATATGAGTTTCTTGTTACGTGGCGGACTGGATATACAGGAAATAAAACGTTCACTCGAGAACGAAAACTGTTCCACATTCATCGCAAGCACCAGTGTCGCAGAGTGCAATCCAGTCAACATCAAAAGATTATCCGGGCACTTTTCCTTCAATGACCAGAGTTTCGACGATGACATAAAATGAAGATGGGTATGACGTCAGTGACGCTTTCGTTTGGTAATACGTCATTCAGTGTTTCGAACTCATCACCCTCAAATTCTCGATACTTCTTCGAACGTAAACGTCTGACCGAAGTCGTGGGGGCTTAATTCTGGAACAGACATTGGGCCAATCGGTTTGATTAGCTGTCGTGTTTAGAAATAAATACAAGATCTGTCGAGTTGGCAGTTAGGATGCTGTATCCCTCACAGATTGATTGGAGATGGTGGTCCTCTTGGTACTTTATTGACGAAGAATAAATACGACCAAGGAAATAGATTATTGAAGTCTTGTCTTTATCCGGAGGGGAAAGAGAGAGGGGTGAAGAGTACAACAGACACCAGAATGAATAAAAAAAATGAGACAGAACATACTTGGAAACATAAAACAGCGCTCTGATTTGCTAAGACTGACCCATCAGTAAAAATGTGGAGGTGGGTACGGTACTTTTCATCGATGTGTTCACAAGCTGTGGATAGCGTAATGTTGACATTATCATCTTTTTTAACGTCTGCATAATCGAGATCAAACGTGGCCTTTAGCATTTCCCATGTAGGGATAGGCGTTAACGTTGGTTTTTCGGCTATTTCATCCATAATTATGCTGGATTGTTTGATCAGGTCAGATATGTAAGTTGCGGTTGTAATTTGTGATGAAATGGTTTTTTTTGCTCGTTTTGGAAAGTCAATATCAGACCTGATTTTAATTTCTTTGCTCACAAAATTATTCGCTTGTGAAGTAGTTCTAATTGCAAACTTTGCTGTAGCTAGCTCACGATGGTTGTTTAGAGGTAGAATTCCAGCAACTTTGTACGTTTCCAGAGTAGAAGCATGAGTTTGATTCTGTGTGTGTGTGTGTGTGTGTGTGTGTGTGTGTGTGTGTGTGAGTGTGTGAGTGTGTGTGTGTGGTGTAGTGTGTGTGTGTGTGTGTGTGTGTGTGTGTGTGTGTGTGTGGTGTGTGTGTGTGTGTGTGTGTGTGTGTGTGTGTTGTGTGTGTGTGTGTGTGTGTGTGTGTGTGTGTGTGTGTGTGTGTGTGTGTGGTGTATTATACATATCCATTTCAGTCACAAATAGTGCAAATTGTAATCATCCTTTTACGCAGTCTTTA
The DNA here is from genome assembly GCA_030674185.1 of Monoplex corrugatus. Classification (NCBI taxonomy): domain Eukaryota; kingdom Metazoa; phylum Mollusca; class Gastropoda; order Littorinimorpha; family Ranellidae; genus Monoplex; species Monoplex corrugatus. The sequence goes on from CM060311.1 coordinate 15,865,503, forward strand.
CAGACATCAATGACTTTTTCTGGATAATTATGTCCAAAATTGTGGATGATCACAAGCAGAGTAAACATCCGTCTCAAAGTGACAACCTTTATCCTGTCGTGTGCAGGCTGACTGGAAAACTGGTGACGATGTGAGAATGGCTTAAACAGTTTTCCTCCATGACTTAAGTGTTGTGTGTGTGTGTGTGTGTGTGTGTGTGTGTGTGTGTGTGTGTGTGTGTGTGTGTGTGTGTGTGTGTATGTTGTGAGAGAGAGAGAGAGAGAGAGGTGTGTGTGTGTGTGTGTGTGTGTGTGTTGTCTGTCCGTGTGTGTGTGAAATTCAGGCGACTCTGCTGTGGGAAAGCACGTCACTACAATGCTTTGCCACCAGTTTTTTTTTTTTTGTGGGGTTTTGTTTGTTTTTTTGTTTTGTTTGGTTTTTTTTTTCTTTCTTCTTTTTCACTAGATAAAAGTAATAGTTCTTTTGTGGTTGTTAGGCTTTTGCTTGCCTCCGTTGTAACCCCTGAAGACGTTAGTTTGGAAGAAAATTTGTGCGTTATCTATTCATTCTGTTATTACGTATTCTTTAATTTGGTCCGTTTCAATATAAAGCCCTACTACTGTCTCTAAACGTTATGAATTAGAACAAACCAATCTAGCTATCAACCCGCGCCACGGTCACTCAGAGACAAGGAAGGTATAATAGGAACTAAGACCAAATCTTAACCCTTTGACTCCCTCACCCTGTCCACCAACATCTCGCATTGTCAACCATGCTAGCAAAGCAAAAACTTGACCCTTGATTCCCTCACCCTATCCACCAGCTTCCTGTTGGAACCTGGTGGATGGGATGAGGAAGTCAAACGGGTTAAGTTTTTGCAATTAGTGGATACGGTGTGGGAGTCAAAAGGTTAATAAAGAAGCCCGAGGACGAAGACTGTAGTGTAGTAATCCGTTTCCACTCCTAAATTCTCTTGTGTATGAAGATGGTCCCACACTCCTTGACGGGTGCCCGGAGCGGTGTCTTGTGCCAGACTGAAGTGTGCATACAGACCCGAACTCATTCCCCCCAGGGTCTGTTAGCCGGAGTGACGTGAGAACGGTACCATGTGCTCGAGTGACGGCTGTCTGATGGTCCAAGCCATGACCTGACTTGATCGCACTGACATCTTCTGCTGATTAGTCTGTGCTTCTTGATATAACACACGAGCGCATGCTGGTACGCGTGCGTGGACGTACGCATGCATGCACGTTCACTAACATACAAAAGATGCTTGCACACACACTTAGGTGTATGCGTACGCATTATGTATACCACCTGCAATTTTTGATCACGTAATCATTGCTACCTCTTTGTGCTGGGCTGTTAATTTCCACCATCCCTACGTAAAAGACACCGAGCATTTTTCTGTAACATTTTTAATTACACACAACGTGTATGACAAGAAGATTATTGCGTATGTCGTAATCAAGTCCCTTACCATGCTGTGTGCAGTTCTTCATAAAACAGTGTCACCACTATACATTGCCTTTTTGTTGTTTGTTGTTTGTTCGTTGTTCGTTTGTTTGTTTTGTTCACTGAAGTTGTTATATCGTCTATGGTTATGGTATTTGTTCACACATTTGGTTTTCGTTTTGGGCTGTTTAACACTCACACCCCTGCGGATCATGAAACAGGACGCACCATCCTAGCTATCAACCCTACCATAGTCAATGACAAGGAATGAAGAAATAACCGGGATTAAAGGCGAAATCTTAAGAAAGTCTAAGGACGAAGCCTATAGTGTGGTGTTCCGTTTCCCACTTGTGGCTTCTCGTGTGCGTGTGTGTGTGAAGATGGTCCCCCACTCCTTGACAGGCGCTTGGAGTGGTGTCTTGTGCCAGACTGGAGTGTGCACCTAGACTCGAACTCATTTCCCTGGGGTCTGTTTACCAGAGGGATGTGTGAGAACGGTGCCATGTGCTCGAGTGTCGGCCCTTTGATGGTCTAATCCACGACCTGTCTGGCTTGATCAAACACTTGTTAGGAGTCTCCGCTGTTTTTAGTCTTTCTTCCTACTGTAACACACGGCCGCGCGCCAGCACGCATGTGTGCACGTATCCATCATGCATGCATGTTGAAGCACACACACACACACGCGCGCGCGCGGGCACACACACGGAGACTCTCTCTCTCTCTCTCTCTCTCTGTTAAGCCCACGTATTTACCAGATAACGCAATCATTTCATGTCATACAACTCTGTTCTCACACAAGTAAAAATCTTGATGGGGTCTGGGCCTCTTTCTCTTACACACACACACACAACACACACACACACACACACCACACAACACTACACACACACACACATACATAATACATACACATATGTAAATACTGAATATTCACTAGTTAATGCAATCATTCTTTGTCTTATTAACGTGTTTGTGTGCTTATGACTAATAAGCTTACAACTCTCTCTCTCTCTCTCTCTCTCTCACACACACACACACACACACACTCATCACTCACTCACCGACTTTCTGACCTGATGAAATCGATGCTAACATTTGAAAAATAATCCACTCTGACCCAGAAACTAGGCCGGATCCATTACTGAGGCCTGGACGGTGTAGGGACAGTGCTCCCACCTTTCAATCTGACTGCATCGGTGCAAGCTCGGTTTGTCAGCCTCCTCTTTTTCTCCTGTTCCGAGCGATACTATTTTCTCTTTCTCGGGTGCATGTGTGCACGCAGTTTGTCCCACACGGTGCTGGAATTATGTTGCATACTCCGTCTTTGGTGGGGCGTGCATGCTGGGTGTTTTCATGTTTACATAAGCCACGGAAAACTGACAGGTCACACAGGACCTTTGACGTGCTTTACGTGTGCGTGCACACGAAGGAGGATCAGGCCCTTGCTGGTCTGCACACATGTTGACGTGGGAGATAGGAAAAAATCTGCACCCTTTATCTACCAGGTGGTACCCAAAGAAGACAAAAATCCGCACCCTCTACCTAGAAGGTGGCACCCAGGCAGTCTATCCATCGGACGGTACCCAGAGAGGACAAAAATCCACACCCTCTACCCAGAGGGTGGTACCCAGCAGTATACCCACAGGACGGCACCCAAACAGGATCACACCCATACATCCTGACCAACTTTACTATTGCACATGTTGTTATACTTTGTGCAAGCAGCTCCAGTCAACCAAGTTGTAAATATATGACTGATCTTGTTCAGGGTTGGGAAAGTAAAGCAACGAGGGAGAGGAATCCAACTTACTTGCTTACATGCTCCCGTGTCGTGTGATGCATGAGGCAGCAAGAGAGTTCCGACAGGCTCTGTCGGCAGTCTGAGGTCATCACTTCAGTCTCTGTCAACCATCTGACGCCAGTTCATTGTTGGTCTTCCCCTCTTCCGTTGTCTTTCTGGGTTCCAGTTCAGGTTTTGTGTCTGGAAGATAGCAATCTAGTCTGTCCTTCTGGGTTCCAGTTCAGGTTTTGTGTCTGGAAGATAGCAATCTAGTCTGTCCTTCTGGGTTCCAGTTCAGGTTTTGTGCCTGGAAGATGATAATCTAGTCTTCCTTCTGGGTTCCAGTTCAGGTTTTGTGTCTGGAAGATGGTAATCTAGTCTGTCCTTCTGGGTTCCAGTTCAGGTTTTGTGTCTGGAAGATGGTAATCTAGTCTTCCTTCTGGGTTCCAGTTCAGGTTTTGTGTCTGGAAGATAGCAATTTAGTCTGTCCTTCTGGGTTCCAGTTTAGGTTTTGTGTCTGGAAGATAGCAATCTAGTCTTCCTTCTGGGTTCCAGGTCAGGTTTTGTGTCTGGAAGATGGACATCTAGTTTGTCCTTCTGGGTTCTAGTTCAGGTTTTGTGTCTGGAAGATGGCAATCTAGTGGCGTGGCACAGCCAACTCAGTCGACACTTGCAGATGATGTTGATAACTAGAATCCGTTTGCTTCTTGACGTTACTTCATCGTCTTTGTCACAAAGTCTTTCCATTTGATGCCCATTACTTCATCATTTTTATTACAGTCTTTCCATCTGATGTCCAAGATTTTACGTTGGACTTTAGGACAAAGGAGTCAAGCTTCTTCTCCTGGCTTGTTTTCGAGTGCCATGTTTCAAAACGCGGAGTTGAGAGAGTAGCTATGTTTCTACCATCGCACTCACCATCTCAATTTCAATAACATTAGGTAGGCCTGAATGCAAAAGTATGAATGGATTTTCACCCAGAATGGAAACTCTTGTTGAGCTTAACATTTAATTAACATTGTTCAAACTATACGCATTCGCGACTAACAGCTGGGACGGATAACTAAAATCTGGTTTTACACACACACACACACACACACACACACACACACACACACACACACACACACCACACACACACACACACACACACACACACACATCCAACATACACAGTTCATCGTTTGACTTGTATGCAAAATGAGCAGTGTTGTGTAGAACTAGCTAGCAGGGTTCATCTTCTGGCCGAACCCACCCTCCTTAGATTCATTTTTCAAAATGATCCACAGCATTCTGACTAGAGGGGTCAATATTCCATCCCAGTTTTCAAGCAGATGTCCGATATTTTAACTTTCTTAAAAATAAAAGTAAAGTTTCAAAACCTTGTTTTCTTTTTTGTGCATTGCATTGGACTTCATGATCGATGCCTCCTTTACCAAAGGATGTTACTGATGAAAATTTCACAGACCAATTAAAATTAAAATCCCACAAATGCCAATAATGACTGGTCAGCAAAGTTCATTTCCGAGATCACAGGGCATAACCAATTACATTTTCTGAGGAAAATACAACACGTATGTTTTCCGGCACTGGAAAATTAAGTGTACGAACAAAGGAACAGGCAAAAATGCATTCCTGGTCAGTAAAATCTGAATTTCTTGACAGCTAGTTTTTTTCTCCTTTTTTATGTCTGTCTATTTCTTTGTCATGTATTCCTCTCTCTCTCTCTCTCTCTCTCTGCTTACTTTGAAGACGTTTGTTGGTTTTTTTTTTATCTCTCCCTGCATATCTAAACCGTGACCCAGTGAACCGTGATCATAATTTCCGAAAACTTGGCCCATCACAGTTCAGAAATGATCCATTGCATTTTGACCGCAAGAGCTAATGGTCCATGCACCAGAATTTCCTGAATTGAACCCTGTTGTAGGTTCTTATGACAAATAAATGAATCTTATTCTGATTACGACTCTCTCTCTCTCTCTCTCTCCCACACACACACACACACAACACACACACACACACACACACACACACACACACACACATTTACATACATTTACACTGTCCACTAGATCAACGGATGTTGAAACAAAGAGGAGGAAAACGAGACTGAGTGTCTCTTTCTCGCGTTTAGAGACAGGGGGCCGTTACTCCCAATAATTATACCTACCTAGTAATTGCAGAAATTACCGGCTGAGACAGAGCACGCTGTGTCCGAAGACTGTCAGATCGATAGATGTTTACCAGCCGGCTACAGTCATCAGATAAAGAGACGGCTCAGAAACAGTAGCCTACAATACGACATAATACAACTATACACAGCTTACATAAGTATACAACACATTACAATGCCGTCGAAGAGAATGCAATGTAGCACAACAGAAAACGACACTATGCAATGCAATACGATTCATTAAATTACATGCAAAACGGTGGAAGTTCACAATCAGCAGGGAACGAACGAAAGCCACTTCCGCAATCACCCTGACTAATGGTCTCGACTCAATGCAATACGACACGATGGGCTACAATAGACTGTAACACAGTACAGTTTTCATTACTCCATAAGAAATTAAAGAGACAAACATTTCCTCATTCTCAGTATATCTCACGAGCATATGGAAACGTATTTGAGACACCTCTGAAATTTTTTTCAGTTAGGACACTAAACCTTCCCTAACCTAACCCACAAGAAATGCAAGATCTGTAGCGAAGTGTTTATGCACTTTTCGCTCATCGAAACGAATCTGTGGTTTTATCTATCATCATCAATAATGTTATCATTTATTTCTCTTATCATTCATTCATTTAAATAGTTTTGAAGTCTTTTTTAAATGAAAATGATGAGACCTACTGAAATAAAGATTAGAATGACATGAAAATGAGAGTGATGTATCACATGTCATGGATAACATTGAAGGTATATTGAATAACACGTTTTTATTTTGCTTGAGAGTCTCCAAGATTTTTTCCCTTTCCCTTTTTGAAACCCCAAAATTTTGGAAACGAAACCAAATTTCAGGCCATCAGTACTGGAAAAGACCCTTGAAAATGGTCCAAAGCAGTTATTGTGTTGAATGTTTTAAAACTCCTGAAAAAATCATCATAGATATATTACATACACAGATCCTTTACATGGAATAGATCAAAGTGTAGCTATCGTAAACTTGGTACCAAAAGAGATATCCTAGATGCATAGGAAAAGATACTGGCAATGCGAAAGTCAGGTCTGCCGTCCTAGGTGAAGACGTTTAATAAGTAAACTTCGATAACTTCAATCTATAATCCACAGGTACTGTAGCTTTTTATCAAAATCTATTCTCTCTCTAAAACTTCATATCCGGGAAAAATACTGATCATCAAAATCAAATCAACGTTTGCCAAATTCAAAAAATGAAGTCTTACTTTTCGGGTGGTTATTGTTGTCGTCGTTGTTGTTGTTTTAGTTCATATTCATGAATGAATTTTTTTAACACGGCGTCCATACTCGAAAACGCGTTATCTAAATTTTGGTACCGTTGGCTATTGATTTAAAATGGCCCTAAGGCCTCTGGAAATAAAAGAATTATCAAATCTAACTATGAACTTTAATCCTTTTCGCATTTCTTTGTTGAATGAGTGCGAGTGTACTTGGTGTGTTATTCCATTGATCACCTGCGCATGGCCCCTGGTTATGACATTCTACCGAACTAATAACTTTAATGTAAAAGGCTATGCCATCAAAACATCATGAATACAGTTGTGTGTTCTTAGCCACATGATTCACCAATCATAGCATGCCAGATACCGCACATAGGGACTGTTGTGACGTATCTTCTCCACCATATTGATTCAGTCAATTACCTGGCGACAATTGGTTGCAAATGGAACAGAGGGGAAACAAAGGAAAACTGGCCGCGGTTACTGTAAGGTCCGTAGTACGTGCAACAGATTTCCTGCTGTGTGAACAGCAATGCGTTTCCCGTACTCAACCGCTTGCTTATCTTCTTGATATTGTGGATCTGGGAAAGACTGGTCCGTCTAGTTATCACCCATGTAAGAATTGGGTGAACCATTTGCGCTTCCATCTACTGGCTGTTCAAGGTCATTTTTCTTTGTTGGTACACAGACTCCGAAGTCGAAACTTGTTAAGGTTTGTATGGTTCAAGGATGGCTGGGTGAAGGTCGGTACACACGCGCGCGAGCGCAAGCACACTCTCACACCGATATGTGGCCTACATTTTCTCTCTCCTTCCGTCGTCACGCCTCTCTCTCTACTGAGATGGAAAATCTCTCTTTCTCTCTCTCTCTCTCTCTCTCACACACACACACACACACAGAACAAAGGCTGAAAGGAAGGGCAACTTAGTAAATAGTTTTAAGCCTCGACTTTCTGCTGCCCCCAATTTCCTTCTGGCGACAGCAGAGGGGCATCCAAGAGTCACGATCTGAGGACCTTCTCCTGTCCAGCTCTCCTCTAAGCTTCTTGCTCCTGCTATATTATACCCTAATTTTGCCTCAAATATTGATGGATGAAATTATGAGTAATACAAAGAACCCCCATATATTTGGCAGAACCTCAAGACATCGTCAGCACGTATTTTTGTGCTTTTGTGTGTGTGTGTGTGTGTGTGTGTGTGTGTGTGTGTGTGTGTGTGTGTGTGTGTGTGTGTGTGTGTGTGTGCGTGCGCGTGCGTGCGTGCGTGCGTGTGTGTGTGTGTGTAGATTCGTTATGATGATTTTGGATCTTCTTTCTACCTCAATCTATCTTCGGTGTACGCGCAAATGGACTTTTTGATACTTCTAATGTCAAGTACACTTAAACTGAAAACTGAACCTCATGATCTTGATATTTGGAACCTACAGTTCGTCAATTTTTTCCCCTGCCTTCTCACTTCTTTAATTTTGTCTTGGTCTTTCTATCATGTCCAGCTTCTGTCCGCTGGTGTATTTACATTAAGAGTTCAAAACTTCTGCCTTCGCCGTCAAAATTACCTTTGCTTTAGACATGAGAAGTTTTCATCTAACTACGCTATATCATGATCTTACTCATGAAGTAAACAGATTCATACCTGATGAAGATGAAGACTGAACACTTTTCAATTAATATCAGAAAACACAATGACCGAGTCAGTTGTACCACCAAGGTGTAAGAGAATACATGCTTGCTGTTAATGTACATCTTTGCGGTATATGTTTATTTTTTTCAAATCATGTTTCATGTTTATGTGGCTCAGCCAAACTGAAGTAAATTTGATTTGTTTCGAGCAAACTTGCAAAAATTTTCACTTTTATGGCAATGTAAAATGCAGACACATACACACACACACATACACACAGTCTCTCTCTCTCTCTCTCTCTCTCTCCACACACACACACACACACACATACATACACACGTGCGCGTTGTGTGTTCACTTTTACACACTGGCAACACTTGGTTGACGTTTTCAGTTCCTATTTTGCAGTGTGATTACTGCTATTATGTATCAATTTGTCTTACTGTTTGGAAGAGGACACTGTGTACACTGGTTTTCGTTTTTGTTCGATCGCCTACTGCTATGCATCCTGGACGCAGCGCTGAGTCACCCTATCTCTTCTGGCAAAGAAGACACAACAGGCAGACTTCGCTTCAGTTTTGTAAGAACGATACAGGAAGTCATTGTCTTCCTGACATGTAGGCCTACATGGTAACCCGCAGTAAATAGGATCGTGATTTCTGTATTGACGTCGAGTACGTAAGTTGCCTCACTGTGTCATTTGGACACAGTTTTAACACTCACCGCACGATCAGAGCGTAATCGCACTGCATCACCTTGTTATCAGAATGTAAACACTTGTAACTTGTTACCGTTGGTTTATTATCGACCGCGAAAGAAAAGTGAAAATCACTGGCCACTCCGTCACATATACACAGTGTAACTGCCACCCACGAAACACTTTGACGTCACAGAAAAAAAAGGAATGCAACTTTATTCCAAACCTCATCATCTATAATACTAACTGTGCTTGTATGCCTGCATCTTTCGACGTACCACTCCCACAGCGAACCTATCACGTTTATCTCCGCTTGAACTCGACGCAGTTCAGAATGAAAGAATCAATGAAAAATACACCTACTCAATCGTCATTCAACAAAAATGAACTCATCATCATCAGGTGCCCTGCTGCATGGCGTTGGCGATCATGGACTTCCATCTGCCTCTATCTCTCATTGCCCCTAGCATCTCTCCCACCCTCCTCGTCCCAAGCCACTCTGCAAGTCCGTCCACCATTTTCTCCCTGGGTCTACCTGGTGCTCTCTTTCCCTCCAGCTTTCCCGTTGTGACCAAGTGCTCTAAATCCCCCTTCCTCATTAAATGGCCTATAAATGTTGCCTGTCTTTTGTTAATCTTCCTTATGAGTGATCTACTTGTGTCTGCCTCCATCAAGACTGTCTTGTTTGTTTTCTTTGCTGTCCATGGAACTCTCAACATTCTTCTTAGAAACCATCTCGGCTGCCTCAATCTTGTTTTGGCTTTGCTTGTTGACTGTCCACGCCTCACATCCGTACAACAGTATTGGTTCTATATAACATTCAAGAACTCTCTTCCTGATGTTAATTGATAGGCATTTGTTGGTAAGAATGCTTGTCATCTTCCTGAATGCTGTTTTGGCTTGGCCGATTCTGCCGGCTATTTCCGATGTGCATCTGCCGTCTGATGAAATGATCGTTCCCAGGTATTTGAATTTATCAACCTGTGTCAAGACTGTGCCATTTGCTGTTATTTTGCATGAGGGGATTTCATGTTTTTTACTGATCACCATGACTTCAGTCTTCCTGCTGTTTAGTTCCCACCCCTTACCTTTGCTTTCTATTTCTAGCATATTCACAAGGTTTTGTAGGTCCCTTTCATTTTCTGCAATTAGCACGGTGTCATCTGCGTATCGAATGTTGTTTATCATTTTCCCTCCAACCTTTAATCCAGGGTCTTCTTCTAGGTTTCTCATGATGTTTTCGCTATAAAGTGAAAACAATCTGGTGACAAAACACAACCCTGTCTGACTCCTCTTTTGATGTTTTGGAAAGAGCTCACATTGTTTTCTATTCTCATTGCAGCTTTTTGTTCCCAGTACATATTTCTGATTATTCGTAGATCTTTTGCATCAACATTGAGTGTCTCCGGTTGGTTGATCAATTCTTCATGTCTTACCCGATCAAAAGCCTTGGTGTAGTCAACAAAGCATATATACAAATCCTTATTCATCTCAATTGACCTCTCTATGATAGTTCTTAGGATGTATATGGCATTAATAGTTCCTTTCCCTTCCACAAATCCACACTGTTCTTCTGCTATTTCTTTTTTGATTCTATTCCTTGTCCTCATCATGATTAATCTTAACAGGATTTTTGTTACATGACTCATCAAACTGATTGTGCGATGGAGTTCGCATTCTATAGCCCCTGTCTTCTTTGGAAGTGCAACGAAAATTGATTTTGACATATCTTTGGGGATTTTTCCAGTGTCGTATATTTCATTTAGGAGGACTGTTATTTTTTCCATGCCAAATTCCTCCAGGGCTTCAATCATCTCTGTAGTAATGTTGTCTGGTCCTGGGGCTTTTCCTGGTTTCATCTTTTTCAGTGCCGCTCTAACTTCATGTTTCATTATGGGTGGTCCTTCAAAGTTCTTTTTATAATGTGTTCTTCGTTACCGTCATCCTAAAAAAATTGAACTGCGGAAGAGATAAAAAAAAACACACAAAAAAGCCAAAACAAAGTAAACAATTATTGGTCTTGCCTTTCTAAAGCAAGACTGCAAAGTATGCAAAGTGACTGGGATTAGTTCTTTCCTCCACAGACTAACAAGGAAAAGGCCAGTGTGTGTGTGTGTGCGCGCAGTTTTCTGTAACTCTAAGGGGCAATAGATGATGTAATGTCTTTGTCAGAAAAAAAAAGTGTTACGCATATAACAGCACAGAGCCGGTAGAGGTCGAAACTGGTACAGATTTATCAGACGCCTGGCCGGTTTGAAAAGCGACTGACGACCAGACACTGGGCCATGCTTCTGTCAGTTCAGCACTTTCTCATCGCCGTGGCGAATTGAAATTCCAGGTGACTAGTGACCATTCTATTTAAAAGTTAACACCTAAGAATAAAAAAGATAAAAGGTAACCTACGCCTTTTAACCCAGAGATCTTCACCAGCTATCCTAACAGTGCTAATCTGGAGCACACAAACAAATGCCACCTGTGAAATGTGTTCTTTGGAAGTGTTATGTCACCAAGAACAGACGTGACATGATCATAAACACCATGGTCAGACAAAGGATGGACACACTCAGCAAAGAATTAAGTGGTTTGGTCATCTGACCAGAACGTAGCCTCACCAGCTGGCCCAAGAAGCACGGGTCTATTCATTATCATCATGTGCCTTACCGCATGGTGTCGGCTATCATGGCCCTCCAAACCAATCTATTTTTTTTCACTGCAAGTATATCTTCCACCCTTTCTGTCTTCAACCACATCGCAAAACCGTCCAATATTTTCTCCCATGGTGCCCTTTTCCCTCCAATTTTCCTGTTGTGACAAGGTGCTCAAATTTCTCATGCCTCATAAAACCACCAATAAATGTTGCTCGTCTTTTCCTAATCTTTTTTTTATTAATGTTCTTTTTGTGTTTGCCTCTTTCAAGACTATCTCGTTTGCTTTCTTTGCTGTCCATGGAACTCTTAACCTAGAAGAATGCCCTGAGATAAAGGTTGGAGAAAAGTGATAATCTTCGTTATGCAGATGACACCATTTTTATTGCAAAAAAACCCTGAAAAAGACCTACAAAATTTTGTAAATATAACAGAAACCAGAAATAAAGGGATAGAACAAATAGTCAGAAGACTGAAATCATGGTAATCAGTAAAAAAAAAAAATAAAAAAAAAAAGCAAGAAATTCACTCATATAAAACAACAGCAAATAGTACAACACTGAGACAAGTTGATAAGTTCAAATATCTGGGCACAGTCATCTCACCAGCAGATATCCAGCAGAATTGGCCAAGCTAAAACAACATTCAACAAAATGAAAAACGTTCTTACCAGTCCCCATGCTTATCAATTAACATCATGAAGAGAGTTATTCAGTTTTATATAGAACCAATACTGTTGTACGGATACGAAGCGTGGACAATCAACAAGCAAAGTCAGAACAAGACTGAGGCAGCTGAAATGTGGTGGTGGGGGCAATCGGCAGAGAATTAAGTGGTTTAGTCTTCTGACCAGAACGCAAGCCCAGCAGGCTGACTCAACAAACACAGGCTTGTTCATCAACATCATGTGCCCTGCCACATGGCGTTGGTGATCATGGCCCTCCACACGAATCTATCCCCTGTCGCGGCAAGTGCATCTCCCACCCTCTCTGTCCTCATCTACCCTGCAAGTCCGTTCAATATTTTCTCCCTGGTTCTTCCTGGTGTTCTCTTTCCCTCCAGCTTTCCTGTTGTGGCCAGGTGCTCTAATTTCCCTTTCCTCATAAAATTCCTATGAACATTGCTTGTCTTTTCTAACCTTCTCTTTTAATTATCTTATTGTGTCTGCCCCCTTCAAGACTGTCTTGTCTGTTTTCTTTGTTGTCCATGGTATTCTCACCATTCTTCTTACAAACAAGTATTTGGATCAAAAGACGAGATGCAGGTCATCGAAGATCTGTATCGACAATGCGAAGGAGACCTTGACATCACACAGCATCTCATCTTCAGACTTTCCAGCTCACTGCTGAACGCCAGTTTTTTCTCTCCTTAACACTCGCGATGGCACCAGCCGAAAAACAACAAAACTTTTAATCAGAACACACCTATCCATCTCCTGTAATGCAACATGCGTACGCACGTGCACGCAGAGACAGACAGACAAACAGACAGGCATACTCAGGATTTAAAATCTCGATGTTAACTGTATGGACATACAGTTTTACCATATGGTGAATAAGACATCACATTACGAATGTCTGAAATGACAATAAAAACCTGGCACACAAGCATTGCTCACAAGTTGAAAGTACGCTACCAAGGGCAAGATGTTCTTATTAAGTAAAACACTCGTTTCCTGAGTGAGAGAGAGAGAGAGAGAGAGAGAGAGGAGAGAGAGAGAGAGAGAGAGAAACAGACACAGACAGACAGACAGACAGACAGACAGACAGAGACAGAGAGAAACAGAGAGGTGGTAACTGAGAGAAAATACGAGGGGAGGGGGATTCGGGGTGTTAATCAGAGAGGAGGGGACATTTTCACACGTTTTACTCTTATAATTACACCCACACAGCTGCGCCACAGAGAATGACTCCGGTGTGCATTTTCAGTCACCGACGCTACAGGAAGCTTTACTTTCAACTAATTAAAGACTTCTGGTTCTAACACAAACAGAATACTCAGTCTCGAAACTTGAGGCTCAGCACGATCAAGGACTAGGGGTCTCAAGGACTAGTTCAATTCATCGTAAGAACCCAAACAGTGGTTGTTATAAGTGGAGACAAAAGAAGAAGAGCAGAAGATACAACAGATAATATCGTCATCGTCAACATCAATGGGAATGTAAGTGCTAGAATAACTACGTCGTATGGTTTTACCAAATGCTATTAAAAACGTACTCTGCAAAATTAATTTGCAATGAGTTGTGAAGACATTTTTTTTCTTTCCTGAAACCTCTCCATCAAGTGTACTGTAAAATGAATAAGTAAATGTTTCTAAACATGGCTTGAACATACTGCCACAGCTGTCCCTTTTAAGGACAGAACAGCGATGGGGAGAAAATAAACAGCACCCTCATGACGCCAATACCAAAAGAGAAAATGAGCTCTCAAACGCCTCGGTCTCCAACAGTCCCCACGGTTGGGTGAATTTTACCATGAACAACCGCCACAGATGAATTTTTTTTGTTTTTTGTTTTTTGTTTTTTTTTGCTTTGTTGTTTGTTGGAGAGGGGGAAACCTTCCTTTCTGGCAAATAAGCGCTTTTTTTCTGTCAGCTTCAAATTTCTCTCTCTCTCTCTCTCTCTCTCTCTCTTTCTCTGCGTATACATTGGATGGCTTCGTCTGTCTGATCAGACAATAGATGGGCCTGGTTACGGTTTCAGCTGGATGTGAAACAGCGTCGGTTGTGTTTCCACAAGCCAGTTCTCGAGTCTCAGTCTTTGACACTGCTGATAGGCACGAAGGCTGATGGCTGTGGCTAGTTTCTTCATTCTCTCTCTTCTGTCCAAATACAGTCGAGCTCGTTTGTCCTCTGCTATGGTAATGCCTGTACTACATCCTGTCGCCAGGCACAGCCATTTGTAGCTGTCTCTTCTCAGATGTCCACACTGATATCAGCAGATTGCAGGTTACGTCACACAGGGAGCTCTCTGTACAGGACACCTTTTGCTGATGTAATTAACTATCCTGCATGCGACAGACATGGCCAAACCAGCTCAGTCGTCGTTGTGTGAAGACGGAATACATGCTTGGCGTGATTGGTTCACTTTTCTTCCAGGAAATGCCCAAGATCCGGCGCTAGCACTGTAGGTTGAACCTACTGAGGCGGTGCTCTTGTCACCCATAGGTTGTCCAGCTCTCGCTATCGTATGCAGGTTCTGTATATTCCAGTCTTGGTGGCTATGGTGAACTTGTTATTTTTCAACACTCTCATGGACAGCTTGACTGTGGCAGTGGCAGCTGTCCCTATCCACTTTTGAATCTCTGGGCCGTGGGTCAGGTTGCTGGAGATTGTCGGTCCTAGATAGGTGACTTCATTTACAGTCTGAAAGATGTGATCGTTGACGTTGATACTGGGGTCTTCATTAACCTTCTGGCCCATGATCTCCATCTTCTTCAGAACTTCACGTCTACCCATTGTGGACTTAAAACTCGTATCCGCTGTCTCCTGTGCTGATTCTGCTGCTTTGCAGAGATGCCGACGTGACCTCTTCACGGCACAAGCCTGGGCTTTGAGTATGGAGATCCTGTGCTACCCAGAAATCAGGATGCCCTCTCAGCCTCACTAACATGGTTCAAAGGAATACCAAGCTGGAAAATGGCGTGATACGCCATCAAACCTTCTAAGTGGCTCCATGCCAGATTTTTGCAAATTTTCTCCTTAGCGTTTCCTTCTCTGAAAGAAGCCACAAGACAGTAGATTCCAATTGTGTCTGTCCATCTTCGTCTGCCTTCACAGCCATTGAGAAATTATCTTCATCTATCTGCTCCGCCACTGGTAAACCCAGTCCTTGTATTTGCCCATACATGGGGGCTGATCCGTGGCGTCATGACATGCACATGACGACGGGCCATGTACGCCATACGCTCAGAAACCGGACCTCCTCCTCGTTGCACCATGACATAACAAACTGTGCAAGGATGGGGATACTACGATAAGGTATTACAGGCATCTTAATTAGGAGAGGTCATATGCAAGTGACCTTCTTCCAAGCAAACCAGACATGGGTCCCATGGCGATCAGTGCACCCGGAAAGGACAGGCTTTGGAGTATGCATCACGTTCCTTTGGGTGAACGGCACTTTATAGTACCTGGCTTTACTACCATCCGCTCGTGCCGCACATAAGCAGGCAAGCGCGCACGCGCGCACACACACACACACACATATATATATATAAATATACACACACACACACATATATATATGTGTGTGTGTGTGTGTGTGTGTGTGTGTGTGTGTGTGTGTGTGTGTGTGTGTGTGTGTGTGTGTGTGTGTGTGTGTGTGTGTGTATAATATGTATATACTCATATACGTCTACATGCGTGTGTATCGTAATTACCACCTGTACAGGCCACATGTGAATTAAAGAGTATTACTTAACTATTACACCTATAGCTCTAAACAAAGAAGCTGTCTGTCTCTGTCTCCGGCAAGGATTTGCAGTAAGACAAACCTGCCATGCACTAATGTTATTGTCCTTCAGCAATAAAGTATTTTGAAGTGATAAACCAATTTCAAGGCAACAGCGGGTCACTTTTTATAGTCAGCGGACATTTGTTATTAACATTTGATGGTCCACACGCTACAATACTCAATCATGACTGACCTTCGAGCAGCTGTGGCAGCTTGTACTTAACACTTAGTTGTCAAAGTCCAGTCACACCTCGGTTATTCTAGTTACCCTTGGCTGTCAAAGTCCAGTAACCCCTCCGTTATTCTAGTTACCCTTGGCTGTCAAAGTCCAGTCACACCTCCGTTATTCTAGTTACCCTTGGATGTCAAAGTCCAGTAACCCCTCCGTTAAGTAACACTTAGTTGTCAAAGTCCAGTCACCCCTCTATTAGTCTAGTTACACTTAGTTGTCAAAGTCCTGTCACCCTTCTGTTATTCTTGTTAAACTTAGTTGTCAAAGTCCAGTC
This sequence comes from Monoplex corrugatus, assembly GCA_030674185.1. NCBI lineage: Eukaryota > Metazoa > Mollusca > Gastropoda > Littorinimorpha > Ranellidae > Monoplex > Monoplex corrugatus. The sequence continues at coordinate 15,882,057 of CM060311.1, forward strand.
ACGCCTCCGTTATTCTAATTATACTTAGTTGTCAAAGTCCAGCCACGCCTCCGTTATTTCAGTTCCACTTAGTTGTAAAGAAAAGAAAAAAAAAGAAACCCACTCCATTGTACAGCTTGAATGAAAGTCGTCCCGCTTTACTGGCTTTCTTGGTAGGTGATTTGATGCAGTTTTCATGTTTTACATAGGATTGTATATTTATTGATTTTTTCAAGTACACTTTGGATTGTTATTATTGACAGTACTTGCGGCTCTTTCATGTTATCATAGAGGAACATTTTATTCATTTATATATATATATATATTATATATATATATATATAGAGAGAGAGAGAGAGAGAGAGAGAGAGAGATAGATAGATAGATAGATACACACACACATATATATATGTATATATATATATATTTATATATATAAAATATAATATCTAATTAAAAAAGTCAAATTCTGATCTATCAAAATGGCTTTCTGCCAGTGCTTTTCTACAAAACAGGTTTCACAGATTCATTATGTAATGGTTTCACTTGCATCAAAGACGTTTCTACCCTTTGCTGTGTTTAATAACCGTGTGCATCGACTGTTATGGACAAATGGCTTATCATCATCGTCATCATCATCATGTGCCATGCGCATAGCGCTGGAGATCATGGCCCTCCATACGAATCAATCTATTGTCGCTGCAAATATATCTCCCAGGCTCACCCTTGCTGTCTTTATCCACTCCACAAATCCGTCTGACATTTTCTCCCTTGATCTATCTGATGCTCTTTTCTCCTCCAACTTTCCTGCTATGATTAGGTGCTCAAATTTCTTTTGTTTCATAAATTTTTTTTTATAGATTTTGCTTGTCTTTCCTTAATCTTCTCCATTAATGTTCTGTTCGTGTGTCTCTCTCAAGGCTGTCTTGTTTGTTTGTTTGTTTGTTTTTGCTTGTTTGTTTGTTTGTTTGTTTTGTTTTGCTATCCATGGAACTCTAACATTCTTCTTAGAAACCACATTTCAGTTGCCTCAATCTTGTTCTGACTCGGCATGTCGACTGCCCACGCTTCGCATCCGTAGAACAAATAATTTCTATCACTCAAACCTGTTGCTTGCATCAGTGGTGATGGTGTTGATCTGGTCTCCAAAGGAATGTTGAAAACTGTCCATTTCTCAGTTCTCTCACACTGTAGTCGATTCCATACAGGTGCATACGGTACTTATCGAAACAGATTTTAAAAAGTCTAGTATCATTCTACAGAACGTATCCGTAAAACGGTTTACTACGATACGATATCTATATGAATCATTATTTCAGGGATATATATATTTATATTTAGCTGCCCGGCCCGGCCCATATTGTGGTCTATAAGCACGTGTATTACGCTTTACGACAGAGTTCATAGTACCCATATCAGATTTTGCCAATAGTAATGGATCACGCTCATGTGGTCTGTATAGGAAGATTGCGAGCTGTCAGTTTGTCTATTTCGCCCACAATGTTGTCAGGTATGCAGGTAACATTAGGTAATAACAGATGACAGCCACTCAACCTAGCTCCACAACTCAGTGATTACTGTTAACGGTTGAGGACTTAGTCCTGCGTAAGATGAATCAAAGCAGACACCAGTGAACTCTAGCAAAGTGGCTCGGCAGTGTCGCGAGTCTCCTCTGGCTGGTAGCCACAAAATGGCTTACACAGTACTTGTTCTTTTGAACTTCGTGGCACTTGAACTTCGACTGAATGAACTCATGGTTTTTTGTTTTGTTTTGTTTTTGTTCGTAAGCTGCAACTTGCACATTGTCTCGAACATACGAGTAAGCTTTTTTGTATATATGACCTTTTTGGGGGAAGAGAGGGGGTGGTGGAAGGCGAGCTGGTTTGATTTATTTTTCATCCCGCCAACACGACGGTCATATTCCATTTTCGGGTGTGTGTATGCTATTTTCGTGTTTTCATTGACCACCAAACGCCGACTTGGTTTTAACGTGCATATATTTTTATATCTTACGGAGTACACACACGAAAGGAGTTCAGACACTAGCAGGTCTGCATGTATGTTGACCTGGAAGGTCGGAAAAAAGACCTACACCCTTTACCCACCGAGCGGTATCCAATCAGATTCGAACCCACGCTTCGCAATTTGAAGACCAGTGTCCTATCATGCCTGTCGATGATCATGGTAACACAAATTATTGGAAGCAGTTGCAACAACACACACACACACCACACACACACACACACACACACACACACACACACACACACACACAACCACAGTACATATGTATATACACACATGCACATGCAATCATGCAAGCATATACGTACACACCATGATAAAGAAGATGCTGGTGATGGGCTCTCCCGTCAATCCGTGATGAGCACGCACAGGGGTCTTCATGTGGGATACACTGACGCTGGAGGCACCTGTCTTTTCCGCAGGCACAGCATGGGAGGGAGTCCTGTGACCTACTCAGGCATCATACACACTTATATAAACACCTGTACATCAACATAAATATGCATATATACACACATTCTCTTATACTTACACATCAATTACCCTTATCCAATAACAGCGGCAGCGTAAAGAATGAACACTTGACTTAAAGACCAACGTAGGTACACAGCCAACGATTAAATTTAGTTCACATTCTTCAACACACAAAGAGTCTCTCCTCTCCCTTATGCATTCACTTTTCTAGATCACTCATTAATTGTATTTTAAAAGAATCAAAAAAAAAACTAACTTCAGCTCATTTTGTGCACAATTTTTTTCCAATCCAGCTTTATTCAGGACACCTGCGCTGCCGCGACTCCTGGCCTTTTTCTCAGCTTAACCGTTTGACTCCCTCACCCTATCCACTAGCATCCTGCGTCGTCATCAATGATAATAAAGCAAAAATTTAAACCTTTGACTCCCTCAACCTATCCACCAGCTTCCTGAAGTCAAAGGGGTGGATAGGGTGTGGGAGTCAAGGGGTTAAACAAAGACAAAACAGGTGTTCAGGCTACATGTCACGTGTCCCCCGAGTAGTGAAAACTGGTCTTTCTCTTGTTCAAGTTGCTGGCTTTCACGTTCAATGATCACGATGTTTATTTTGCCACTCCAGATAACCGACGTCAAGCTGCACTCTAGAAGATGATAATACAACGGGTATTTCAAATGAATATCGCAGCAGCTTCCGTGTCACCAAATGAACGATAAACCTGAAATTTGCAAGTCACGTGCACAGGAAACAAAAACCACGATAATGATACCCATTGTCTTCTGCTGGTCGCGCTTTATTTGGCCTACAGCCATGCTCAAGCGTGTCAAAGAAAGGGATTGTCAGTAGGAGGGAAAACTTGAGCGGCCACAATATTAAAACTTCTGTGTAATCTAACAAAGTAATGTACTGTACAAACATCGACGCATTTTTATCTTACAGACTATGACTGAGAACTATACTGAATTGGTCACGTGGTACCTACATTGACCCTGTCAATGCCACAGCAGGAAGCTGGTGGACAGGGTGAGGGGTGAGAGGGTCAAGGGATTTATTTAGTTAACAGATTTATGTCTTACTAACCGTGACCAAACTGCCTCCCAGGGAGGCTCTTTGCTGTGATCGTAATGACTTTTTCTTCCCCGTTATCTGCGTTCCACCTAGGATTGATTACCCCGATTTGTTTTGTTAAATTCTGAGAACGAAGACGTACTTCACTGGTACATTCATTTTCTGGTCCTGTATCAAAGCCTTCGTGATAATCAGATTACAGACTTCTTCAGCCTCGGTTCCCCGAGAGCTTTTTCGCCGAGACTGGAATTTAAAGCCTTCACGCTCCCGAACATATACAATGAAAGCTGGACGTAAAACCTAGTTTCATTCATTACTGTTACTCCTGAGCAAGGAGTATGGCTGCCAACAAAGCGGGGTAAATACAAGACCGTATACGTTTGTAAAAACCACAAACAATTTTATTATTCCAGTGCTCGTGGGAGAGATGACTGCCGACACAGCTGGATCTCACTGCCTACATAGCGGGATAAATCAATGGCTATATACGTAAAAGGACACTAGTATTACACAGGTCTTCGTGGGAGATGCAGCCCAAGAATACAAAAGGAGAATAAGAATTTGTCATTAAATAGGAGAAATGAAAAGACGTGGGTGGCATAGAAAAAAGCGCTTGTTTTTCTGTTGCATTTACTGAATTTATATTCAGGGCATGTATAAAATTTGATTTAAAACGGACGAGCAAACAAACACGTTTTTGTATTACTATTAGATGGATTCTCCCGTCAATCCGATGGATTAGTATACACAAGGTCCTTTGTAGCCTAGCATGAGTCTTCATGTGGGATACAACACCCATCCTGGAGGTGCGTGTCCTTCCACTGGCGCAGCATGGGATGGGGTCCTGCAGCCTTGGGTTCTGCTTCCGCCGGTCTCTCTCTGCTGAACAGCAGTTGTTCTGCACTGTTCAAATGTGACTGTACCCTGTATGTACCGCTGTTGTCAGTTTACAATGTTGCAGTCAATGTCTTCCCAGTATCTGATGATGCTGACCTTAAGAGTTCCCTTGTATCGCTTTATTGGTCTTCCCTGAACACGGTATCCTTGCTTCAGCCCTCCATACCGAAGCATTTTTGGGATGGGATTGTCTTCTAAACAGACGAGTCCTGGCCAACGAAGTTGGCATTTCAGAACTTGAATTATGGACAATTGATACTACCACGTGATTATCAGATTTGCGCACATATCTTAGGTGGAACCATTCCAGTGTTTAATGTGCCGTCGGTATGTGGTCCAGGTCTCGCAGCGGTACAGCAAGACGGTCATGACTACTTTTTGTACGGTACAAACACACACTTTTGTGGGGTCTTCACTGCTACAGCTGTGGACATTCATTTTGGCCTGTCATGATAGGAAAGGTGAAGCAAAGAACTGCTCTGAAAGCACCAAGATTATTACCTCTGTCGTGGACAACCGTGGGGATATATTTCTATTAATATGCAACGACACAGCTTTGGAAATTTCGAAAAAATGCTAGAAAATATGATTGACACCCACTGCTGATCAACTCTCTCTCTCTCTCTCTCTCTCTCTGAGAGGAAGTTCCCATTACTGAGGAATGTTTTCATAACATGGCACAGACTACTGTACCTGTCTGTAGAGTAGACAGGCAGACAAATCAGTCTTCGTCAATGAATCAATAGATCTGCCATGTTTAGGACCGGATATAGGCCTATATTATCTTGAGAATATCCATAATATATGAGTCTGAATGTTCATTTTTAATCATACTGGCATCTCACAGTGACCACAAAAATAAACAAACAAACAGACATTTCTACTTACAGCATTTGACATTTATATATTCTTTCTGGTTTTCGTTCTGAGTTTCCTTTCTTCTTGAACAACAAATGTAATACTAGACTGCCTCGTTCTGGTTTCAGGGTTGCCATGACGGAAGTGACGCCAGTCTTGATAGCCGTGCTGTGCATGCTGGGCCAGGTGACAGGTCTACGAAACTCATGCGGTGTAGACTCCCGCCCTCATGTCAAAGGGATTTGTGGCGATGCCCTCATACGTGCCCGCGAGAACCTGTGCTTCATCTTGTACACCGAGTATCCAGAACACTTTGGCAGGTCCATGAACAAGCGGTCTGTGATGGACATCGACCAATATCCAATGCACGTCTTTGCCAACATGAACCTTCCTGCACGTGGTAAGTCACACTGCGTACTGTTCAGCACGCACCCCGCACATTAGGTAGAACGCGACGATCCTGTCAGCGCGGAGGAATAGCGCGGTGGCTCCAGTACTCATTCCTGAAAGTCGAAATTAAATACTACTGAGCGTAATTACCAAATGAAACGGATGTGACTAGATGCCTATCCTCGCTTGAACAATATCGCCCTAGTCCATCTAGCCTTTTCCCGACTTTGAAGAATTCCAGGGTTCACTGATGTAAATGATTATTTGTCCCTCTTTATAGATGAGGAAGGTAAAGCAACGAAGGAAAGATATGGACTCCACCATCATAATACTGGCCCCCGGAGATGCTGAGGTCTCAACCTCTTCACTCCCTCGATGACCATTCAAAGTGCGGGAGAAACAAACCTACAGCGTACCTTATCCTAAGGCATTTGCCGTGACTGTCTTCCGTCACGTGGCATCTGTTGTGTAGCGCATATGATAAAATCTGAAAGCTTTAAAGCCACCTTAAATGAAGTGAAACTGAAACTGCTCGTGATGGCCACAATCTAAGTGTCTACTATCGTTGAAGTAAAACACAAGAAAACAGATTACGACAGCCTTTTTTTTTTAAAGAAAGGAAACAGGACAGCGATAAGGTTTTCGCCACATGGCCAAATGGCTTTGGCAAGCATTGAGACAAGACAGTTAAAGACAGAATAGTCAAATTCGGGTGGTAAGGATCAATAGCATATAACAAAGTCAATAATATCCTGAATCTGGTCATTCAATTTATCTACCGTCTTCTTCATACAACTGACAACGGACGTTACAGTTAAGTGGAAATTTTGCACGTCTTGTTTTCTTTAAAAAAAAAAAGTATCCATGGTATTGTTTCACTCTGCTTCTAGTCCATGATATCTATATATAAGCTGAACTTAATGATTTATCAACTCGGGCATTTAGGTTATAACTTAAAAACGAGAACTGTTTTAATATGAATGCATCGCTCCACACAAACCTTCCAGCAATGATCTAAGACTCCCAGAACCATCTCAAAATCTTGTATGCACGGGCGAAGTATTCAGCAATCATCTTAACTTAATAAAAGCAACTACCATAAAAAAGCTGTCTCCATGCTGCCGTTTTTAATTTCGTTATAATTGATTTGAAATTTATTAGTGGACGGGCAATTGCCTTTAAATTCAATTGAAAGTTTTTAAGGTGTGGGCATTTGCCCTAAAATTCAACTGATGTTCAATAACTTTTTTGTGACTTGAAAGTGACAGTCTGTTGTTCCTTAGCATTAGCAAGGTTCCTGAATTGGTTTGGAATATTTGTGCAACAGGGATTCATTGCACTCGGACAGTTCCATATGTGATCAATCCAAATCTTCCAGCAGTTATCTGGCAGAGTCCTTCAACTTGCTTAAAACCGTATTCACAGGCAAGGTCGTGAAATGGGACTGACAAGACATCACGTATGCATCAAGTCATCAAAGAAATGTAAGGAGGAAATCTGACAAACGCATGATTGAGCAGTGCTGTTGATTTGTACTCTGTACTTTCATTTTGATTTGTACTCTGTAGTTTCTGCTTTATGGAAACGAGATTTTTTTTTGTACACAGACCGACCTGTTTTAAGCGTCGTTTTCTTGTTCAGATATATTTTGTATAGTCTCCACATCACGATAGAAGCTTTCTTTGTATATGAAAATAAACAAATAGACAAATCTTAAAATAGACAAACAAACCTTAACAACGACAACAACCAATTTTACATTATAAATCAGTAAAATACTTCAACAGCATGACAACGGATGCACATGGCCCATCTTCTGAGACATGTTCTGTGACACGCACTTTAAAAAAACATATGGAACCAAGAAGCCCAGGAACACGAAGACCATAGTATGGTGGAACGACTCTGTGAAGAGACTAAAATGGAAAAGGAGAGACTATAGAATATGGGCCAAGTCAAAGCAATCTATGTAAACTACAGACTTCCCAGAAGAAAAGTGCAATGGACGCTTCGCGTAAACTTACATAGAAGAGTTGTGTGAATTCTGCAAACGATCAGTGTGGAAGTTCTATAGAGTATCAAAGCCATTAAAGTATCATGAATGAAAACAAAGAACAGTCGCAAAGACATACAAACAGCCGGAAAAACAGCTGTGAACAGTACGGACTGAAGATCAGCAAAAGTAAGATAGAGATCATGTCAATAAGGCGTATTCCTGAAAAGCTGGGTATCACCAACAACAAAGAGACAGCTTATCAAGCAAACCACGATGTTCAGACTTAAGGCATAGCTTAGAAACAAAGACAAAAAGTCTCGAAAATCTGTTTGCGTATTTCTGTCAACTCCAAATAGCACCATATTTTCAATTAATCTAGATTTATACAAGTAGCCTAACACATTCTGATTTCAGGCATTCTTCAATTCAGTCTTAGACGTCAGACATAATGTGTCTTTATCAATAAGGTGACAGAATGAGGATCAGTTTGATAACTAGCAGACCTACATCATCAGGGCACACCGGAATGGCCAGTACTATTCAGTATATAGAACGACTAACAGTTGTCACTTGTGATTTGTCAGGCGTTCTTTACTCGTTTCTTCGTTGGTAGTATAGACTGACAAAAGGCTTTAATGGGATGCGAGACTGACAATGTGCCAAGCAAGGGCAAGTTATCCCATACGGTATTTTCTCGTTTACTGCCACGTACACACACCACCACCTTTTATCTACAAAAAGAAGGCTGTTGCTCGGTGCGTCCTGGTCTCGTGGTTACCGAGTACCATCGCTTGATTAAGGATGTTTCACTGCAACGACGTTCTACATCCCACGCCCACCCCCTTTCTCTTGGGCAAAATCTTCATTTTTGCTCTTAAATTGATTGTCTCATGGTTATTGAGTACCCTTGCTTGGTTTAAGGATGTTTCACGACAAAGACGTACTACAACCCCCACCCCCTTTCTCTTGGGCAATATCCTCCTTTTTGCCGTTAAACTGTCTCTTTAATAAATGATTGTGACTGTTGTATTCTCTCATTAAAAAAAAAGGCCATAGAAGCACCTGGGAATGGGGATTTCGTTCACTGCATTAGCTGTTGTGGAAACAATCCATCATGAACTATTTTATACAGGTCAAAGAAGAGATTTTACAAGTAAACAAAGCTCGAGACTTCTGTGACGGCGTCAAGTAAATTGCTCCACTTCTGTGATACAGACATACATAAACGCCCAAAGATCAAGTAAACTGCTCCACTTCTGTGATACAGACATAGATTAACGCCCAAAGATCAAATAAATGCTCCACTTCTGTAATACAGACATCGATTAACGCCCAAAGACTAATTAGACATTTCAAGATTTAGGTTTCAGTTTCTCGAGACGATGTCTCCGCGCTCGGAACGAATTCCATATGCACTAACATCACAGGTTCCATGTGTATGGTGATCATAGCACATACCTTAAGTGTGCACATAAACCCATGAGCTGGCCAGGTCCTGAAGCCCTTCCTAGCTTATGGTTTACCTAGACATTTTACAGACATAGATTAACGCCCAAAGATCAAGTAAATTGCTCGACTTCTGTAATGCAGACATAGACTAACTCCCAAAGACTAATTAGACATTTTGAGAATGACGACTGCTCGATTCCTGACTTTTGTCACTGAATGAATGTGAAATGAAAAAGGTATATCATATTCTAGCATTTCACCTGATGTCGGTGCTGAAACAGGGACTGACATGGCAGCTGGCAGAAAAGTTGCGAAAAAATTTCAACATAAGGATGTAATTTTTCTTCTAAAATTCATAATCAGGTAGGAAGTCAGACTTCAGGCACTTTGCCATAAAAGCAAGAAGAATACTTATCAATCTTGCTTCGTGAACATGCAAACAAATATATATATGAACACCGTGGCCCTCTCTGCTAGATAATGAACTTCACATCTACGAAGCTCAACGGCTGTGTCGCAGAAATGTGGCTCTATTTTGCTTCTAAACATAACGTCAATGTGTTAACGAGATAAACTCGTCTTTAGACAAACTGAGCTAAAGTGACTTTCCGCTCGCGGAAAGTATCTAGCCCTTCTCGAAGTGATGTTGCTTCTGAATGGACTGACTAAAAAGCGCACATCTTCTCAAGTTCTTATCGCAACACACTCTGACTGAGAACAAACTAGCATGAGGGCGTGATTAGAAATATTAATTTATTTATTTATTTATTTAATTATTTATTTATTTATTTATTTATTTACTTATCTATCTATCTATTTATTTCAATGGGTTGTTTGTCCTCGTATGAAGGATGTTTGGTCGAACCATAAATGCATGGCTATGTAGACTCTTAGAGTGGAACCAATCTGGTCAACACACTAATGCAGTATTGTCAGTGGCGAGCTATACATTCTTCTTGGTCAGTTGGCCTGCTGCTCAAAGTGACACAACATCTGGACAGCAGCTGGTTGCCGCCAAAATACCGTGCAAGTTGGATGGAAGAACTGCCGGATATTTTTGTCCGCAAGGTGAGAACCGGCCATTATCTCCTTCGTTCTCTCTGATCAAACAGCGGCACTTCCGTTCAGATAACTAATCATTTCACAATTTGGGCGGTGGGCGGTACGCGACGACTGCTGTTTGGGGAAAAAGTTATGGCTAAGCCATAATGACATATTTCTGTTTTCTGGATCGGAGCGCGCGCGCGCGCGCGCGCGCACACACACACACACACACACACACACACCCCGTAGCTTTTCATGTTTGCAGGGAAAGAGGAGTATAGCGGAAAAGCCCGATGATAAAATCACAAACAATAACAAAACAGACAAGTAAATAGCAAATAGACAAACCGCCTAACCTTTTGCTTCTGACGTACATACATGACTGATGCATTGGCCATGCCCATTTACCGTTAATATCGCAGAAAACTCAGCTTCTAGTAGCTATCACATAACAACATACATTTGTCTTTTCGATTGCCTATGTTTAGTTGAAGTTTACAGTGAGCTAACACGCAACAGTACGTCAAGGTGCTTTGTCCATTACCCACCGCCCCATCAGTGTAGCAATGACACGAGTTATCACACAGTAACATGTAGGTGACAGATCTACGTTCTCCACTGTCCACGTTTAACAAGTTGGAAAGTCCTATCTACTAGCCATGGTAGTAATGGTCCATCAGATGACTACACAGGAAGGATGTCATATCCGGTGCCTAACTCTCCTTGAGATTTGCAGCTAGTTGTCATATCGCATAGCAACACACAAACGATGCCTCGTTTGTGGTCCATGTCTCCTTCAATGTGGTACTGACACGAACTTATCACATAATACACGAGTTCGAGAGATGCTAGTATGTCTTTGTCCATCGCTCATGCCTGATGAATAAAGTTACAGCAAGCTCAGCTATCAAAAAGCAGTTCAAGTCTGATCCTTGTCCATTTCTAGTGCATGTGAAATGTTGCAATAGCAAGTGCGATATACAGGTCAAAGCGTGTCCATTGCTCATGTTCTGTTGAATCAATAAATGTTGAAGTGTCACATGGTAGTATACGATACAGTTGATACTATGCCCATGACTCGTATACATGTACTGTTAAATGTTGCAGACATGGAAAAAGCGAGGAGCGGGACACCGGCCACAACAGAAAACATGCGCAAGCTGTATGTGTCTCTGTTCCCTAAAGTGCAGACCTTGCTGCCCGAGATGGACAGGTCACTGCTGCCCCAAACCCAAGGTCCCCAGCAGGCCAAGAGAGGCGGTGAGCTGATGCAGAATGTGCAGAAGCGAGGCATGGTGTGTGACTGCTGCTTCAACCAATGCCTGCCAAGCGTCCTGGCCCGCTACTGCTAAACCCTGCCAGCCCACAGCGCAGGGAGGGCCTTCAGCCTTCTGGTGACAGACGCAGAATATACCTTGCCCAAGCTGCAATCTTTTCTCATTGGCTCAGTCGCCGACTGTGTCTAATTAGAAAGAAGTGTGGCGTTGTGCATGGTTGTTGCTGTGCCTGCTTCAGCTATCAGGTTTGGAATGGTGTGGGCATCCAAAGGCATGCTCTCCTGCCCGTCGAGGCTCTCGCCGTAGGCTTCTGGCCAGACGGTTGAAGTCCTGCTCTACACTTCAACATGCTATCTAAGTCGTCCCACCGGCAGAAGCACTAAGGCGAAACATCAGTATTTTTGTTTATTTGCTTATATTTCTATACTATATTGTTTCAGTACTGTTAGGATGTTAATGTATAACTTGTTGAATTCACTTTAGTCTTGGTCAAAAATGTTCATTTGGGTTCACAGTCACATTCTTTCGTCCAACAATTCATGATCGACTGATTCCATGGTCCTTTCAATGTCTGCTGTGTATGTGTTCTGTGCCCTGTGTCTGTGCGTAACTGAAAACCAGGAAACCATTACATTATCTATCTCATTTCTCCTCGTTTCTAGTCAACTTAGTCCCATTAGGTAACATACACGATTAAAGGTGAGAATACTTTCAAACTAACGGACATAATATCTAACATTTTGTTTTAGTTTAATCATATCTTTTTTTCTAAATATTTTCAATAAGGGTTTGTTTTTTGTTTCTTGTCCTGTTGTTTGAACTAATTTTTTTAATTTTCTGAATTGTTATTGTAAATTGCTCGTGATTAATATGGCCAGTGCAATTAAATCTGTAAAAACCGGGCTGAAGTTTGTGCTAGCAGATAATACATTGACATGTGAGAAGCTGATTATTCTACAGCTTTTAACTTGAACGACAAACTTTAAAATAAAGAAAAGATAAAACAAAGAAAAAGAATATTAAGCCAGAGGATTAAATAAAAATAAATAAATAAAAGCTAGCGTTTATGAACATGTCACATGATAACTCGAAGAAGGCACAGAAGAAGAAAAATTAGACGGGTTTTAATAACCCAAGAGCACTTTGAGTTTCACGAGTTAAATCTTAACTCGAAGGAAACATAGGTTTGTATTTAAAGCCCCAGAAAAACAAAAACAACAAGACAACTTTAAGCATTTAACCTCGAGAAAGAAAAGCTGTGCAGAGTTTGATTTAAAAAAATGGACATGCCTGTTTTAGTGTCTTCATTTTAAGACAAAAACCGCAATGGCAGAACAAGCTCATTCAATTTCATTCATTCTATTTTTGAAAGAAAGCAACACATGGGTGTTTAGGCCTAAAAGTTTCAAAGGCACCAATAACTTGATTTTAGGGTTACAAGTTCTTCAAAACCAAAGAAAGCAACAACAACAGCTGAATACTCAGAACCAAAGCTTCCCAGGAAAGAAAAACATTTGTTTACAGTTTTAGGTTGTCAGTGAGCATTTTCAATCTCCACCCCCACCCCACCCCCAAAAGTATTTTGTTTGGGATATAAAGTACCCACAAAAAATAATGAGACATATGCATAATGTACAGAAAGGAAGAAACAACTGGTAAAGTTTTCTACGTCCCAAACAAAATAAGTACTTTAGTTATCAGGGACCCAATTCTCAAAGAAAACACCACCACCACTGAGTAGGGTTTTCGTCATCAGGGGATCGAAACTGTCAAAATCTATTGTTGGCTGTTTTGCTCCATAACGAATACTTTTACTGTGGTAATTATAACACAACAACAGCGTAATATAAGTAGATGACAATGATAACAAGCAATGAATGTCACGACGACTTAATAGTACTGCTGACATTAAACAATAAAGGTAAGTAGTTTTCAAAAGCAGAAGCAGCAACAATCATATGTTCCAACAATTTCTGATCCTCGTCTATCTTAGGTGCCATTGTTTTCAGAAGAAATGGGAAATCCGTTTGCTCTCCGAGCCATTAATCGCAAGTTTTGAAAATGTAAGGTACCAGGAAGTCAGTGTCTTGTATTTAAATGGATGTCAACCTCCATCACTACCACCACCATCCATCTCTCTCTCTCTCTCTCACACACACACACACACACACACACACACAACTTGCGCGGGGAGGGGTGGGTGGGCGAGTCACAACTTTTTAAAAAAACGCTCGGTGGAAACTAAAAAAGTCTTGTTCGCCAGGAGTAGAAAATGTCTTAGTTTTAAACACATCAGTTTCGGTTCCTGGCTTGCATTTGTGCTTGACGTGCCACAATATATAAACTGACTGACTGTTATGTATGACCAAAGATAATGCACGACAGCTTATGGCGAATGCGTTGTCAACCCGAAATGGTGTTCACTTTTAACATACTTTATTATTGCTTTAGTTCTGTCTTATTTTCATTCTTCCATAATCAGTTCAGCTTTAAGTTTTGAATATTCAATATTCTACATACCATTGCATATTCGTTAAGTTTACATTACTCTCATGCGTAGAAGCTTTGTGGTCGTTTGTTTTAGATTAGTGTATGGGATTTTGTGCATAATTTGATGAAGAGTTGGAAAGGTCAGCTTGTTATGGACAAAAGTAGACAGTCATAGTCGTTGATGATGTGAACAATCCCTAACTCTCATCCCATCACTGTTTAGTGAAATTTTGATATGTATCACACAAAATCAGTATATGGAAGCTATGTTCCAGTTAGTGTATAGAACTAAATTGCACCTGCACTTGTTTCACACTTGTTGAGTTACGTCCACAGCCACAGGTACAATGACATCACTGTCCCGTTTTTCTGTTATGGAGTGCCTGTGGCAACTTGCACAATACACTGACGTCACTGTCACACACACAGGTTAAAAAAAAAAACCCTGAAATAACAGTACCGTAAGTGCAGTGTCTTGTAGAAAGCTGCTAATGCATTCCATGCAGAGACTGTGATCACTGCCAGTCGACGCAGAACGAACCGTCTGCATACAGCATTATGACGTGGTAAGTCCGTTGTTTACTGTTGATGGACTACTTCGTTGAAACCCCGGTGTTCACAGTAAGTCACATACCTGGCGGCATGTATACTCACATCGTTATGTATTTTAGCCCGTCTCTTGTACCGGTGCCGGAACAACGCACAACTGACAAGTTCCATGTTGACCATCAAACTGCTCATTGCCATTACTTCAGAGACGGTGTCATAATATAACTGTTAGATAATGACATGTTCTCTCGTATGCTTATGAGACCACCACTATATTATGGGATGTATGTCAGATACTCATAGCATGACAATCACTGCCATTGGTCGTGTATTTTCCCCAGTTGTTGAAATGTCCGCGTGCGCTTCCTTCCTCAAGTACTTAGCTTTATGATCAATTTTTGTTTAGGGCAATTGATAAGCAACGATTTGTGCTTTTCCCACCACCCAGCCCAGGTCCAGAGAGAGAAACTCCCTCGCCCCCCCCCCCCCCCCCCCCCCCCAAACAGCTTTCCTCGCCCCGCTTTAAACTATTTTGCGTTTGTTATTTACTCGACTAAGGAAGGTAAATTATCTGAATCAGTTTCTGAATGATAAAGGTTCGTGTTTAGAGTCGTCATACAAAGGACAATGGCGTCGTGTGTCATTCTGTACTGTTCGTTTTGTGAGGGCTAAAACCTGTCGAGACGAAACAGACAGCACAATAAGAGCCATTTTGTTGTAGGGCAGTTTTCATTTACTCTGATATTTTGTTAATCAACTATTCTGAAAGTATTCCTCGTGTTAAATTGTACCCAAAAAAAGGTATTTACAGAAACTGTTAAATGTACAGAGAATAATGTGATACAAATGTGGAATGAAAGAGTGCAACTGAAGAAACCTGACTGTATTGATCTTTACAGTTTAGAGTTGTTCCCATTTGAATGAGCTTTATCCACGTTGTTTGTACTTGTGCTGAAATATTTAGTTACCTGTGTGTTGGGAAACTGTTTTAGTTTCAAAACACATAAATGTTTAGAAAGCTGAGTAATGTGTGAAATAACAAACCAAAAAAAAAGTTTGTTTGATACAGACAGATGCGTTGTTGTGAATTTTGATTCTTACCAAAGTACATATAGCATTTTGTCGCCTTTTCCCTTTTTCTTAAGTTATTGTTCTATGTTTTACTTCATGGCGGTTCAATGCCTGGTTAATACGGAACAAAGAGAACAACTAGTTCAGATACTTACTTAGAATGTTTTTGGTCTTGAAATTATAAACGCTGCAGTTTTAAAGAATTGTTTTGTACTTACTATTCCCCTTGTTTTGTAATACTGTCTTATTCTGTTTTACTTCATTTCATTCATATGTTTATAAAGCTAGAGCTATCAAACTAGGGATATATGAACATTTGTACACAAATTTAAGGCAGTGTCAGTGATGACAACAGCTAGCGCTTTTACTGTCGGAAATAAAGGCTGGGAAACAAACTGTTTTGACTTGATCATCGTGTCATTAGTTTCTTAATATCCAAACAAATAACAAACGAACAAAAGCAAATCTTTTCTTGTTCTGTCATGTCTTTTGTTTCTGTCTTTGCATTCTATATATACAATCAAAAAATTTTTAATTCGGTCTGTCTTTCCTTTTCTTCTGTTCCATCTTCCACGCCGCTTCTGTGTTCACAGAATCTGGGTCAATTTTTCACAATGCTGTGATGGTTGATACATTACAATGAACATGATAAGGATGACGCGATGGAATTCCATTCTGGACTGAGACTGCATGATTACTTCCTTTCATAATATCTTCTGGCATTATTCACGTCGAAAAGATGCAGACACCTGCAGTGTTGATCGTGAAATCTGAGCAACACCCTCAACGACACATCCGTGAAGTTGGTGAGATTAGACAGAATCCTGTGGTCCAGATCTCAAAGTGGCCTACGCCTACCCCTGGGTAGGAACTGATCGAGTCGAAAATTTTTCTAAGGATTTTGATAGAACTAACCGAATTCGAATCCATGCCTCCCAGTTTATAGTCATTTCCACTAACTGCTTGGCTATGGCAACAGGTTTTGTGTTTCATTTTGTTCGTTTGTTCCGGGTTCCCTGTAATAATTTACTATTGTTCTCTTAACATTTGTTTTATGGGTTATATTTGTAATAAACTGTTTTGTTCCTTCCTTGAGCTCCGTAATGCTGTATGGTTTACACTTCTATACCTGCTATACAGATTAAACAACTGCAGGTTGATCTGCAGATTTACCCACTTTAGAAAGCCTAGGTAATTTTTAACTGCAAGAGGGCCTGAAGCAAAACGCTCCCCCGGGATCCTCAAAGTGCTCACCTAATCAATCTAAGCAAATTTCCTTTACTACACTAGCTTTCTGAATAATCTGACACACATCCATGTGCACACAAAATAGACAGGGCACGGCATTTGTTGGATAAGCTGCTACGCTACGAATACGTCTTGTTGAGGGTTTCTTCGTTCGTTTGTTTGTTGTTGTAATCGGCTGTCAGTAGTACTGCTGTCGCTATATGACCCCGATGGCTGCTTTAATGTTCACACCGTGAAATGAAACTATCAAACATTGTTAACATTAAAACCTACACATGATGTGAATAAAATCTGTAAAAATGACACTGTGCAAGTATTAACATCATTTGAAAAAAAATTAACTGAAAAACAAAACGCAGTTTCAGATTTAGTTCCTCAGGTTAACGTCTCTAAGCTGAGAATAAATTCCATATGCACTAATGCCACTGATGCCATGTGATGGAGAAGATCCAAATTGATCATGGCATAAGCCCCAAGCCTGCACATAAACCCTAGGCGTTGGCAAGGTCTTGAGCTCCTACTGTCAATGGAACGATATAGGCTACACGGCAGTGAAATATATATCTTAATCTGTAATATATCAACAACAAAAATGGAAAAGATGAAAACACAACCAGCCCCCACAGCATGAAGTTACCTTTACAATCGCATTACAAAAATCCCCCTCCCCCTCCTCCCACAACCCTAGTCAATACGATACAGCCTCATCTGCCCACTAGAACGATCAAATTATCACTCCTTTGTCTCAACTCCTCCGGTGGATCCTCCACCCCCATACAAACAACTAGAAACGAACGGCAAAATAAAACACACGCATACATATACATCACGACAACAAAAACAAGACAATGCAGCAAAAAACAAAAAACAAACAAAACAAAACAAAAAAAAGAAACGAACAAGCATAAACCAGCACCATGACAATTTCTTTTTCTTTGTCGCTTTCGTCCCTTTTTATTTCTTTTCTATCTAGTTCTGGAAAAGCCCAAACACTCTCCATTCCATGCTGTAAGAGACTGAGCAACGTTGTTTAAGACAGTACCTTGTTTGTCTGATTGGTGATGGCTTTTCTTTTTCCTTTCATGGCGGATTATAGGCCACCGACTCTAACCATTCCTTTGTGAATAAAACGATCAATGATATGATGACTCAAATTCTGTTCGCAAAAGTATGATTTTTAAATGCCTGTACTCTCTCCAAGATGCAGAATTACTGCTATAGTAACTTTACGTGCTTCTTTGTAAGAGTGTTCATTTTCCTTACGGGACAGTCCATGTCTTTTTGTAGACTGATACTGCTCTATATTCTGTGCCAGTCTACGGTTCCTACTCCATTTTGCACTTCAAGTCCGTTCACTGAGTCAGTCAGGATGAAGGTTTGACTTATATTTCATCCCTTTGTAAAGTTTACCATGTTAGACAATGCGTGGTTGCTCCACTTCCCATGTTCGACTGGAGGTTAGATTTCATATGCAGCATATTCTTCATGTATAATATTTCTGTTTTGTTTTGACACTGAAGCCCCATCCAGATAATGTTATTGGTGGCTCAGCCATCCGTGTATATAGGTTAATAACATCTTTGGGGTTGCTGCTTATCTACTGAATGAGTAGTTAGATTTCTGTGTCAACTTCTCTTTTTATTTGCATGTGTTTCACTAGATTTTTTCGGTAAGATGGTTTCGCGCATGTGCTTTTGAGACTGTCTGGATATTTTCCTATTCTTTTGTCCCTTTGAGTTCTGTCAGCTGACATACGTGCTGAATGGATTCTTTTGTCTGTTTAATCCATGATGTTTCATGTTTGGAGTCGACTGCCTTTTGCTGTTTTGACTATTTCGTGGTTGAACGTATAAAGCTACTTCGGCCTGTCTGTCACTTGAACTGTATCAACCTGTTTCTAGTCTAGTTTCATCGTTGAGCTGCCATTATGTCGCAAGTGGGCCTACATTTTCAACAACGTATATCAGTTCTGACTGAAAATACTTACTGAGGGAATTAATTTTTTTGAGACTATGTCAGTTCTGACTGAAAATACTTACTGAGAGAATAATTTTTTTGGAGACTTCATTGCACGTAAGTGACAGATCTACAGAGACACTGTAGGAAGTGAGTAGGTGAGGAGGGATTCACATACCATTACAGATACTCGGTACCAGTTTAGTTTCAATAACAGACTGATAATAAGCACAGACAGCAGTATGCACTAAAATAGAACCCATTTGACAGGCACAGTCTCAAGACATTGCCAGTGCATAGTGTTTATCTAAATTTATACACTTTGTTGTTGTTGCTGTAGGACATAGCAGATGAACACATTCATATCACTTGAACGACAGACTGACGTATGACACAAGGACAGACATACGTTAGGCTGGGCTGCAAGATCTTGCTAAAGTGTAGGAAGTAAGCGTGGGTTTACGGCTTATGCCTTGATCACTTCGAATCTTATCCATCACGTGGCATCTGTGACGTCAGTACATGTAAGTCATTCAGAACGGGGTATAAATCTTCAGAAACTGATGCCATATTCGGACCTTGTCTGACACATAGGCCTACTTATTCCATTTTGGATCCTTTTCCATCACATGGCGTTTACGCTGTTGGTGCCCATGGAGCTGACACGCTGTCTGGAGAAGAAATGACACTGATAGGCCTACGTACGTCTACGACCACGTACATACACGCACGCATGAACACACAAGGAACGAGGTAAGACTAGTGAGAATGTGAAAACGTAACGAACATCTCGGCCATCAACAACCAGCCCAAATGACACTGTGACGAATCAAAGCTCCGGAACAATGGGCGCGATAGTCAAGTGGGTAAGACGTCGGACTTCCAATCAGAGGATCTGAGTCCGATCCTGCTTGGGTACCTCTCAACTAGCGGGTAAAGGGTGGGCATTTTTCTGATCTCCCATGTGAACAATGTGTGCAGCGCTGAACTGCTTGTGCCTGAATCCCCTTCGTCTGTGTATACACGCAGAACATCAAACAGGCACGTTAGAGTGCAAGGCATTACAATGGCTACGGAAACACGAAAACACTCTGCGTGTGCGCCCACCAAAGACGAAGTATACACAAGTGCATAAAGGTACCACCCGCACACTGTGGCTGTGTCGGCAAAACAATCTGCATACATACATCGAAGAAAGTCGGAACGCGGTAATGTTGTACAATAGAATACGAAAATAATTGGAGCTAATTTCACGCACTTTTACGGGTGTTTTCGGTTCTGCTCGATGTAAAGAGACGTAAGACACCCTTACCTACTCACTTTGACCAGTCCTTCCCCACAAACATGCACAAAGTATCCCTGAATGACTGGCGACCACAGCTCCAGCAGTCACCTGCACGCCATTTTGGTTGCTGATCACATGGGCACAACGTCATCACTAGTGGGGAGTTATTGTCTATAAATAGTAACATCAACCACGTGTGTCAGTGCAATCACCGACCTAAAATATGTGTGCAGTGCAACACTTGTTTACCCCTTCGGTTACCTCGCGTTTTTTGGCTTTTTCCGCGTTTTTTTCGGCATTTTCCGGAGTTTACTGGTCTCGATCTAGATGTAAACATTACCACGTGTTTCCTATTTTCGGTTTCAAATAAAAACACACAAACAGTGATGACGTTTTCACCCACGTCACCCACGTGATCAGGGTTATGGTCGCCAGTCATTCAGGGATATTTAATGCATGTTTGTGGGGAAGGACTGGTCAAAGCGAGTAGGTAAGGGTGTCTTACGTCTCTTTACATCGAAGGTAAGGGTGTCTTACGTCTCTTTACATCGAGCAGAACCGAAAACACCCGTAAAAGTGCGTGAAATTAGCTCCAATTATTTTCGTATTCTATTGTACAACATTACCTCGGAACGCTAGAAACAAACAAAAACAAATTACTTACAATAATAATAACAACAACAATAAATCTTCGCAAATTGACATGATAAACGCACCGAAATCCGTTGACTGTCTAGATCTTGAAATATGCAGTCACAAGTAAAGCAAATCAAAGAGACAGACGACACTCACGTCTGCCGTCAAAGGTCAGCCAGCGGCTGATTGGTCGAGACTGTTGTTAGGTTATCTACCAATCAGCTACCGGCTTAAATTGATGCAGCGCAGTGGTAGAATCTATCTAGAAAATTTCCCCGCAGACAATTCATTGAATTTAGAATGGAACTGACATGTATCATATAAGCTTTACGTCATTAACTTTTTTCATTCAAAAGCACTGCTTCAAGACTATCAAAGTGGTGCTATCAATCTCAAACTGAAAATTATCAAAATTACGTATTAGCTCTAGGCTATAGGCTAGCCGAGTGACGTTCTCGGTTATCCAGTCGACATCAGAAGAAATATTGCCCTGTCCTGTCATAGATCTAGATCTAATCTTTTGACGCAAACTAACCCTTTCATTGCCCTGTCCTGTCATAGATCTAGATCTAATCTTTTGACACAACAAACTAAGCCTTTCTCTGTCTCACCTGTGTCTGCTTCACCCCAGATAAAGTTATGACTCCAGTGGGTATATTTCTATCTTCCTTTCTTTGTTTGACGATACAAATGGCGTTGTTACTGTCTGCGCAGACATTTTGAATCTGTAATTATGGTGTAGGCCTAGGCTAGATCTCTCTCGCTCCGCAGATATCGCGCATGAATACACAGCCGAACATCGCTACTTTGATAGCACTACTAATCCCAGTTTAAGCTTAACCTTAACACTAATCTTAGTCCTGTACCTTTGATCCTCATTTTCGGGATCGGCAGTCTGTTCTCACAGAAAATCGATCCCAAAGGTGGTGATTGGTGTAAGTACTACGACTGATTGCATCGAATCCTTACGCAAAATATTAAAAGGAAGTTCAGGGAGTACTTGCATCGAATCCTTACGCAAAATATTAAAAGGAAGTTCAGGGAGAAGTCTTTTTTTTAATTGGTCCTCTCTGCTCGTGCTCAGATCAGTGACAGCCTAAGCGGTGTTCCAAAAACAAATCGAAACTATGAACAAAATTTTAAAAACATAATTTAAGAAGCCCACTACATTATGAAACTAAACTGACGTTGAGGAGTGGGCTACAGTAGGTTTGAGCAAGTACTGTCTGTCTATTACGTGTATATACTTAATACGCAGAACAACGTCAAAATGAATCCAACTGTTTTGTTTCATTCTGTCACGAAGAATACCAAAAAAACAAAATTTACAATACCTCAGTGACACACAGGCTGTGCAAAAGATGGGGCTCACAAGAAACACAAAAATGTAAAACCAAAACAGAAATGGTCTCTCTCCCTCGTGTAGAATTGTTTTCTGCTTATTTTTCCCCCGTTATGAAATCAATGGGAATTATTTCAAACACACACACACACACACACACGCACACACACACACACACGCACGCACACGCACACATACACACACGCACGCACGCGCACACACACACACATGCACGTGCGCGCACACGCACGCACACACACTCACAGACACACACATACACACACACACACACACACACACACACACACACACACACACACACACATGTGGGTGGTTCAGATTATTCTGTTCAATTCCTCTTCCTCTTTAAAAATCGATAAGAATGACTCAGACTGGAAAGAACAGGACGCCCTGTGGCGCCTCTT
Source organism: Monoplex corrugatus (assembly GCA_030674185.1). Taxonomy (NCBI): domain Eukaryota; kingdom Metazoa; phylum Mollusca; class Gastropoda; order Littorinimorpha; family Ranellidae; genus Monoplex; species Monoplex corrugatus. The sequence continues at coordinate 15,904,514 of CM060311.1, forward strand.
AACTGTCTGGATGACGTCGTTGGTTCAAACAAGGAGAAATGGGGAGTGTTTGTCGGCTAGCACTTTACATTTCAAGGCAACTTGAACCTAAAAATGTACATAGATCAAAAACAGGATGCACACACCGTACTGATAAAGTCCTTTTCCTGCAATTCTTAGTGATCTTGACAGGTCTTAAACATCTGTGTCTTCCACTTTTTGATGTAAAGCTCAGATCTGTCGAGAGGAATTAACAATTTGTAGTTTCAGTTTCAGTTTCTGAAGATGACGCCTGCGCGCTCGGAATAAATTCCATAGCTGCTAACGTCACAGGTGCCGCGTGGATGGAGAAGATCAAAGAATGATCATGGCATAAGCCTTAATCCTGCACATAAATCCATGGTCCTGAGGTTCTACCTAGCCTATGTTTCACCTAGCCTACACTTTTTTAAAAATCTTATACTAGTATTAGATCAGACTATCATCGGAACAATCTTAGTTACATGTCAGTGACATGTGTATCTGTGTATCTAGTCTTCAAAAAAACAAAAAAGAAAAAGAAAAAACAGATCAATAAAAAATAAATGAATAAAGGTCTGAATTAAACCACTCTCAGAAGTTCCATATCCACTTCACCTAAATCTGCAGGAAGTTATCAGACAAATTCTTGAGACTGTGAGACTGTGTAGTATGCTGTGACCTGTGGCAAGTAGTGAAAGGCTTCAACAGAATTCAGGGTCTATTTCAAGTCCTTGAGATGTTACATGGCAACAATCAATTAGGAGAGTTCTTCCTGACCACACTTGGAATAGACATAGGATGTCTGCTGTCACTAGTCATGAAAGACATCTTTCAGGCGAAGTTCATGCGAGAAACCCTTCAGGAACATTGTATATCCATGTCATCTGATGGCAAGCGCATCCGCAACCTGTGAGTTGCTGATGGCATTGACCTTACTGCCGGCAAGACCAATCAGCAATCAACTCACCAACACACTTGCAGAGACGTGTATTGAATTGCAATCAGAAATCAAAAGATAAAGGTCTCTCTTAATGCCACAATCAACAGCATTGCAGAAGTCTACATGTTTGGCCAGAAAGTCTGTAAGAAGATGACAGTGCTAAGTACTTGGAAACTGCTCTCTGTTCAAAGATGATAAACCCACACCACTATCTATATCAGGATTACAACAATGGCCAGACTAACCAGGACATGGAGAAGAAGAAGCGCTATCTTTACAAAATTTGTTAATAGTCCTCTGTGGGTATGATGCTTGAACACTTCTTGCGGACTTGGAGAAGAAATTATTACCACTGAGACCAGGTGCCTGGTGAAACTGCTACGTAAATCTTATCTGGACCATGAAACCAGTGAGTGCTTACTAACAAGATCAACACCTTTGTGTGCCCAAAGAAACCGCTCCTGACAATTAAAAATGGCTGAAATTTGCTTGGTAAACTTGCTTGGTTTGGTCACGTTATGGCAGTGACATATTATCCAAGACCATTCTTTATGGTAGCCAGGTATGAGGCAGCCGCTAAGATCGACAGAAGAAAAGAATGGACGGCAAACATCAAAGACTGGATCAATCTCAGCGTGCCTAACTTGCTTGCTGCCCCACCCCAGAATCAGAAATAAGGAATCCTGTCTCCTGCTGCGTCCCATCATTTTCCAATAAGACTAGGATATATGATCATTTCCTTGCATTAAAAAAGTCAGGGCAGATTATTAGTTCAGCCCTTTGTGGTTACCTCGCCATGAACTGAATATGCTGCTAGTCTCTTTGCCATGCCAGGCTGTACATATTTTGTTCAGCGTCCGTGTGTGCGTGCGTGTGTGTTTGTGTGTGTGTGTGTGTGTGTGTGTGTGTTGTGTGTGTGTGTGTGTGTGTGTGTGTGTGTGTGTGTGTGTGTGTACATGCGTGTGTGGATGCGTGCGTGCGTGCACGTATTGATGATGGTCAAGTAGGACGGCATTTTTCAATTGTTTTTTCGTTCTATAACTGATCAATTAAGCAGAGAATTGGTTTGCGTACATTCGCTGTTTGAATTACGTACATTTTGTCAATGTGAATATTTTTGTATAACATAATGACTCCTAGGAACCACATTGTCAAGCAAAGTAGATATGAGTATTGTGCTACATCCACAAGACAGGGAAAGCAGAATTGTCTCACTTGCAATGATATGAACAGAAAAACAAACAAGGAGAGGAAACAGACCTTTTAATCAACAAAATAAATTGTCTTGTTTAGAATACGAAACAAACTGAACACATTTGAGGAAGACAACGCAAAGGGGAAAAATAAAAGGAAAAAAACTCCAGAAAGATAGCTAATGGTAGAAGTCCAAAAGACTAGACTCTTGTAGAACGCCGTAGATCCTTCAATGGGTGGAGAGTTCTTGAATGTTATATAGAGCCGATACCGTTGTACGGTTGTGAGGCGTGGATAGTCAACACGCAAAGTCAGAACAAAACTGAGACAACTGCATTCTAGTTTCTAAGACGAATGTTTACAGTTCCATGGACAGCAAAGAAAACAAACGAGACAGTCTTGAAGGAGGCAGACACAAGTAGATCATTAATAAAGAAGATTAGGAAAAGACAAGCAAAATTTATACATTTCATGAAAAAAAGGGAATTAGAAAACCTGGTCACAACAGGAAAGTTGGAGGGAAAGAGAACACCAGGTGGACCCAAGGAGAAAATATTGGATGGACTTGCAGGGTGGCCGGGGACAGAGGGGGTGGGAGTTGTACTGGCAGCGACATGGGATACGTTCGTATGGAGGGCCATGATCGCCAAGGCAGTGAGGCGTGGCACATGATCATGAT
>CM060311.1:15909826-15922326 GCA_030674185.1 Monoplex corrugatus
TCTTTTGCGGTCCTAAGTATACGCTGTTAACAACAACAACAACAACAACAAAAATGATAATAACAATGATAATAACAACAACAAGAACAACAATGATGATAATAATAATAATAATAATAATGATAATAATAATAATAGTGATGATGATAAAAAATAATTCATAAGGAACCAACTCTTGATTCAAGAATCAAACCAAGGTGGGTACACCCATCATTCACCAAAGCAATCACAACAATGGCCAAATCTACGGGGGCACAAACCACACGCAAAGTGGGATGGAGAAGACAAGAGGGAAGTAGGGCCTGTGACCCCTGGCCCCTTGGTTTATCATTTATCTGAAAGACTGTATCCTACGCCACTGAGGAAACCATGGAGAAAAAAATCCGTGTTCCACCCTAGTTCAGATCGAACCTGGGATCCCTCCCTTGGACACACACACACACACACACACACACACACACACACACACACACACACACACACCCCTCACACACACGCACGCGCACACACACACACACACACACACACACACACACACACACACACACACACACACACACACACACACACACTTGTCCGGTGTTTGTATTCTAAACTCATGTCACTAAATGTTTCCCCACCCCTAGCACTTTTTTCCAATGTTGAACAATTCAAGGTAATTCTAATTAAGGGAAAGAACTCTGGACGAGTTGTGGGGAACAGGGTGATTATAGACATCGCAGTGGTGAGGGGTACGCGACGGTCGTGACAACCATTTTGATCAGGATGGCCAGGAAATGAATCTAATACATTGCAGAACTTATATTTATCACGAGAGGGAGAGACAGAAGGGGGTGGATAGAGAGAGAGAGAGAAAGAGAGAAAGAAAGAAAGAGAGAGGAGGGGGGAGAGAGAGAGATGGGGTTGCGGGTGGTGGTGGTGAGAGACAGAGACAGACAGACAGGTAGAGACAGAGACACGAGACAAAGCCAATGTTACCATATAGACGAGTAAAGAGAAAAAGCAGAAGACATCCACTAATAGGAAAAAGAAAGGAATGGAAATCACCCAGGAGGTTGTACAACAAACTTTATTGTACACGCGCTGACAAACAAGAACAAATTATCTTCACACATATATATATATGTATATGTGTGTGTGTATCACAGACGTACATTAACAATGCCAGACTGCATGCAGAATTGATTTCTGGGCAAAAATACGTGTGAAGAAAAATTCAGTCGAGGTTTATGAGGGAAGGACGGAAAATGTAAAACGTGGCTGCATTTTAAACAGTTTAAACCACCACAAACAAAACGTAAAATAAGAGATATTTAAAAAAAATTAAAACATACCACAGAAAATAATGAATAAAAACAAAATAAAGAGGTGTATAAATAATGAAAGGCGAGGCAATTTGCACTCGGTTCAGTATTTCTCAAAAGATTTTAAAGATACACCCAGCCTAAAGACATACATCATAAACTCTGTAATTATATAGTTACATATGTACAAACAGTGACTGTACGAAAAGACTTTCACTCCCAGCCCAAAAAAAGGACACACAAAATGGAAACAGTACAGAAGTGTGCGCACATGCATGACAATCCAAACCTTTCAACAAAGAAGAAACAATTAAAGACAAGGATGCAGTCCCCTTTAACACGCAGCTGCTGACTTTTTCAGTCGCACGATCGAAGAAATGGAACACAACAAATGGAATCAACATAACTGAAAAAAACTTCTACTGAGCAAAGACTTCAAAGACTCGTTTCAACGTTGATAAAACCTGGTTATATCCTTGTCGGTATAATCTCATCATCTATCTACGTATGAATTCATATCTTTTTTCTTTTTTATTCATTTATATCACTTATTTGTTTGTTTGTTTCTTGTTGTTGTTGTTGTTTTTACTATTCATTTTAAACAAAAAAGGCATTTATAATCAATGAGTTTAGTCCTCAGATTGATTTCTCCAACTTTAAATACTGTTCAGTACACTTAAAAGCATTCAGAATCATTGTCAATAAAGAATGACTTCTTTAAAGATTTTTTTCTGTGATTCTAAAAGGATTCTGAAAGGTTACCAACTCTGGGAGTATAAATTTCATGACAGCGTGGGGGTACTATCTACAGCACGTCCCCTCCTGCAAAGCAGCAGGCAGTTTCTTGTCCACACTTCCTGTCACACAGGGCGAAAGAGTGTATAGAGATGAAAAGTTAATAAGGTTGAAAAAAATGATTATGCCCATTCCACTTATGCAAAGGCAATTTCCATTTGGACCGGGTTTACAATGCAAATGCTGTGAAGTTCTATTTATAAATGGCCAAAGAAATTTTCACTGACAGAGTTTTGTACACAAAACAAGCAGACACGCATTCACACATAAAACAAAAACTTGAGAGGAAAAGAATTACTTAAGGCAGGCAACCTCTTTCAATTTCTGTCATTCTTTCCAGAATGAGTCTTACTAGCAGAGAGAAGCAACATTCTCCACATAGGATCTCTGAGCATCATCCACAATGGATAGGAATCACTGGAAAACTTAACATAAAAAACTTTGGAAATTACGCATGAAGATGGATACATGTTCACATCTGCCGCCTCCATCCGATGTCATTACTTTCAGGAACGTGCAGAAAGTGGATGAAGTTTTGGTAATTGCAGGGTTCAGGGTTTTCGTTTTTGTCTCTCTGTCTCTTCTTTCCTAGTTTTCATAGTCTTTTATATCACAGAGAATATGCATTAAACTGTGTACTTGTACTGTAAAAGTTGTTTTTCCTTCCTTGCTATGTCTTTACCTTGAGGATCCACCTGCAAAAAAAAAAAGAAAAAAAGAAAGAAAAAGGGTTTATGATAATGTTTATGTTTCGCTCGCTCTCTCTCTCTCTCTCTCTAATCGTGAGTGTGTGTGTGTGTGTGTGTGTGTGTGTGTGTGTGTGTGTGTGTGTGTGTGTGTGTGTGTGTGTGTGTGTGTGTGTGTGTGTGTGTGTATGTGTGTGTGTGTGTGTAAATGTGTGTCAACGCAAACATGCATGAAAATGGAAGAAAGAAAACACGAGACAGACCGACAAGAAGAAAGAGAGACAGAAAGATGGACAGAAGCACAGACATAGACAAACAGATGGATGATCAGACTCATCAGGGTCAGGACGAACATTAATCATTACAATAACTCCATTTGTGTAACACAAACATTCACGTCAAAACAAGCTCACTGTACATTACATACATCGTAAGAAATTATAAAGATAAGTTGAACAGACAACAGTCACTATCAAAATCCTAATTTTCTTTTAGTTCTGCGTCACAAATAAAACACTACACGATTAATACCAGCTTCTGGCTTATTAAGAAAGGATGCGGATGGTGTATCACATACTGACATGCAAACCCACACATGTAAGAAGGCACACATATTCACACACACACATACCCTGCATACACACATACAAACACACGCGCACACACACGCACATGAGCAAAGACACATACTCTCTCCTGTCTTTCTCACACACAAACATGCGAGAATACTCTCTTTCTTATACACACACACACACACACACACACACACACACACACACACACACACCATACATTCTCTCTCTCTTTCTCTCTCTCTCTCCACACACACACACACACACACACACAAGCACGCACACACATACACAACACACACACACACACACACACACACACACACACACACACACACACACACACACACACACAAACACATATTATACACACACACTGTACTGACCTACAAGGATGTCGCGGCGGGGCCGGATAATGCCCGTGGAGGCGGGAGGTTTGTTGGAAATCAGGACTACACCAGGGGCATGACCCAAAGTGGGACTGCCTTCACTGCGCACGTCGTACTCATACGAGGTCATCACGGGTGATCAAGGTCAAGGACAAATACAACTTTTATGTAAAGTTATCACACAAAAAAAGGGCAAAAACAAAAACAAACAAAAAACAAACCCACCTGTGGGTGCTGGGTGGGACCCAGAAAAACAATGCCTCACCTCCGGCCAGAAACTCACATCTCAAACCCCAACAGCACACGCCAAGTGATAGCCATCTTGCCAAATAAACTGTATGCATCACGCCAAGTGATAGCCATCTTGCCAAATAAACTGTATGCATCACACCAAGTGATAGCCATCTTGCCAAATAAACTGTATGCATCACACCAAGTGATACCATCTTGCCAAATAAACTGTATGCATCACACCAAGTGATAGCCATCTTGCCAAATAACTGTATGCATCACACCAAGTGATAGCCATCTTGCCAAATAAACTGTATGCATCACACCAAGTGATAGCCATCTTGCCAGATAAACTGTATGCATCACACCAAGTGATAGCCATCTTGCCAGATAAACTGTATGCATCACACCAAGTGATAGCCATCTTGCCAGATAAACTGTATGCATCACACACAAGTGATAGCCATCTTGCCAGATAAACTGTATGCATCACACCAAGTGATAGCCATCTTGCCAAATAAACTGTATGCATCACACCAAGTGATAGCCATCTTGCCAAAACACGTATCTCAAATATAGCACGCCAAAACACTGATGTATCACACCAAGTGATAGCCATCTTGCCAACAACACTGTATGCATTACACCAAGTGATAGCCATCTTGCCAACAACACTGTATGCATCACACCAAGTGATAGCCATCTTGCCAAACAACACTGTATGCAACACCAAGTGATAGCCATCTTGCCAACAACACTGTATGCATACACCAAGTGATAGCCATCTTGCAAACACACTGTACGTATCACACCAAGTGATAGCCATCTTGCCAAACAAACTGTACGTATCATACACCAAGTGATAGCCATCTTGGCAAACACACTGTACGTATCACACCAAGTGATAGCCATCTTGCCAAACAAACTGTACGTATCACACCAAGTGATAGCCATCTTGGCAAACACACTGTACGTATCACACCAAGTGATAGCCATCTTGCCAAACACTGTATGTATCACACCAAGTGATAGCCATCTTGCCAAACACACTGTATGTATCACACCAAGTGATAGCCATCTTGCCAAACACACTGATGTATCACACCAAGTGATAGCCATCTTGCCAAACACACTGTATGTATCACACCAAGTGATAGCCATCTTGCCAAACACACTGTATGCATACACCAAGTGATAGCCATCTTGCCAACAACACTGTATGCATCACACCAAGTGATAGCCATCTTGCCAAACAACACTGTATGCATTACACCAAGTGATAGCCATCTTGCCAACAACACTGTATGCAACACACCAAGTGATAGCCATCTTGCCAAACACACTGTATGCATTACACCAAGTGATAGCCATCTTGCCAACAACACTGTATGCAACACACCAAGTGATAGCCATCTTGCCAAACACACTGTAGCATACACCAAGTGATAGCCATCTTGCCAAACAAACTGTATGCATACACCAAGTGATAGCCATCTTGCCAAACACACTGTATGCATACACCAAGTGTGGCCATCTTGCCAAACAAACTGTATGCATCACACCAAGTGATAGCCATCTTGCCAAACACACTGTATCATCACACCAAGTGATAGCCATCTTGCCAAACAAACTGTATGCAACACACCAAGTGATAGCCATCTTGCCAAACAAACTGCATGCTAACACACCAAGTGATAGCCATCTTGCCAAACAAACTGTATGCATCACACCAAGTGATAGCCATCTTCCAAACACACTGTAGCACTACACCAAGTGATAGCCATCTTGCCAAACACACTGTATGCATCACACCAAGTGATAGCCATCTTGCCAAACACACTGTATGTATCACACCAAGTGATAGCCATCTTGCCAAAACACTGTATGCATCACACCAAGTGATAGCCATCTTGCCAAACACACTATGTAACACACCAAGTGATAGCCATCTTGCCAAAACACACTGTATGCATCACACCAAGTGATAGCCATCTTGCCAACAACACTGTATGCATCACACCAAGTGATAGCCATCTTGCCAAAACACTGTATGCATCACACCAAGTGATAGCCATCTTGCCAAACAACACTGTATGTATCACACCAAGTGATAGCCATCTTGCCAAACACACTGTATGCATCACACCAAGTGATAGCCATCTTGCCAAACACACTGTACGCATCACACCAAGTGATAGCCATCTTGCCAAACACACTATGTATCACACCAAGTGATAGCCATCTTGCCAAACACACATGTGATCACACCAAGTGATAGCCATCTTGCCAAACACACTGTATGCAATCACACCAAGTGATAGCCATCTTGCCAAACACACTGTATGCATCACACCAAGTGATAGCCATCTTGCCAAACACACTGTATGCATTAAACCAAGTGATAGCCATCTTGCCAAACAAACTGTATGCATCATACCAAGTGATAGCCATCTTGCCAAACAAACTGTATGCATTACACCAAGTGATAGCCATCTTGCCAAACAAACTGTATGCATCACACCAAGTGATAGCCATCTTGCCAAACAAACTGTATGCATCACACCAAGTGATAGCCATCTTGCCAAACACACTGTACTATCACACCAAGTGATAGCCATCTTGCCAAATAAACTGTATGCATCACACCAAGTGATAGCCATCTTGCCAAATAAACTGTATGCAACACACCAAGTGATAACCATCTTGCCAAGTAATCTGTATGCATCATACCAAGTGATAGCCATCTTGCCAAAGAAACTATGCAAAGCTTTCATGCAGGAGACTGGTGAATAGGATGACAAAGTGAGAGGATTCAATTCTTAGGGATTCAGAGGATCAATTTCTTCTCGCTGTTTCATTGCAATTTACAGAATATCATAAAACAAAATTACAGAAAAACGACAAAACTTCAACAACTGCTCACTTTTTCCTACCAGAAAAGAAAGTCCGCTTTCCATGTATTTCAGTCTATGATAAAAAGAACGTGTTTAAAACAAGCATAAATGTATTTCTGTTATAAAACATATCAGCTGATTAAGCTTCACATAAATAAAACACCACCACAATCTTTTTCCCAGCCCTTTACTTCCATTCGTCCAATTACAACAACAACAACAACAACAACACCAACACCAACACCAACACCAACACCAAAAGAAAGAAAGAAAGAAAAGAAAGAAACATAAGAAGAAAAAAATGAAAAGACAGCACTCATACAGTCAGAAAAAAAAAGTTGACCGATTTTTTTTTCACAATGGAAAATGTGGGTTGCCCTTCCTGGAGAAACCATGTTGCTACAGTACAACTGTCTATTTCTTTTAATTGTGTATTTTTGTTTTTCAAATGATGTGACAGCTTTTGCTCTTTTTGGTAAATATATGTCCGGTAGTCTGCTGTTATTTTCTGAAAGCGCAGTGCAAACGTATCCGGTTGAAGGGACATTCTCATTTACCTATTAAAGGGGGTTTTACCACAGGATTTTACCAGGGACAACTCTTCTGATGCCACAGGATCTTAAACGTGCACAAAACGCCCGCTGCGCACGGGACCTCGGTTCATCTATTTCGTCCAAAATACAAGCACCCAGACCAGCATTTAACATCTGGTGGGATGTGGGAGAAAAATCCCTGTCTGTCAGTGGTTATCCATGATTTGAACGCGGGATTCTCACATCCTAGGCACATGCATTAACGGCTTGGCCATCCTTCCACTGCAAGTTTGAACAACTCTGTGTTTGGTGGCATGCTACAGAGCAGGGTAAGTGGTGTCAGGATAAGTGCTGAGGTAATGGGAAATGAACAACAACCAAAAAAAGATAAGGAAAGACAAGAAAAAATAGGAAAAGGAGGGAATAAAAGGAAAGAAAAGAAAGGAAGAAAAGACAAGGAGAGCAAATAGGTTAAAAGGAACGATCAAACCATCATTAAAAAAAACTAGCTGAATACAATATACTAAAACATATTGCAATAAATCTAAACAAAACTCAAAAGAAAAGGAATAAATAAATAAGAAACACTCACACGCACGCGCACACATACACACACACACACATACCACGCAACACACACACATCACAACACACACACACACACACACACACACACAATGCATCACACACACATACACACAAACACACGCATACGCGCACACACACACACACACCACACACACACATACACACACACACACACCACACACACACACATACACACACGCCACACACACACACACACACACACACACACACACACACACACACACACACACACACACACACACACACATACACACACACACACACACACACACATACACACACACACAGAATCACACACACAGACAAACTACAGCTCTAAAGGATATTGGCTTGGACAGGGATGCGCAGAATGTCCGTCTCAGTGACGATCTCCAGGGGATGACAGATGGTCCCCCCCCGTCTCCCCCTCCACTCCCACAGCAATAGCGTACAGCTCCAGACGCAGGTCCACCTTCATTCCTGCTGCCACCTACATGTTGTCAACAGGTCAACGGTTTAGTCATCGGTTCTTACTGTCGACTTGCAAAAAACTGTCTAAATCATCCGTGATCGGATAAAACATTGTTTCACATTCATTTTCGATAAGAAAATACATATACACACACAGACAGATAGACAAACAGACACAAACAGACACAAACAGACACACACGTACTGTGTGCGTGCCCATATGTATGAACACACACACACACACACACGCACGCACACACATACAAACACACACACAGTGACACACACACACACACACACACACACACACACACACACAAACGTTTACACACAAACGCTGCATGCATGCACACACATATATGCACAAACACACAAACACACAAACGCACAAACGCACACACATCTACTTAACTATTCCTTCTTCAGGCTTGCTAACAAAAACAAACAAAACATTAACCTGAACACCAAAACAGGAAAACTAAAACACGTTTTTAAGTGACTGCCTTAAAGTATTTGAAAGAAGCAATCACTGAAAATGAGCAGAAAATCAATCAATTTGAAAAAAGCAATCACCGAAAACGAGCAGAAAATCAACTTGGAAAAAGCAATCACTGAAAACGAGCAGAAAATCACAATCAAAGCACAGTTCTGACTAAAGCTAAGTTGTCCAATATTCCCTGATTATTTTTACCGAGTGCGCGGCAGAAAGAAAGAGTACAGGTTCGGAAGAGTCAGAGATACTCAACATCTACATACAAGACCCCATACAAAACTAAGGACACCAAACAAGTGACGGCTTCAGTGAACCACTCACAGCTCCAGGTCTGTAGAGCACTCTCAGCCCAGTGGCTGGTGGGGGCTGGCGGATCTTGAAGTGGCAGGAATCCACTCCGGTGTTCTTCAGCTGCACCAGGAAGGCGTAGGTGCAGCCCTCCCTCAGCACGCCAAAGTTGACCTCCTCTGGGAAAATGCTGAGGCCCTGCATCTGGCGCAACTGGCTGGACCCGAGCTTGGTGACGCCCAGGGCCGCGGTGTTCTTGACCTGGCGGCGTACTGGGTTTTCTACCAGCTTGTACTGAATGGACAGGAGAAGGACACGTTGTGTTGAGATACGTCTGGTGTGTATGTGTGTGGTGTGTGTGTGTGTGTGTGTGTGTGTATGGTGTGTGTGTGTGTGTGTGTGTGTTGTGTGTGTGTGTGTGGTGTGTGTGTGTATGTGTGTGTGTGTTATGTGTGAGTGTTGTGTGTGAGTGTGTGGTGTGTGTGTGTGTGTGTGTGGTGTGTGTGTGAGTGTCTCTGCGCGTGTGTGTGTGTATGCGTGTATGTGTGTGTGTGTTCTGTGTCTGTGTGTGTGTTTGTGCGTGTGTGTATGCGTGTGTGTGTGTGTGTGTTTGTGCGTGTGTTGTGTGTGTTTTGTGGTGTGTGTGTGTGTGTGTATGAGAGAGAATGTGTGTGTGTGTTTGTGTGGTGTGCGTGCGTGTGTGTGTGTATTGTGTGTGGGTGGGTGGGTGCATAGCGTGTGTGTGAGTGTTGTGTTGTGTGTGAGTGTGTGTTTGTGGTGCGTGTGTGATGAGAGAGAGAGAGAATAGTGTGTAGTGTGTACGTGTTCGTGTGATGTGTGTGTGTGTTTGTGTATGAGAGAGAGACAAAGAGAGACAGAGAGAGAGAGAATAGAGAGAGAGAGAGTGTGTGTGTGTGTGTGTGTGGGTAGGTGCATGCGTGTGTGTGTTTGTGTGCGTGTGTGTGTGTGTGTGTGTGTGGGAGAGAGAGAGAGAGAGAGAGTGTGTGTGTGTGGTGTATGTGTGTGTGTTTGTGTGTTTGTGTATGCGTGTGTGTGAGGTGTGTTGGTTTTCATGTGTGTTTTGCATGTGTCGTATGGTGGGTGGGTGAGCGCATGTTGTGTGGTGGTATTGTGTTGTGTGCGTTGTGTATGTGGTGGTGCTGTGTGGTGTGTGTGCGTGCGTGCATGTGTATACTCATGCATGCACACAATCATGAACAAACATTCCATATATATTCCTGCTTGAAAAACACAAGAGCCAATCCATTTTGAAAACCACATACAAAACAAAACACACACACACACACAAAAAAACCCCATTAGAACCAATAAAAATCGCTATTCGTAAAATTACTTTGTTCTTACCCTGTCATTGGCCTTGGCATTGGGACGTCCTCCCAAAATAGATGTGGGGAGGGGTACTGGCTTTGACCTTGGTTCACCTATGACATTGACCTTGAGGCTGGGTGTCATTATCAGATCAGTCTCTGTTTCCTGGATTTCTACACCACCCTCTGTGCAAATCATATACAAAGTTAAAGATATGTTTCTTACAAAACAACTCTTAGAAATTTTGCACAAATAAGCACAATGCACATGTCACACTTGTGGTGTCTGCACGCATGTGCGTGCACACACACACACACACACACACACACACACACACACACACACACACACACACACACACCACACTCACTCACTCATCATTCAGTTACAAGCAAACTCAGACTCACTCACAGTCATTCACTAACTCAGTTGTACACACACACACACACAAACAACACACACACACACACACACACACACACACACACACACACACACACACACACACACACACCACACACACACAAAACCACACACACATACACATACACACACACAAACACACACACACATACATACACACAATTTCTACATACACATATAGCCAGAGAAACATATTCTGTTTGAAAATCACTATGAATACACTAGTCGAAATCAAAACTAACCAGAAAACTAAGAAATCTTGGCATCTAATGAAAAATGAAAAGCCTAACCAACAATATTAAAAAAACCCAATAAAACCAAAACAATGTTCAAGACAAAAATACAGTCAAACTGTGAAAGCAAGAGGTTTATCAAAGTGTGGCAAAGACATCTAAAAATAAAACAACGCAAGTCCTGAAACAATGGCAATCAAAAGCAAAACCAATAGCATTTACCAGAGGTCGCAGAACACATAACAAAACATATTTTAAGTTAATTCATGAAGAACAGAAACCCAAGAGCAGCTTACTCTCTTCCTCCATGGGCTGTTCAAGGATCATTGGGTACTCTCCCCTTGTGTACACTTCGAATTCCGATGGGGTCTCGGCATAGCCACCAGCCATTTTGGGTGTAGGGTTGACTGCAAGCGACATTCACGACATGCAAACATGCATCTATCAACTATTCATGCAACACACATGCAAACAATGAAGATGTCTGAGGTGAATCTATGAATTCTATGCCGATGTGACAAGAAAAACCAGTGACATCTACATACATGCTAGCATGCCTCACCAAAAATGCAAACAAAAAACAAACATCATCTAACAACGTGTACTGCTGAAGTGATCATTTTTCAGTCAAAACGTGCATGCTCCACTGATGGCATCAAACCAAAAAAGATTAATGTGTTTCTGGTTATATGTTCGTGTTTTCAGGAAAAAAGATGGAAACTGTGTTTATGCAATGTACATGAAATTACTAATAGGGAGCACAGTCAAAGGACAAATACACCATGAATTTTGTACGAGAAAACCAGGTGACATCAAGAATGGTTGAATCCTCATAACACGGATTTCTGAATGATTTTTTTTTCTTTTTTTTCTTTTTTCTTTAAATTATTATATTACCAGCTGTCCAGAAAGTGACATGTCATACTTCCAACCGAAAGATCTGGGTTCATACTACATGGGTACCTCCTACGTACGGGATAAATGATGGAGATTTTTTCGACGTCCCAAGTGAACATGTGCGCAGACCTGTTAATGCCAAAGCCACCCTTTGTGTTACTATACGCACGCAAGTTACCAACTGCATGTGAAAGATCCTTTAAGTCAAGTCAGTGTCCTGTGGCTTATAGAAACATAATAAAAACATCCAGCACGCCCATCAAAGACGGAGTATGCAGATTGTGCAGCGACATATCACCTGCACAGCCTGTGCATCCCCCCCCCCCCCCCCCAAACAAAAAACCCAAAAAAATCATGGCTACAGATATCAAAAA
>CM060311.1:15927326-15934826 GCA_030674185.1 Monoplex corrugatus
CACACACACACAAACATGCCCCCTACACTGGCACACACACACACACACACACACACACACACCAAACACACAAGCCTTCCCCTTACACTCAATCACACACACACACACACACACACACACACACACACACACACACACACACACACACAAACATGCCCTCACACGCTCTCTCTCTCTCTCTCTCACAAACACACACACACACATACATATACACAAGAATGCCCCCTCACCCCCACCTCCACCATCCCCCACACACTCACAGTTGAGCTGTCTAGGCATGGTAAAAGCAGGGCTGGGCTCCACATCACGTGTGTATGTCAACTGTGACGTGTCTGCCCGCACAGCCTCCGTTCCGTCACGACGAGGATCTTCCGATAGTTCCTTCAACAGCTCTTCCATGTTTTTGGCCTGCGACAAATCACTCTGCTGTCACAATACTTTTCTCTTTCTCCATGGAAAGACGGCTTTTCGTCTTTCTCAAAAACATCCGAACCCAAATCAAATAAAACATTGTGCGGCCTTTGTTCCTTCTTCACAGGCTTCGACTACTGACACAAAGAAATGGTTTTTAAATCAATATGATCGACGAAGTCCCACAAATCATGAAACTGTTGGAAGTGAAGTGGTAGAGATTTAACAAATGCGGGTGCCAGGTTTAATGCAGCAGTCTTTCCTTCCCTGCTTTACTTTCCCTGAAAAGGGTGAGCTGTCTCTTACTGCGTGCATAGGTGTGTGTGTGTGTGTGTGTGTGTGTGTGTGTGTGTGTGTGTGTGTGTGTGTGTGTGTGTGTGTGTGTGTGTGTGTGTGTGTGTGTGTGTGTGTGTGGTGTGTGCGCGCGTGTGTGTGCATGTGTGTCGTTCATTTTCTGTGTCTGGACCATACAACTGGAACGAGCTTACTCTGTCTCTTCTACAGTCAAGTATTCTTGTCTCCCTTCAAGTCTAACTTGAAGGCATACCTTTTTGTCCAACAGTGATTTCCCCTAGTCTATGCAGATACAACAATATCATTCATAAGGAAGATTAGGAAAAGACAGGCAACATTTATACGCCAGTTTATGAGGAAAGGGGAATTGGAGCACCTGGTCACAACAAGAAAGCTGGAGGGAAAGCGAGCACTAGATAGATCCAGGGAAAATTATTTGGACGGACTTGCAGAGTGGCTGAGGACAAAGAGGGTGGAAGATGTGCTTGCGGCAACAAGGGACAGATGCATATGGAGGGCCATGACTGCCAACGCCATGTGGCAAGGCACTTGATGATGATGATGATGATGATGATGATGATGATGATGATGATGCACCCCCCCTTCGTCCCACTCCCCTCTTATCCTCCCCCTCACCAGTCTAAATGTGCTTTGTACCCTTAAGTTTTTGTCATTGTGAGTGAACGTTTTAGTGAATTATGAGAGTGTGTGACATGGTTTGATTTATAAATCAAGATTTATTGCCTTATAGATTATGTTATCATCATCATCATCATCATCGTCGTCGTCGTCGTCATCATCATCGTCGTCGTCGTCGTCATCATCATCATCATCATTATCAGCATCATTATTTTACTAATATCATCATCCTTCTTCTTCTGTTTCTTCTTATTACTATCATTCTTGTCCTTCTTTTTATAGTTTGGTCATTTCTTGTTGCCACCCACCCATCCCATGTCTTCTAACTTTTAGTACCTGTGTAAAGGTCTCTGATTTACCTGTGTAAAGGTCTGTGAATTACCTGTGTAAAGGTTAGGTTTATGACTTACCTGTGTAAAGGTTTATGACTTATCTGTGCAAAGATTTGCGACCTACCTGTTTAAAGGTTTCTGACTTACCTTTCTTAAGGTCTATGACTTACCTGTCTAATGGCTTACTTGTCTAACAGTTTATGACTTACCTGTCTAAACGTCTATGACTTACCTGTCTAAAGGTCTATGACTTACCTGTCTTAAGGTCTATGACTTACCTGTCTAAAGGTCTATGACTTACCTGTCTTAAGGTCTATGACTTACCTGTCTTAGGGTTTATGACTAAGACCTGTTAATATGCTTTTGAGCATTTCTATGGGATTGATTTCCATATTTTCAGTAAATTTTCTGCAAAGTTTTGAAAAAATCGTTTGCACATCATCTACAACGACTGAAAAATTATTTCAAAAAAGTATGCAGCCCTCCAGAAATGTAAGCTTAAAAATGTGAGTCAGAAATTCAATCGTGTTTTCTTTATACGTACACACAGACACACACACAGACACAGACACACACACACACAGATACAGACACAAACAACACACACACACACACACACACACACACACACACACACACACAAACACAGATACAGACAGACAGACAGACAGACACACACACACACACACACACAGATACACACACAAACAAACAACACACACACACACACACACACACACAAAACACACACACATACACATTTATAGCCTAACTTCAGTTTCTACCACAAACAAATACGTCTCTCCCCACCCACGAATCATGCAGGCAAGCGCTGACTTACTCACAGACTGCAGACAAAACACACACAAAAAGCAAGCATAACATCTCACCTGAGTCAACAAAAAAGCTTTGCCCATCTCACTCTCAAAGTAGGTCGGGATCTTCTTGCCGCGCAGCATCGATCGGCCTTCGGATTCCTCCGCCAGTTCCCTCTGGTCTCTCTCCCAGTCGGCCTGTGTGCGCTTCGGCTGTGGGGTGGGAGGGGGCTAGGCGGGGGTGGAGCGATTGCAGTTTCGTAGGTGTCCTTGATGAAGTCTGAAATGACGATTGGAACTAACGGGTCAGGTTAAAGACGGAGGGGGAGGGAGAGGGGGGGGGGGCTAAAGGGAAAGAAAACGGGAGGAAAGAGAAACGGGAGTGAGGTGGCAAGTGGAGCAGGTGTGTTGGACATGAGGACACAGAACTTGGTTCACAGATGATGATGAAAGTTGACTGACTGACTGAAGGCCCTTTGTTCAAGACGTAGACGATGATGATGATGACGGTGATGGTGGTGATGGTGGTTGTGATGGTGGTGGTGGTGATGATGATGATGGCAACGATGATGGTGATGATGGTGGTGATGGTGATGATGGTGGTGGTGATGATGATGGTGGTGGTGGTGGTAATGATGGTGATGATGATGATGATGGTGATGATGATGAGATGATGATAGTGATAGTAATAAACAACAACAACGACGATGATGATGATGATGATGATAACAATAATAACAACAACAGTAATTGTTATTATCGTAATAGTGATGATGATGATGATCATGATGACAACAATAATAATAACAACAACAGTAATTGTTATTATCATAATAGTGATGATGATGATGATCATGATGACAACAATAATAATAACAATAACAACAACTCCATTTGTATAACCCAAACACTTCCTGTCAAAGCACGCTAAGTGCATTTTACATCGCAATGACGAAAAACCAACAACAAATGTGGGTGTGTGTGTGTGGGGGGGGACGGGAGGGGAGAGAAACGCCATGTCATTAACACAAAATAGATAACAAACAAACACACCGACGCAGTACAAACAAAGTTGACCACAAATAACAACTGTTCATAACATGATAGTAGAAACAGGGAGCACTGACACTAGACCACAAAAAATAGGTCAGGAAGAAAAATGCATAAACCACCCAATAAATACAGTCTTCAGAAAGGGAGATGGAGAAGGGAGGGGAGAGAGGGGAGGCAGGAGATGATGACTAAACAAAAAGAAAATGAAGACCTGAAAGGTAGTAGATGAAAAAGATGATGATGGCGGTGATGATGACAAGAAAATGTTCATGCTATGGGGGTAACAGAAACTTAGAATAAGCAAAAACGAACCCTAATCCAAAGCAGGTCCACATTCACATGTAAAATATCAGCACAAGTAAACAAACTGACACCAAAATAGTGCTACACAGCTTCTGTTACTATCCCTATCAATTACAACATTTTCTTCTTTTTTTCTAGGATCACCGCACTTAGGGAGATTATCTTTGTGCTCACTTTTTTGGGTCCCATTTTCTACACCACTTTAATGACCATAGAAGCTGGCACAGTTTGTACAATGCCATGATGATGATAATGATGACGATGAGGATGATAATCATGATGCTATGGAGTAGGATTGAGACTGCGTGACAAGGCTGTACTCTACGCTTTCTATCATAACATGTCCTGGTATCAGCCAGGCCCGAGATATACAGACACTTGCGGTATTGGTCAGAAAATTTGAGCAACATCCTCAATAACGCATCCCGTGAAGCAGATGAGATCCAACTGTATGGTCCCAGTCTTCCCAATGAGCCCATAGCACGCTCAACTCTGGGTAGGAGCAGGCTAGAGCCGAAAAATCCCATAATGATTTTCGAAGGGATTGATGGGGATTCGAACCTACAACCTCCAGTCAGCAGTCCGTTGCACTAACCACTACACAGGGACTGTTTCATCATACTTTCTTTGTCATGTATTTACTGAGAGCTGATCTGCATCCTGAATATGAACAAAATCTTCATCCATAATAAAAAACGAAAAAAAAACCGCACAGCTCAGATTTACGTCTGGTCTTTGTTGAATATGTACAACACTATGGTAAGACAGAAAACATAACAAAACCACAGCACAAACAAAACAATCGCTGACCAGGTTCAACAGGGTCAGGTCGCTGTGACATTGCCGTGCTGAGAAGATCTGCAGCCAGGATTTTCTCATCCTCAGAACGAGGGTCATTGACTGCCATCAGATCCTCCAGACGGAACGCTCCATGACGTACTCTGCATACTCCCTCAGTCCTTTGTTGCAACCTGTATCAGATTAAAAACTTAAAGTCTGCCCAATGACTTTGCCGTTCAAACGATCACAGCAACTCCCTGCATATCCAGCAAGCTGGTGTAGTCCTCCATGTACTTGAGACCGAAAAGCTCTTGAGAGGCAATTTTCTAGCTTTGCAGATGAAGTTTTTGAGAGGCAATTTTCTATGCTTTGCAGATGAAGTTGTTTTGAGAGGCAATTTTCTAGGCTTTGCAGATGAAGTTGTTTTGAGAGGCAATTTGCTAGGCTATGCAGATGAAGTTGTTTTGAGAGGCAATTTGCTAGGCTGTGCAGATGAAGTTGTTTTGAGAGGCAATTTTCTAGGCTTTGCAGATGAAGTTGTTTGAGAGGCAATTTGCTAGGCTATGCAGATGAAGTTGTTTTGAGAGGCAATTTGCTAGGCTGTGCAGAATGAAGTTGTTTTGAGAGGCAATTTGCTAGGCTGTGCAGAATGAAGTTGTTTTGAGAGGCAATTTGCTAGGCTATGCAGATGAAGTTGTTTTGAGAGGCAATTTTCTAGGCTTTGCAGATGAAGTTGTTTTGAGAGGCAATTTGCTAGGCTGTGCAGATGAAGTTGTTTTGAGAGGCAATTTGCTAGGCTATGCAGAATGAAGTTGTTTTGACTGTTATCAGATTATTTTCACCAGATCTTGCTAGGTACTCATGTCATCATTTTTCTTTTCTAGGGAAAAAAACACAGATACGTGCAAATGAACGAAAGTGCCGAACATATATGCTTGCATGCATGTACACACATACACAAACACTCAAGACTTTCATTCACAGACAGACAGACACACAAAATACAGACTTACACACCTATGTCTCAGGTCTTCAGACACAGGCTTGTACTGCACGAACTGTCTGAGCTCCAGGGCTGACGGACATTTGAGGATGGGAATTCTGGCATGGGTCTTGATGGCAGCACCCACACTCAGCCCCTGACCCACGTTGGTTCCGAATTTTGCTCCAGGCTTCTTGTACTCTTTGGGAGGTAAGGAGCTCAGGTCACGGGATCGGATGCCATTAGGGATGATGGACGGCTGGTCGTATTTTTTCAGCCATCGCTCAGACAGACTGCCGATGTAAGGTTTGAGAATGGTCATTCCCATCACCCCTGGATATTCTGGAAGAGGCTCCTTCAGCACAGCTGTGGCTGGGTTTCGTTCTGATGAGGTCAGGTACTCAGCAATATCCTGTCATTCATTCAAAACAGTCTGCATTATTAGTCTTACACCACCGCCATACCGTTTTATCATATGAAAATATACAACTTTTCACTTCCTTGACACCACTATGAAATCAGTTCATTGAGTCAAAACCAGGCTTTGGCACACAACCAATAGAGTAATGGAGTTCCGTCAAGGATTGAGACTGCGTGACAGGACTGTACTCTAATGCTTGCTATCATGTTGAACAGTTCTTTATTGCAGTGCCATAATGACTCTTCACGGAGATGGGGGAGAAGAAGAGGAAGATGAACAAGAAGACATTAAACAGACATCAATTTTCACTTTCTTGAATACAACAGCCATCAATTTTCACTTCTTTGAATACAACCAACAATGCAGGCAATATAAAGATACTGAAACTTGGACTCTCAGACTAAAGGATAATCCAGAGCTGAATCACTCTTCAATTAATCATTTTAAAATCCAGACTGAAATCATGTCAGGTCATTCAACTTTAATTCACTTTATCATGAATAGGATTTGCACAGCAGCGACGTACTGAAAAGTGTAAATCACCCACAGCAATCTTTTTCTCACCTGGTATCTCTGAAGCTCTGTTCCACTGCCATCTGCATGGACAATGAAGAATCTGGGGGCATGCTGTCCATACCGCACCAGCTTCTTCTCGCCAGAATGCAGAGGATCATCACTGTTGTCAGACAGCTCATCGCCTCCATTGGACGGCATAACACAGAAGTCTCCAGAGCTTCTGACATTAAAGACGTTGCCATCAGGATCCACTGTCTCACAGATAACATCTGCATTATGCCGCAGGACATACTGAAGGTCTCTCTCTGGAAGAAGCTGTTCCATGTTCTTGTTGGAGCGAGGGTAGTACACCTACATGTAAAAAAATAACAATTTGAGGTCAGAAACAACAGAAGTTTTAACATTTATATGCTTCTCCCAAAAAGCATCAACTTAATAATGTATGTCAATAGAAATTGTTTACTACAGCAAAAACACTACCAGGCGCAGACTGCAACAGTGACCGCAATCCTGTAGTGGGAAGATTTAGGCTGAAATCAAGGAAAAGGAAACAGACCAAAAGCAACATCAAACTAAATCTTGGACTTTTACAGACAGATGAAGAGATACGTGAAAAATTTAACACACATGTTCAAAACAAATTCAGTGCTCTGGAAGACGTTGGTGACAGTGAAGAACAATGGACAAAGTTGAGAAGTTTGATAAATGAAGCTTGTGAAGAAATCCCTAGAGTAGATAGAAAAGCAAAAAAGAACTGGATGACAGAAGAAATTCTAGGCTTGATGGAGGAACGGAGGAAGGCAAAGAGAACGGAAGAGATATACAGGAATATAAACAAAGAAATCCGGAATAGTTGCAATGAAGCTAAAGAAGCTTGGCTGAAAACAAAACGCAAAGAAATAGAAGACCGACACAAAACAGATCCTCAGGGTATGTACAGACGAATTGAAGAAA
>CM060311.1:15942326-15944826 GCA_030674185.1 Monoplex corrugatus
ACTGTGGTCTGCTGCTGCCACTCTCAATTACTGGAAAAGTGAAGACGCTACAAATCTAACATAAGACATCATTTGAGAAAAAAAGTTCAATTCAGCTGAAACTATGACTACATCTCTGACCAATTCAGTACCTTTTTTGGTAGGTGTCTCCACGCGGTCAATCTGACTGCGGGCACTGCCCACACGGGCAGGACTACTGGCACGACTTGGAGGCAGAGGCCAGGGACCAGTGTGCACACTAACCATCCCATCCGCATACAAGACCTGAACATAGAATGGGAAATCTTACTGGGAAAAAAAGAAAAAGAAAAAAGAAGAAAAAAAAAGAAAAAGAAAGAAGGCTCATTGGGGATGTTGTCACTGTTACTGTTGGACAGAGTGGTCTTGACAATGTACAAAATGCTTGAAATAAAACATCTGAGATTTTCCTGTCATGTTTATAGAAATTCAGTCTGTAGATGTGAGACTAAACACACATGCAAACAGAAACAAACAAGCTGATTTCACTGCATTTAAACAGTCCCATATGTCCTCATCTAATACCGTCAGCGATTATGTGGCAGGCTTCCTTGAGCCTGTACTAAACTTTCTGCGCTGGCATGAGCTTGAAATGAGGAGAGGGGAGGGACCTAGTACATAGTAAACTGACATCATCATGAAGCATTGAGACTGGCAGCAAACAAGCCAGTTTTATCTTGGGATTTTGCAGACTCTCTCTCTCTCTCTCTCTCTCTCTCTCTCTCTCTCTCTCATGAAGCATTGAGACTGGCAGCAAACAAGCCAGTTTTATCTTGGATTTTGCAGACTCTCTCTCTCTCTCTCTCTCTCTCATGAAGCATTGAGACTGGCAGCAAACAAGCCAGTTTTATCTTGGGATTTTGCAGCCTCTCTCTCTCTCTCTCTCTCTCTCTCTCTCTCTCTCATGAAGCATTGAGACTGGCAGCAAACAAGCCAGTTTTATCTTGGGATTTTGCAGACTCTCTCTCTCTCTCTCTCTCTCTCTCTCTCTCATGAAGCATTGAGACTGGCAGCAAACAAGCCAGTTTTATCTTGGGATTTTGCAGACTCTCTCTCTCTCTCTCTCTCTCTCATGAAGCATTGAGACTGGCAGCAAACAAGCCAGTTTTATCTTGGGATTTTGCAGACTCTCTCTCTCTCTCTCTCTCTCTCTCTCATGAAGCATTGAGACTGGCAGCAAACAAGCCAGTTTTATCTTGGGATTTTGCAGACTCTCTCTCTCTCTCTCTCTCTCTCTCTCTCATGAAGCATTGAGACTGGCAGCAAACAAGTCAGTTTTATCTTGGGATTTTGCAGACTCTCTCTCTCTCTCTCTCCTCTCTCTCTCTCTCTCTCTCATGAAGCATTGAGACTGGCAGCAAACAAGTCAGTTTTATCTTGGGATTTTGCAGACTCTCTCTCTCTCTCTCTCTCTCTCTCTCTCTCTCTCTCTCTCTCTCTCTCTCTCTCTCATGAAGCATTGAGACTGGCAGCAAACAAACCAATTTTATCTTGGGATTTTGCTCTCTCTCTATCTCTTTCTCTCTCTCACACACACACACACACTCTCTCTCTCTCTCACTCACATATACACATATTACACACACACACCATACACACACATGCACGCACCATACACACCACACACACACACACACACACACACACACACAAACACACACACACAGACACACACACAAACACACACACACACACATGCGCGCACACACACACACACATGCGCGCACACACACACACATGCACGCACCATACCCACACACACACACATACACACACTCACACACACATGTACATGCATAAACACATTTACTTCTAAACCACAAATGTCTCTCTTTCTCCTTTTCCCCACATACACACAAACCTCCCCAAAACCCTCAAAGACACAGAAAACTATAATCAATCAATGACCTCCAAAAATTCTCCAATTCTCAAAATCTCAGTCTCTCATCCATACATCCATACAACACACCTCCACAGAGCCATCTGCCATGTGTTTCATCACGGTTCCATCGGCCGTCATGATGCGTGACTGTTCATTCATAATATATTTCCGGCGACTGGCTTCACAGTCCTGCGAGCTGTTTGTCTTGAATGGATAGCTCTGTTTGACCACCAGGTGACGGTCTTCCTCTGAGGCTGGGACCACACCTGTAAGCAACCCCCATCAGTGAAGCTGTCAGATACTCATTATCATGTGCCTTGCCGCATGGCGTTGGCGACCATGGCCTCCATACGAATCTGTCCCTTGTCGCTGCAAGTACTTCTCTCCCACCCTCCCTGTCTTCATCCGCGGCACAAGTATGTTCAATATTTTCTCCCCGGGTCTACTTGGTGCTCTTTTCCCCCCCAGCTTTCCTGTTGTGACTAGCTGCTCTAATTTCTCTTGCCTCATAAAATGTCCTCTAAATTTTGCAGAGCTTTCCGTTAACTTGCCGTCTTCTATAATAACTTCACTTGTAACAGCGAGAGAAGTTTGTGTACC
>CM060311.1:15947326-16029826 GCA_030674185.1 Monoplex corrugatus
AAGAAAAAAGCCCAAATCAGTCTCCCTGTCAGGTCCAATATTCAGCCTGGTGGATTAAACGTCATATATGTTCGAATGTTTCTTCCTCTCTTCCTCTTCTTTTTATGAATTCTGCCATATCCTGTGGCACTGATCCGTCCTGCCCATTCAGCTCCTCAGTACATCACCAACACCAACTTCATTCCACCATTGAAGTCCCAGTGCCAGAAAACCCAAGACAGCAAGTGATATGAAGGCACCACAGGGCCATTCACCACAGGAGATTCTACATTGCTGCTGGGTCATGTTGAAGAAGTTTAATAGTGCCTATTCTGATCCAGCTTACTAAGAACACCGCTACACACGTTCAAATGTTGTCACTCCACAGTCCAGACTTGAAGTTATATCCAGGCAGACTGACTGTCTGTTAGGCGTTCCAGCTCCACAAGATCCCGGTTTTCTATATCTTTTAACCCTCCACACTAAATTTTCTGAAACATTTTCCTTCTTCCTGACTACTTTCACCCCCTAAAAGGTATGCAGGGGGACCCAAGCGGTATGCTTTTCTACAAAATCTAAGCTTTCATGGAGTCTTGTTAATTTTCCAGCTTTAACCAGGGTTTAAAAACTTAGAAGTATATGTTAATGCAGTTACAAATTTCTGTTACTTAAATTAAGCGTTTCAAATGCATCATGCCTACTTAAATTAAGCGTTTCAAATGCATCATGCCTATTTCTTTAATACTTTCCATGCTTAACCAGAGTACGAATCTCATAATCCACTTACAAAAATGAAATAAAACATGTATCAAGATGTATCTCTACTTTTAAATGAAAGATAAAAAAAATTGATAATCATGATAGATAAATAAAAGATGTAATAGTCATATAAACATCTGTATTTTGCATACCTTAAAAAGTGTAACAAATTCAGACAGAAAGAACACTGAAAGAGAGACATTAGGAATACTAGAGGCAGACACACTGATAGAAAAACAACAAATTTGATGTCTCATTTTTGTCATTCACATACCTTCCGCAGTCTGGCCAGTGGCACCCCACTGACTAAGGGAGAGAACCATGCCATCGATCAGCGAGGCTGTCAAGGATCCAAACTGACTGACAGGGGGCGCCTTCTTCTCCTTTTCTTTCTCCTCTGCTCCCCCCTTCTCTTCTGCACACCATGCCATATCACGAAATAATATATTTCAACTGCTGTTTTTTTTTTCATTAGCATAATTTCATTTCTGTCTTCAGCTGCACATCGTTTTAAACAGGTATGACAGGTTAATAAAGGAACGAATGAACGAATGAACTAATGAATGAATGAATGAATGAATAAACGAATCAACCAATCAATCAACCAACCAACCAACCAACTAATCAATAAATCAATCAATTTCTAACATGTATACAATTTCCTGAGCAATAACAATTTACAAATCAATAAAAACAATTCTCACGGTCATTCATGGCCAGATGTTTGAATGGCTAACACAAAAGCAGTCACTGTCATTTGCGATGAGGAAATGTAAAAGATGGTAAACAAACACTTCTCACATTTCTCTGACCTCTCTGGTATTCTAAAACAGGAAAGGAAGAAATTAATTCAGAAAACAGCATGAGCTCATGAACTGTGTTGCTAGTCTCAAAATCTTTTCTAATGAACATAACAAACAAACAAACAACAACAAAAACCCACAGAATAAATCTCAAAATAATGAAAATCCACCATGACTCACTGGCAGTATCCCAACAATGAAAATAAATCACCGTTGTAGAGACTCTGACACAGTCCATCATCTTCATTATCTGAACCTCAACAATACATTTTATGCAAATTTTACTCAGGTTTTAATTTACTCAAAAATATCACTGAAACCAATCACCGTGGTGTAGTGGCTAACTCAACGGACCACCGACTGGAAGGTTGTGGGTTCGAATCCCCTATCAGTCCCTTTAAAAATCATTGTGGGATTTTTCGGATCTAACCGGCTCCTACCCACAGTTGGGCGTGCTATGGGCTCACTGGGAAAACTGGGACCACACAGTCGAGGTCATCCACTTCACGGATGCGTCAATGAGGGTGTTGCTCAAATCTTCTGACCAGCACCACAGGTGTCTGTATCTCTCGGGCCTGGTTGACACCAGCATATATTATGATAGTAAGCGTAGAGTACAGCCCTGTCACACAGTCTCAATCCTAGATGGAACTCCATAGCATCATGATTATCATCATCATCGCATTGTAAAAACTGAGCCAGCTTCTAAGGCCGTTAAGGTGGCGTGGAAAATGAGACGAAGAAAAAAAAGGATAGCACAAAGGTACCCTCCCTGAGTGTGATGATCCTGAAAAAAAATAGATATATCACTGACATGTTTATGATACCTTTTTCTGATTTCTCCAGTTCTGCCTTTTCTGGCTCTTCAGTCTTGGAGGAGCAGCAGGCGGCTCAAGGTCAGGGTCAGAGACCTCTTCTTCGCCTTCACGGGGGTTGAGAACATGCACCGTGAACACATGGCCATCCTTCAGCACCGCTGTTCGCACTGATGTTGTGCCTGCATATACAATGCATACATTATTACAGTTCTATTTGTTTGGTTTTGTTTCTTTCTTTCTTTCCTTTTGTCTATAACATGAAAAATAAAATAGTTTGTAGCAAACTGGATTTAAAACATTTTGAGGGAAATCTGTATGTACGCATGAGCAAATATGGGTGCGCAAGTGTGTGTGCATGTATGTGTATGAGCGTCCATATATATATTGTGTGTGTGTGTGTGTGTGTGTGTGTGTGTGTGTGTGTGTGTGTGTGTGTGTGTGTGTGGTGTGTGTGTGTGTGTGTGTGTGTGTGTGTGTGTGTATGTGTGTGTGTGTGTGTGTGTGTGTGTGTGTGTGTGTGTGTGTGTGTGTGTGTGTGTGTGTGTGTGTGATGTGTGTGTGTGTGTGTGTGTGTGTGTGTGTGTGTGTGTGTGTGTGTGTGTGTGTGTGTGTGTGTGTGTGTGTGTGTGTGTGTGTGTGTGTGTGTGTGTGTGTGTGTGTGTGTGTGTGTGTGTGTGTGTGTGTGTGTGTGTGTGTGTGTGTGTGTGTGTGTGTGTGTGTGTGTGTGTGGTGTGTGTGTGTGTGTGTGTGTGTGTGTGGTGGTGTGTGTATGTGTGCTGTCTGCGTGTCTGTGAATGTTGGTATGTGTGGGGAGATGGAGTGTTGAAAACGTACATGTGTGCATGTACACATATACACACATCACCTTTTGTCTAGTTTATTTATCATAAGATGTTCTCTTTTTCTCTCGTTTTCTCCCGACTTCTTCTCTAGATTATTTAAAATGATGTCATTGCCATCTGATCAATTTTAGAATACTATATACTGACAATTTACACATCTACTCACTATTGCAGCAAACATTTTCCAATACCACTTACAAAAATGTCATCTCTTTTGTTTTCAATACCTCCTACAAAAATTCTATCACTTTTGTTTCCCAATACCTCTTATAAACCGTCTATCTCTTCTGTTTTGCGATGTATCTGATAAAAATTGTATAATTTTTTTGTTTGTTTTCCAACACCCTTCACACAAAAATCCCATCTCTTTCGTTATCCTTCCTACAAATCACGATTAAAACTGAACTCTAAATACATGTCCACTACTCAGATTTATCTGCTACAAACCCACCAGTTACAGGTGCCAGAATAATCAAGTCTGATTGTGGGCCCTCAACGCTGAAGAAGAAGAAGAAAATTGTATCTCTTTCGTTATCCAATACCTCTTACAAAAAATTCTACATATGTTTTGATCCAACTTTTTAAAGGACAGTTTACATACATCTTCCATCCCAATTCAGACGGAATCTCTCCAATACCTTGCACAAACTCTGTCCTTTCTGAGCGGATCTGCCCTCCATCCGATGGGAAAAGAGTAGTGGTGATCCCTGAAGCATGGA
This sequence comes from Monoplex corrugatus, assembly GCA_030674185.1. Taxonomy (NCBI): domain Eukaryota; kingdom Metazoa; phylum Mollusca; class Gastropoda; order Littorinimorpha; family Ranellidae; genus Monoplex; species Monoplex corrugatus. The sequence goes on from CM060311.1 coordinate 15,951,247, forward strand.
GCAGCTGATTGCCTGTATCATACCCAGTAAACTGCACAAAAATAAAACATGGATTTACATCAATGAAAGGTATTGTTACAAGGACTGAAATATTTCTGGCTACGTACTTATCATCAAGCTGGTTCTTACAAGTGTGTATATGGAATATATGGATGATGCATCTTGAAATACTTTAGTCTGGAAAAAAAAAGAGTGATGGAACACTCTTTTCTTATATCCTTAAAATCTGAGAAAGAAAAAATCAATAAATCAGTGACTTGTTATAGAAGCTTGCAAAACATGTGACCTATTGCTACAGTCTTTCTCCTTTCTTCGTCTAGCAGAAAAAAAAATGATATAAAAAAGGATTTACATGTTGTCTGCACTTCTGTATCATGGACAGATGTTTTAAGCATCATTTTTACCAACTACACCCTATCTAAACACACTTCAAGTGAACACGCAGATTTATAAGAATCGCTACCATCTTCACCCTATCCAAACACACATCAAGTACCACACATGGCTTTATGTGAACTTTACCAACTTCACCCTATCCAAACACTACATCAAATACCACACAGCTTTATGTGAATTGTTACCAACTTCACCCTATCCAAACACTACACCAAATACCACACAGCTTTATGTGAACTGTTACCAACTTCACCTATCCAACACTACACATACACAGCTTATACTTCCCAACTCACCTATCAAACACTCACAATATACCACACAGCTTTATGTGAATGTTACCAACTTCACCCTATCCAAACACTACACCAAATACCACACAGCTTTATGTGAACTGTTACCAACTTCACCCTATCCAAACACTACACAAATACCACACAGCTTTATGTGAATTGTTACCAACTTCACCTATCCAAACACTACACCAAATACCACACAGCTTTATGTGAATGTTACCAACTTCACCTATCCAAACACTACACCAAATACCACACAGCTTTATGTGAACTGTTACCAACTTCACCCTATCCAAACACTACACAAAATACCACACAGCTTTATGTGAACTGTTACCAACTTCACCTATGCAAACACTACACCAAATACCACACAGCTTTATGTGAATAGTTACCAACTTCACCCTATCCAAACACTACACCAAATACCACACAGCTTTATGTGAACTGTTACCAACTTCACCCTATCCAAACACTACATAAATACCACACAGCTTTATGTGAATGTTACCAACTTCACTCTATCCAAACACTACACCAAATACCACACAGCTTTATGTGAATTGTTACCAACTTCACCCTATCCAAACACTACACCAAATACCACACAGCTTTATGTGAATTGTTACCAACTTCACCCTATCCAAACACTACACCAAATACCACACAGCTTTATGTGAATAGTTACCAACTTCACTCTATCCAAACACTACACCAAATACCACACAGCTTTATGTGAATAGTTACCAACTTCACTCCTATCCAAACACTACACCAAATATCACACAGCTTTATGTGAACTGTTACCAACTTCACCCTATCCAAACACTACATCAAATACCACACAGCTTTATGTGAATAGTTACCAACTTCACCCTATCCAAACACTACATCAAATACCACACAGCTTTATGTGAATAGTTACCAACTTCACCCTATCCAAACACTACATCAAATACCACACAGCTTTATGTGAATAGTTACCAACTTCACCCTATCCAAACACTACATCAAATACCACACAGCTTTATGTGAACTGTTACCAACTTCACCTTCAAACACATCAATACCACACAGAGCTTAGTGGATTACCAACTACCTTCCAAACACTACATCAAACCCACACAACTTTATGTGAATTGTTACCAACTTCACCCTATCCAAACACATCAAATGCCACACAGCTTTATGTGAATTTTACCAATTCACCTATCAACACACATCAAATGCCCACACAACATGAATTACCAACTACCTTATCCAAAACTCAATCCACACAGCTTTATGTGAATTGTTACCAACTTCACCCTATCCAAACACTACATCAAATACCACACAGCTTTATGTGAACTGTTACCAACTTCACTCTATCCAAACACAACATCAAATACCACACAGCTTTATGTGAATTGTTACCAACTTCACTCTATCCAAACACTACATCAAATACCACACAGCTTTATGTGAATTGTTACCAACTTCACCCTATCCAAACACTACATCAAATACCACACAGCTTTATGTGAATAGTTACCAACTTCACCTATCCAAACACTACATCAAATACCACACAGCTTTATGTGAATTGTTACCAACTTCACTCTATCCAAATACACATAAATTACTACACATGGCTTTATGTGAAGCAACTTCACTCTATGCAAATGCTACATCAAATACCACACACAACTTTATGTGAATTGTTACCAACTTCACACCCTATCCAAACACTACACCAAATACCACACAAAGCTTTATGTAAATTGTTACTAACTTCAACACTATCCAAACACTACATCAAATACCACAGTCAACGTCAGTCATGACAAAGTTCTATCACTTACAGGCCAGTAAGGTTCCTCCTCCTCCTTGATGGGAGCTGGCTGGTCTCACTGGATGGCTCATCAGGAGCTCGCTGGGACATCTTGGATTTGCTGCTGCCTCTTGACCCTGGCTTCTTCTCGTCCTTCTCTTTGTCCTCCTTCTCCTGCTGGTCAGCAAAATGATTATAAGTACTCACTATTTTTACATGAGAATGTATGTATAGGTGTAGGTATAGGCCTGATATGGCTCTATGCAGTCGGCTGGGCTTTATACAACAATAACAGGTGTAGGTAAGTGTGAAGTTGTCATTGCTGATGAATGTTGCTTAGTTGTTGTACCATGGCATGGACATAAACAACATACAGGCAAGTTCTGTATGCCAAATACATCCTGTTTTCTCAGCACATCACAGCGTTAACAACGGTAGTCAGGTCTTCCATTACAAATGATGCTTCCACAGACCAAAACTTGTTTCCTCGAAATTGTGTAAGCATCCTTAACCACATCACAGTATGAGATCTGCCAGTTTTTCAAACTCAAGTTAACAACTGTTTTAAGATCTCCGTTATGTATGATATATGTTTTCAGTGTCAAATTCTAACAATAGTAACATGTAGACAAACTGGATGGAGTGCATATGGAACTGTTCAACTGTGATGAATCGTCTCATGAATTTCAGTTTCAGTCCGTTTAAGGATACATGTACATCAGAATCTGGACAATTTCATATGCACTACAAGTCAAAATGCCACATGATGGAGATCCAAAACATATATGATCACAACCCTTCGCACAGAATTATCTCATATGGCAAAATCTTCAGATTATGATTAACTTAACACTTTGACTCCCGCATCCTTTCCACCAACTGCAAATTCTTAACCCTTTGACTCCCTCACTCTATCCACCAGCTTCCTGCAGGAAACTGGTGGATAGGGTGAGGAAATCAAAGGGTTAAGTTTTTGCTTTGCTAGCATGATTGACAATGCAGGACGCTGGTGGAGAGGGTACGAAAGTCAATGGGTTAAATACAAAAAAATTATGTAACGAACAGATGGAGGAGGATGGCCATGGCACAAAGTGTTGATACGCCTATGTTAAAGGAGGTATCACGATGAGTGCCTATTAATAGTACCTGGTAGAAAGAAACTCTAGGGAGAGCTAGACAACAGAAGGTCTTCAGAGAAGTAACCCCCTTTAGACAAGTGTTTCGGCCCTGTATTCCTTACACTCTCGGGGGGCCGGGCCACATCCAGGTCATGACTCCTGGATGCCCTTCTGCTGTTGTCTATTTTTTTTTTCCCACGCCGGGGAGCGAACCTGGGCGATTCTGCGCTTCAGAACTGCGGTACGCGGTTTTACCAATGTGCTAACGGGGCACACATCATCTGTAGGGAATTTAATCCTTATGAAGTTCACTTTTGGTTCCTCCTTGCCCAGATCCAGCTTGAGCTCCTTTCTGCTGCCTCTGCCATCGCTTTAAGGGCTCTAGTCCTCTTCTTCCCAGAAATGGCGAGTTGTTTCATGAGATCATAAGCAGAGGTGCCCACAAACCCTCTTGCCCCGACTTCTATGGCGAAGATTTTGACCCGCAGACCTGCTTTCTTCAGGGTGCTGGCAAGACCGGCGTATTTTTCGGTCTTGTAGATATGTGCTTCTTCCATTCTGCTTTCATATGGCACAGTGAGTTCTATCAGAATCACTTGTTTCGAGGAGTCAGAGTGGAGAGCGATGTCTGGTCTCATGCCTGTCTTGCTGATGACATCTGGGTAATTTCTCCACTCTGGGAGGTCTGCTGTACACTCCCAGTCGACTGCTCCATCCAGAAGACCCTTTGGCAATGTGCTGGTTGTCATAGCACTTTCGGGCCAGACCTGTTTCCCTCCTGCTTTGTAGAACGTTGTCATAGCAATTGGTGCGTTTGGGGTCATGGTTTTTTCGCTAACCACGTCTGTGATCACTTTCAAAACTTGGTTGTGCCTCCATGTATACCTTCCTTGGGCTAGCGCTACTTTGCAAGAGCTTAGGACATGTTCCACTGTTTGTTTCTTCTGACAGAGCGGACATGCTGGGTCGTCTGATTTCCCCCATTTCACTAAGTTTGCATTCGAGAGGAGCAGGTCATATACAGATCTGAGGAGGAAGCTTATCCTTAGAGGAGCATGTGCCACATATCGTTCCAGCTGAGACTTCTTTGGAGTGCACTGTCCCATGTTGTCCATTGCCCCTGTTGACCTTGCTGGACTGCCTTCTGCACTCTTTTGACATCTTCTTCTTCCTTCAACTCCTGTATGATCATGTCTCTTTTTTCCTTCCCTTTGGCTTTGGACCACCACTGCATTTTTGTTGCTCCCAGTCCCTGTCTGTTGGTTTGCGTGTGTCCAATTATTTCTTTGATGCTGAGGTTTCTCTTGGCATTGTTTACAGCCTCTTGGACTTTCCACTTTCTGCCAATTCTCAGCTTTGGATGAACTGATCTCACGATATTGTCTTCCGATTCCTCCAGCATGCTCAACAGTCTTGCTTTTCCAACTTTGTATTCCTCCACTATGGATTTGAGAGGTAGCTTCAGCATTGCTTGACGACATCAGTGAGACCAGGTGGGACACCGAGCCATTTTCTTGTGTATTTGTTGATTTTGGCTTCCATTGCTTCGACTGTGCTGGTGCAAATGTCATAGATTAGCAGTGGCCACAGCAGCTTTGGTATCAGCATGAACTGTAGACACCAGACTTTGTATTTGCCTGGCAGTCCGCAGTTATCTATTTTCTTCAGGCCTTCTTCTGCTGTTTGCTTGGTTTCACATCCCCTTTGTGTGTCTTTCAGGGAGTCATCATACCATCTTCCGAGACTTTTTACTGGCTCTTCTGTGACAGTGGGGATGGCTTGGTTGGCTACCATGAATTTGACTGAATCTGCCACTTTTCCTTTTCGCAGTGAGAGACTTCGGGATTTCTTAGGTTTGAACCTCATTCTTGAAGAGGCCACCAGCTCATCCAGCTGCTTTAAGATTTGGTGTGTCTCTTCCTCATCCGTGGACAAGACTGTTGTGTCATCCATGAAAGCTTTCAGAGGAGGCATCTGGTATCCATCTCCCAGATTCACTGGACCTGAACTCTTCATTGCAGCTTTCAAGATGACTTCCATTGCCAACACGAACAGTATGGGAGAGATTGCACAGCCCATTGCAATGCCCACCTCTAGGTCTATCCAGTCCGTGGTGTATTCTTTGGTAGAGAACCGCATTGAGAACCCTTGGAAATACTTACTCAGCATTGTTCGGATGTTTTCTGGGATGTGATACATTTCAAGAGCCAGCTGGATCATATCGTGTGGAACTGATCCATATGCATTCGCCAGATCAAGCCAAACTACGTCAATGTCTCTCTTCTCTGTTCTTGCTTTTTGGATGGCATCCCAAATCAACGTGGCATGTTCCAAGCATCCAGGCATTCCTGGTATGCCTCCCTTTTGGACTGACATATCCAGATACTTGTTTTCAGTCAGGTATTTTGTCAATCTTGCTGCCATAACAGAGAAGAAGATTTTCCCCTCGACGTTCAGAAGTGATATTGGCCTGAACTGATTGATGCTGCTGGAGTTCTGCTCCTTCGGAATGTACACTCCTTCAGCTCTCATCCATTGGTCGCTGATCTTCTGGTTCCTCCATGCTGATCGAATCATCTTGTGGAGCCACTCGAGCACTTTTGGGCATTTCTTGTAGAGCAGGTATGGTATTCCGTTTGGTCCAGGTGCTGACTTGGCTCTGGCTTTCTTTACTACGTTCTTCACTTCATCCAGTGTTGGTGGTTTGTTATTGAATTTTCCTTCTGGCGCTGCAGGCCAAACCAGATTCTGGATTTCAAGTGGTGCCTCGCGCTGAGAATCGGAATATGTTTCCCTGAGATGCTGCTCTAGGGTTTCCTTGCCCACTATGAGAGTCCCTGATTTGGGTTGTTCAAACAGCTTTCTTGCAAAGTCAAAGGGATCTTTGAAGAAACGATCTTGAGTCTTCTTCTTTTTGCTCTTTCTTCGCCTTGCTGATTCCACTTTGCTGAGAGCATTGTGTTTGGCCTTCAGATCTTTCCAGAGTTCCAGGAGCCCTTGCTTCTCGAATTCTGAGGCAGTTTTCATTCGCTTTTTAAGCTTCCTTTTCTCCCTCCGGATGCTCTCCATCTGTTGCTGTCTTCTGGATTTCTGGGGAGGCGTTTTTGTCTTTGGCTGCTTCACTCCATAAGTGTCCCTGCAGATAGAGTATATGATGTCTCCGTATGTGTCAAGTTTGTGTTCCAGCGTACTGTTCCCTATTAGCGCATTCAGCTTAAGGACAAGTTCTTCATCTAATTTCTCCCATTGTTCTTTTGCACCGGCAGGCGGCAAATTGAGTTTTCCACGTTAAGAGCTTGTGCAAAATCCGCATCAGAACCGTCAGCGTGGATCTCCTTGGCACTATGGTTTAAATCCTGGCCTTGGTCATCCAACGTCTCACCTGCTATCGCAGTGCGCTGCTGCTGGTTCGTATGTGTCTTCAAACAGCCCAATTTTGTCCTGTGGATCTTCATGCCGCGATTGGTGGTGAATCTCCTTCCACACGCACACGGAAATTCCATCTGGTAATCAAGTGACTAATTTTACATAATGCTCTTTAAGTAACAGAAGTACATGATGTCATCAAAGGATTTATCTCTGATACTAGAACGCTAGCGGAAGGATTTTTTTCCATAAAGAAGCCTATCCAATATGAGGATAACCTCACACGACCATGCAAGATTTAAAGCATTTCAAGTATAGTCTCTATGTTTTAAAAAGTGTCAGAAATGCGCTCTTCACCCAACCCCCCCCCCCTCTCTCTCTCTCTCTCTCTCTCTCTCTCTCTGTATGTCTCTCTGTTCTCTTCTGTTTCTCATCTTTCTCAATAAGCAGACTATCTTTAACTATGATATATTGGCATGTTTACACAATTTACAAAAGTAATGAAATGGGGAAAACAGACAGATAGAGAAACAGAAATGAGAAAACAAGCACCAATTCAAACAGGAAAGAGGACATTGAGAAATGAAAAATGGTTGTAACTTAAACGTATCGAATAATTAAACACTGCTAAATTCATCAGTTTGCAATTACTGGTATTATACATCAAAAACACCATCACAACACACACAAAAACAAACCTTAATTCACATCAAATCACACACCATGTTCAGCTCACGCGCGCGCGTGCGTGCGCGTGCGCACACACACCACACACACACACACACACACACACACACACACACACACACACACACACACACACACACACACACACACACACACACACACAGTTGCAAAGTTTATACTTTCCTAGTTTGCACTAGCTTTCAACCCAACCACAGAGCTTTTACCAGGTGCAATATTTCATCTTCCGTCCTTACAAAAGTGAAAAGACAAACGAAAAGAAAGATCCACAGGAGTGTCAAAAGCTACAGCAGACTCTCCAAGATAACCACTCTTTCTTCCCTTAACATAAAATTAAAAGAAATAAAAGAAATATGACGATAAATCAGGATACTCAAAAACTGGACAAGAGGAAACAGTCTGCAGTTTGGAGGGTTTTTTTTAAAGACATTCAGACAATTCCATATGCGCTTCACCCACACCTGAAAGACACCTTGAATCTTATGTATGGCAAGGTCTTGAAATGGAGAGGAAGAGAGGTGGGTGGAAAAGGACCTATGAAACACTACGCTGAAACCACCAGAATGACAACAATATTAAAATGGGCAGCTAGCAGACTTGTCTTTATATTGCAGGCTTGGGATCAGATAATGAGTCGATCAATAGCTCTGTCTGTCAACAAAGCTAGCTTTTGCCTGCTATGTAAAAAAAACAGAGAGAGAGAGAGAGAGAGAGAGAGAGAGAGAGAGAGAGAGAGAGAGAGAGAGGAGAGAGAGAGAGAGAGAGAGAGAGAGAGAGAGAGAGAGAGAGGACAACAGAGAGGCAGGAAAATCAGCCATCAAATTGTAAAACTGGAACATTCATGCATTATTCCTATCACAACAGTTCAGATGAAAGAAGGAGATTAGGAAGGTTTGATGGATGGGAGGGGACTGGTGTCGGCTAAAAAGATGTCACGGAGAGTGAAAGCTAGAAAGATAGAGGGCAAATTAGGTGATGGAAATATAACTCAATAAAATGGGTGATGGAGATACAACTCAAAGGCTCAAAATAGTTTGAATATGTTTGCTCTACAAAAGGTTCAACAAAGAGTATTACTTCAAATAATGAAAATAAGATGAATCATTTATTGCGAATTATGAACTTAACAGGTAACACTCTCTCCTCATTTGAAACCTAAACAGAGATATTTTGCAAAGCACTTAACAAATATTTTATTTCTTCATAAATAAAGCAAATTATCTGATGGGAATTATCTACTTTTTTCGCTGATAGTATTCTCTTTGTTTGAGACGTAAATATAGATATTTTGGCACAGCACACTATGTACTCTTTATATTTTTATACCAGGAGCACAGCAAATCAAAAGGGCATCTGGATTTCTGTGAAATCATTTTGAGATGAAACTTCTTTACAGTAGCTTCAGATCCAGACCACAATGGCTAAAGGAAATTTTATTTTCACTATAGCTTCTGTAAAATGGACGAATCATGTCTGTATCTATACATATTTTGTACTGCAGAGAGTGCAAAGCAACATCATTAAACCAATCTAAATCTGACAGACAGCAGCTCTTACATATTCAAAAGTTCGTTTCTAAAGAAATGAACTCTTCCTTGAGGTGAAAGACAAAACGGGGGACAAGAAAAATTAGACACAGAGGAGGGATGGGGGTGTAGGAAGGCGATGAGGATGGGGAAGGGTGATGGTGGTGGTGAGAAGAGAAGTGTAAAAGTGCAGATGGAGCGTGCAGTATCAATATTACAATCATTATAATGTATCTGTGCAAAAGGTCCATGCTTGTGCAATTATGATGCATACAATATATACACTGGATGAACAAAGCATCAAGCTGAGTACGTATACAAAAACAACAGAAAATGACGGACACATTACACAATTATTTTCAAGTAACACAGGAGTACAACAGCATGCAACAGTACAAGTTATTATTATGTACACTGGTGCTACATTTACATTGTTTGAAGATACACATGCAAGCACATGCAAATTAAAAGAAAATATTATCAGCTGGTTTTTCGATCTTTCAATCTTCTTATTCATATTTCTAGTTTAGCGTAAGGACTGAGAAGTCTTTGTAACTGTTTTTTAAAAAAAATTATATAAATAAAGAATAAAGAAAAGAAAACGAGGAAGAATAAAAACAAATGTATTGGTGGTTTTTTTCAGACTGCAAAATTAAGTGCTTTTATGTCAAAAAGAAAAATATTTAAATATTAATGTTACATTGTTGTCACCGTCTGAAAGTAAAATTGTTGTGTGTCCTGAATCTTGAAACATCGGCTATACGCCCCTCATACTCAACATCTAATACACTTTTTCCCTCCTGTTGTTACCATTGTGTTAAAAATAGAAAAGGCAAAAACATGGGAAAAAACAAAAGAACAGAACAAAATGCAGTCAAGTTGTAATCTGTAATATGCTGATTATTGTCATTTATCCAGTTTAAGAAGAAAACGATATCAACATACAAATGTAGAGACTAAAAACAAAAATATCGGAATGAAAGCTTACCCCTTTTTTGTTCTGCAAATGAAACACAGTCATGCACAATTGTGAACACAGGTATCTCACAACAATAAACACAAAAATGTGTGATTTTCTTTTTAGTTCATGAAGAAGAACCTTTCACATATAAAATACACTGCATTCCCCTTCCCTACTCCCTCACTCCAACTCTCCTCCCTTTCTTCCTTCGTGCTTCTGTTTATCTCTTTATCATGATCAACAGTTTGAAACTAAGCTTTTCTGTTCCATTTCTAATGACATGTATGTATTTGTGTCCAGGACAAGCAGGATTACAATGAAACATATTTACTATTTACTATCATCACTGTGAAAAATTCAAACTTGTAACTATCGGCAGCTAAATCTGAGATGAAGAATCATTTAGGATTTGGAGCCCCCCCCCCCCCCCCCCACTCCATCCTACTTAATCGTGTGAAAAACAGTCTGCTGTGTCTTATTTTGAGTGTTTTGTTTGTTTGTTTGTTTTGGGCTTTTTCTTTGTTTGTTTGTTTTGAGGATGATCGCACCTAGGGAGACGACCTTTGTGCTCATCTTTTGTTAAATTAATGTCCACAGCATGCTCAGCTCTGGGTAGGAACCGGTTGGAATGGTGATATATGTGTGCTGTGTGTGTGTGTGTGTGTGTGTGTGTGTGTGTGTGTGTGTGTGTGTGTGTGTTTGTTTGTTTGTTTGTTTGTTGTGTGTGTGTGTGTGTATATATGTGTGTGTGTGTGTGTGTGTGTGTGTGTGTGTGTGTGTGTGTGTGTGTGTGTGTGTGTGTGTACGTGAGTGTGCGTATGTACATGTGTGTGCGCGCACGCATGCAGCCGTATGCGTGTGCATGTGCGTGTGTGTGTGTGTTTCTTTTTGGATTCTTCAATGATCAAGCCATAAAATGATTGATGAATATTATAATCATGACGTATAAAACGGTGATTGTTGTGCATAACATGACAACTCTAACGCCAAGGGAACAATCAATCAACAATGTGCATGAACATTGATTCGTCTCACTTGTAGCTACTATGCACCACTGCCATACGAAACACACATTCGTCCCCTTGAATTTCGTTGCAGGTGAACTCCACTGTATCTCTTAATCTATCACAAAAAGCATGCCTGAAGTACACACACACACACACAAAAAGGAGTTTATATCTGCTGTTGATTATTTTAATTAGCTTATTTCTTCACTGACTGTTTTTTGTCTTTGCATTAGCTAAACATGTGAGGCTTCTAGTTCTGCTGCACTGTAGTAATACTGTGATATACATCTGGTTTATAGCAAAGTACGACAGCGTGACTGAAAAGATAAACCAATCACTGGAATGGAAGAAAGGATGCAATCACAAAGGGAAAAAAGCAACAACCTGGCAACAATAATTCTCACACAACACTCAGAGCTCAACACAGTGGACACACATACAGTCAAGATACTACTGAAGTCTTGAGTTAAAAAAACAACAAAACCATACACATGGTGGGACTCAGAAAAAAATTGAATACTGAAAAAAATGGCGGGGTCTGGGGGCCGCCGTAGGCCCCAGTGGGTCCAGGGCAAAGGCCCGGTGGGGTCTGGGGGCAACGCCCCCAAGAAGCTGAAGAAAATCTGAAATCAAAGCCATAAAAACTGCTCTAAAATGAAACAAAATGTGCTAAATCACACCTTTTTTGTTTCCTTTCAAACTGTCTATTACAAAGCATTACAGAGGGCTTATCCTTGGGTTACACCAACACTACAGACATGTTTCTGGAAGGGTTTTATGGATCCTTATTTTTCTAACCCTTAACCCCTCCCTAACCATAACCCTAACTCTAGAATGCTGGTTTTTGCTTTTAAACAACCAGGAAGGATATATCCCCAGACCATTTTACCAGGTTACAGCAGTTAACACTACATTGTCTCTGCTCAGAATTTCTCTTTGCCCACTGCCCACCCCCCCCCCCCCCCAGCTGCTCCCTGCCACTACCCATTACCCATCCCCTTTCCCTGCCGCTACACTCCCATCTCCCCCCACCCCCCGCCACTCCAGCCCTACCGGATCAAATGTACTCAACAGTCATAACCTAGGCCTATGTGACTCACACTGTTTACATCGGTCGGTAAAAAAAAAGGGGGAAAAAAAAAAAAAAAGGGAATTTTCGAATACGGAAATCCGTCTCATTACGGAAAAGTCCCACCCCTGCATACATCTCAACAGATCCACACGCAGACTTGTTCAACTCTAAACACACTGTGACAAAGCAAGACACGGCAAACAGCATCCACACTGCTGTACAGGGCAACATGAACAAAGTCACATCCCTCCTCACCTTCTTCTGGGCGGACTTGACTCTCTTCTCCTTCTTCAGTGACTCTTTCTCCTCCTCTTCAGCCTTGATCCGCTCCTGTTCCTCCTTCCAGGCCTTCAGAGAGTTGGCCCTCACGTAGGGGTTGCCGCTGCCCAAAGACTCCACACTGCTGGACCGGGACCCTTTGGGACTTTTGGATCGTGCTGTTTGACGACAGAATGTTGTGATAATAATAGTAATATTGTAATAATAATAATAATGATAATGATAATAATAATAATAATAATAATAGTAATAATGATAATAATAGTAATAGTCATAATGATAATAGTAGTAGTATTAGTAGTAGTAGTAGTAGTATAGTAGTAGTAGTAGTAGTGATGATGATGATGATGATGATGAAGATGATGATGATGATGAAGATGATGATGATGAATATGATGATGGTAACAATAGTAACTGTAACGATACTAATGATGATGATGATGTTGTTGATGATGATGATAATAATAATGATGATAGCAATAATATTAATAACAATAACAATAATAACGATGATGATGGTGATGGCGGCGTTGACGACGACCATGATGATGATGACGACGATGGCCATGATGATGACAATGCTGGTGAAGATGATGATGATGATGATGACGATGATAACGAATGATTTCTAATCTACGCCACTGAACAGATGGTGTTCTTGGCACATGTACCAAGGTGAAAATACTATAAAGAACTCACACATTAACATTAACAATAACACTAACAGTAACAAGAAACAGTAAAAACCAGCAAAACCAGCAACAATATGACAGTGACATGATTAGAGCTTTTTGGCTACGTTGAACAATGAGACGGAACTGGATTGTAGCGACCTCAACCATTTCGGTTTTAAAACAGCACTACACAATGAGAGAGAATCTGACAATGAATCAGACAATTTAGACATTCGGACCATTCTACAAATAAGATTTTAAAGATTTTTTTTTTGGTCAAAAATGGATCAGATATGGATAGGGAGGGGTAGGTGGTCATTATCCTTTTATGATTCAATGAAGAGTCAAACCAAAAGTGCAAGATTGAATTCGCAGAGAAAATAATGTTGCTAACATGTATTCTACCAACAGAGAGCTATATAAGTATGAGTACGAAGAAGCTAATAGTGAGAAAGATTTTCAAAAATTAGAAAGAAAAGACACTGCTGCACTGTGGCGATGATATTTCACCTGTGAAATCCGCCCAAATTAAACACAAAAATATGCTGTATGTGCAGAATATATGTATACATGCAATACAATGAATACAACACACTACAAAATGATACACCACAGAACCCGTGCAATAAAACAGCACAACAGTACAATACAGTGCAAAAGGGAGACTGCAAGCCTCAATGACAAGCATCGTAATTTTGTCCTGATAGCTAGTCCACCAAGCTTTTCCCTATAGCTCTAACTCATCAAGTGCTTTGCTGCATAACATTGGCAATCATGGCCCTCCATACCAATCTATCTTTTGTCACTGTAAGTACATCTCCAACCCTCTCTGCCTTCATCCACTCCGCAAGTCGTCTAATATTTTCTCTCTGGGTCTACCTGCTTCTCTTTTTCCCTCCAACTTTTCTGTTGTGACTAGGTGCTCTAATTTCTCTTACTTCAAAAAATGTCTCTAAGAGTCTGGAGACTGGAGTTTGTTCGAGTGGGATTCATCACACTCGGACAATTCCATAAGTGCTCCATCCAAATCTGCCAGCAGTAATCTGGCCGACATGCTTGGCTGCAGCAAAACTCTTTGTGCTGGCAAAAGTCTTGAAATGGGGAGGGGAATGGGACCTACGAAACATCATCATTATCATCATGTGCTCTGCTGCATGGCTTTGGCAATCATGGCCCTCCATACAAATCAATCCCTTGTCGCCGCAAGCACATCTTCCACCCTCTCTGGCCTCAGCCATCCTGCAAGTCAATCCAATATTTTCTCCTAGGGTCTACCTGGTGTTCTCTTTCCCTCCAGCTTTCCTGTTGTGACCAAGTGCTCTAATTCTCCTTTCCTCATAGAATGGCCTATAAAATGTTGCTGGTCTTTTCCTGATCTTCCTTATCAATGATCATCTTGTGTCTGCCTCCATCAAGACTGTCTCATTTGTTTTCTTTGCTGTCTAGGAACTTTCAATATTTTTCTTAGAAAAACATTTCGGCTGCCTCAATCTTGCGTGTTGACTGTCCACGCCTGACAACTGTATAACATTATCGGTTCTAAGTAACCTTCAAGAACTCTCTTCCTGATGAAACATCAGTACCGCCAAAATGATTGGAGCATTAAGTCAGGCAGCAAATAAACCTACTTTTATGTTGTGGCATGGGACTGAACTCTACAGCGCTATCCAAAACGCCAGTCAGCCAACATAAAAAAGCAGCTATGGTCTGTAAATGGAATGGACAATATTCTAGAAATGGGACCATCCACCTGAGCCTCATCCAGAGACTACTGACAGGAAGAATGTGGATCTAAACTCCCATTGGTCCATGAAAATGACTGTGGGATTTGTTCATTTCCCACCACCTCCTACCAAGAGTTTGAGCATGCTATGGACTCACTGGGACCGCACAGCTAAGTCCCATCCACTTTACAGATGTGCCATTCAGGGCGCTGCTTTAATTTTCTGACCAACACCGCAAGAGTCTGTATGCCTGCGGCCTGGATAAGGCCAGGATATTGTGGCCTGGCCATGTAGGTTAAAACCAGAAATATTAGAGAAGCAACTTTGTGGGGGGGGGGGGGAGGGGCAGCATTATGAGGGCAGTGCCCACCTCCTTTACATTACTGCTTTATCTTTCCTAACTGATAAAATTCTCAATCCTCACTGCTTTATCTTGCCTAACTGATAAAAGTCTCAGTCCTCATTGCTTTATCTTTCCTAACTGATAAAAGTCTCAGTCCTCACTGCTTTATCTTGCCTAACTGATAAAAGTCTCAATCCTCATTGCTTTATCTTGCCTAACTGATAAAAGTCTCAATCCTCACTGCTTTATCTTGCCTAACTGATAAAAGTCTCAATCCTCACTGCTTTATCTTGCCTAACTGATAAAATCTCAATCCTCATTGCTTTATCTTTCCTAACTGATAAAAGTCTCATCCTCATGCTTTATCTTTCCTAACTGATAAAAGCTCAATCCTCACTGCTTTCTTGCCTAACTGATAAAAGTCTCAATCCTCACTGCTTTATCTTGCCTAACTGATAAAAGTCTCAGTCCTCACTGCTTTATCTTTCCTAACTGATAAAAGTCTCAATCCTCACTGCTTTATCTTTCCTAACTGATAAAAGTCTCAATCCTCACTGCTTTATCTTGCCTAACTGATAAAAGTCTCAGTCCTCATTGCTTTATCTTGCCTAACTGATTAAAGTCTCAATCCTCACTGCTTTATCTTTCTAACTGAAAAATGTCAGGGATCCATTCACAGCTGGATAGACTGGAGGCTGCACACATAGAGAAAGTTCCACAAGCCTATTTCACACCAGTGCAAACTCATGCAGGCAAACTGGAAGTCGAGAGCTCTGCCTCTATGCCAACCCAGGTAGAACACGAATGAAAGAAGAAGAAGAATCTATGAGATATTATGAAAGTATGCATACAGTGCTGCCGTGCAGTCTTAATCTGAAACGGAACTGCACAGCAATCATCAGTATCATCCCTACTCTCATCATCACAGTATTGTGAAAAAATTGTCATAGATACTGTGGCCCTTCATGCCTTGTTCTCATGGTAACCTAAGTTTCTGTGGGTTTGGTGGTCGTCGTGGTGACGGAGAACTGAAATATGCAGCATGGGGGTACGACTGACACAGAAGTGGTGCAAAAGGTGGGAAGCAAAAAGAAAGCCATAAACAAACGAAAAACACAGGTGGAAGAGAGGGGACGTTGTGTGAGTGGGGTGGTAGTGGTGACTCATTAAAACCTGACAATTCCAAGATAAGCCTGACTATGAAAACTCAATCAACCTTAACATTCAAACATGCAATAACAACAACCAAACCAAACCAAACCAAACCGCAAGCCTGAACACTGAAGACAACAAATATAGTGACCGGCAGGCACAGGGAAAAAAAAACAATCTCAAACTGTAAAATCATGCCCCAAAAATTGATCCGACCATAATTTACCTTTCTTGGAATCTTCTCCCTCTTTTTCTGCACATGGAAGTGGCACGGAGATTGTCATGTGATAATTTGCTACCAAACACACTATGTTGACAAGGATTGGCAGACCATTTCAAATTCCCCATCCTGCTTTAAATTAACCCTTTCACCTTCATATCTCCACAAAAAGAGAAGAAGGAAAAAAAAACTTTCACCCTCTCACCCGAACCTCTCACCTTCCTGCAGGAAGTTGATGGGTACGGTGAGACTGAAAGGGTCGAACGTTTTCTTTTCTGAGTAATTTCCCCATAGTCTGCCTGCCTTATTCTAATGGTTTAGGACTATGAATCCAGCCTCAACAGACATGGTAGTCTAGTGGGTACTGGGTAAGTTGTCAGACTTCCAATCAGGAGTTTGGTCCTGCTCGGCTACCTCTCGCCTGGTGGGTAAAGAGTGGAGACTTTCCCCATCTCCTAGGTCAACAAGTCTGCAGACCTTTTAGTGCCGAAACCCCTTTCACGTGTATACATACAAAGAACATATACGTACAAAGAGCATCAAGCACACACTCTACTAAAGATCCTGTAAGTCATGTCTCTGTCTGGTGACTTACAGAAACATGAAAACCCCCAACATGTGGACCCACCGAAGATGGAGTATGCAGTTTGTGCAGGTACATACCACCAACACAGTGTAGGCAAAACAACGTGTATACTCAATCTGACAAAAATCAGAACGCTTACAAAGCAAAAAAATTCAAGATTTACCCAACTCGACTGTGGTCTGGGTTTCAGTCTTTCTTTCTGATGAGATGATAAACTGAGATCTCTTCTACAGCATGCACTTGGTGCATGTAAAAGAACCAATGAGAGAAATGAATTGCCTCTGATGGGGACAGAAAGCTGGCAGAATGGTGCAGACATTCACCTGCCAATAACTAAACTCGAGGCTCCTGAGAATGTTTTCCATTAAATTTTTTAGGTCTAAACTTTTCTCCTCAGTTTGATAGGAAAATCGAACTGAACGTCTAGTCCTTCTGAAGAGGACAAAAACAAAACAAAAGAAAACAAAAACAAGTCAGACCCATGTGCTGTCTGGCCTACGCACGCTGAAGATCCCACAGCAGTTGAAAATCGTGAAGAGCAGGGCGTTCGCCCAGCTGCCCTGGCATAAAATATTGGAGAGACAGGTTCATTTCGCAGGTTCCTCCCTTTTAAGGCCAATGAGCCTTCTTGCCCTTCTGAAGCCTTGGTCAAGAAACATTAAAAAATGGGGCGGGGGTTGCTGCATGGCAGTGATGTGCTCTAAATGGGGAGAGCAGCCTGACTTTTACATGTACATGATAAAATCCATTGTGACAAAAAAGGGTATTAATATGGATATGAAAATGAAAGTTTGTATCGAAAATACACTTTAACAGGTAAAAGAAAATACTCAAGGATGGCACTACCCTGAGGCAATGTGCTCTTCCCAGGAAGATCAAACAGCCCCAAAATACCTTGAGGCAATACAACACAAATCAATACAATACAATACAATACAATACAATACAATACAGCACATTGTCAAACAAAATGGTACAAATTCTGCTCTCATATTTGATCCATCCATTACTGCTGGTTATCAAATAACATACAACACATTCAGAAACTGTGGAAGGTTAAGATCATAATGACAGCAAAAGTAATGTGACCGTGCATGATTAAGTTTTGTGGTTCTTAAAAACAAACATTTAGTGGCTGAATTTTTACTTACACACACACACACCACACACACACACACACACACACACACACACACACACACACACACACACACGCACACACACACACACACATAAAGAAGCAAGTATGAGGCAAACAGCTCACACACACACACACACACACACACACACCACACACATAAAAGAAACAAGCATAAGGCAAACAACTCACATGCATAAAACAAACACACACACACACACACCACGCACACACACACACACACACACACACATAAAGAAGCAAGCATAAGGCAAACAACTCACATACATAAACAAACACACACACACACGCACACACACACACACACACACACACACACACACACACACACACACACACCACACACACACACACTAAACACTCACACACACACACACAATCAATCAAAGAATGACCGACTTTGTGAAATAAGTTTCTATGTTAACTCTCCCCCCACCAATCATCACCACTCTATCTTCATATACATCAGTGTTTTCACCAATAAAGTCTAAAAAAAAACAACACATTCATAACGTACCAGATTTTCGTGGCGATTTCTTTCCTTTCTTCTCCCCAGCCTTGGACTCTGCCTCCTCATCTTGTCTCATTTTCTCCACTTCTGCTGACAGCAGATGGGCCTGGTACTCTGCTTCCTTCTCCTTCAGCCAGTCAGGGATCGACTCTGCTACATACTCCAAGTAGTTCCTGACGCAGACAGCAAAAATGGTGAAATCGAACTATGCCTTACCTTACCTTATCTGCTAATGTAAGTGTTGATAAAAAAAACAACTTACAGTAAAAACATGAAAAAGAAACAAATATTAATCTGTAAAATCAAATGTAGGCGCTTTTTTGTTGTCTTCTAGTGTAAGTGTTGATACTAGACTTACAACGGCCACGTGAAAAATTGAACATTTATCTGCAGAATATTATTAGGTGATTTTTTTATCTTCTAATTTAAGCGTTCATACAAAACTTATAATGACCACATGGGAAAAAATGAATGTTATTCTGCAGGATCTGAAATGAACATTAATCTGCAGAATCTGAAGGAGGCGGTTTTTTTCTTGTTTTATTTTGAATGGTGGACTCACAGAACAGTTTCCAGAATTTCCTTGTGTATCTTGAGGAGAAAATAAAGTCCAAAGTCTGAAGTCTCAAGCATGTCTGTCTACACCTTCAAGTCTCATCTGCTTTGCAGATACCTCCTGGAGGCTTTTGCTTAAATTTCCTGACCAACATCGCAGGTGTCTTATCCCTTGTGCTCGATTGACGCCAGGATATATCATGAAAATTGGTGCAGAGCACAGCCCAGCCATGCAGTCTCAATCCAAACTGGAAATCCATAGTATAATGCCTATCATCCAACAACTCCATAACATAATGCCTATCATCCAACAACTCCATAGTATAAATGCCTATAATCAACAACTCCATAGTATAATGCTTATCATCCAACTACTCCATAGTATAATGCCTATCATCCAACAACTCCATAGTATAATGCCTATAATCAACAACTCCATAGTATAATGCCTATCATCCAACAACTCCATAGTATAATGCCTATCATCCAACAACTCCATAGTATAATGCCTATCATCCAACAACTCCATAGTATAATGCCTATAATCAACAATTCCATAGTATAATGCCTATCATCCAACAACTCCATAGTATATCAAATCATCAAACAATTCATATAATCTGCCAATCATCAACACTCCATGTATATGCCTTTCTCAATCCTAGTATAATGCTTCATCCAACTAACTATAAATGACCACTAAAAATCTAGACATGCTATCATCCAAATACTCATAGGTATATTGCTATCATCCAACATCTTAGTATAATGCCTATCATCCAACAACTCATATATATGCCTATCATCGAACAACTCATGTATAATGCCTATCATCAGCAATCCATGTATAATGCCTATCTCCAACAACTGCAGTAGTTTTGCTATCATCATGCATTATTTAATGCTATCATCCAACAACTTCCAGTATATTTATGCTATCATCAACAACCAAGTATAATGCTCATCCAAAATCTCCATAGTATAAGCATATCTCAACAACTCATAGTCTATGCTATCTCAACAATACCTCCATAGTACTTTTGCTTATCATCCAACAACTCCATAGTATTATGCCTATCATCCAACACCCCATAGTATAATGCTATCATCCAACAACTCATAGTATATGCCTACATCAACAACTCCATGTATATGCCTTCATCCAACTAATTCCATAGTATAATGCCTATCATCCAACAATTCCATAGTATAATGCCTATCATCCAACAACTCCAAAATATAATGCCTATTATCAACAACTCCATAGTATAATGCCTATCATCCAACAACTCCATAGTATAATGCCTATCATCCAACAATCTCCATAGTATAATGCCTATCATCCAACAACTCCATAGTATAATGCCTATCATCCAACAACTCCATACATAATGCCTATCATCCAACAACTCCATAGTATAATGCCTATTATCCAACAACTCCATAGTATAATGCCTATTATCCAACAACTCCATATAATAATGCCTATTATCCAACACTCCATAGTATAATGCCTATCATCCAACAACTCCATAGTATAATGCCTATATCAACAACTCCATAGTATAATGCCTATCATCCAACAACTCCATAGTATATGCCTATCATCCAACAACTCCATAGTATAATGCCTATCATCCAACAACTCCAAAATATAATGCCTATTATCCAACAACTCCATATATAATGCCTATCATCCAACAACTCCATAACATAATGCCTATCATCCACAACTCCATATATAATGCGTATTATCCAACAACTCCATAGTATAATGCCTATCATCCACCAATCCATAGTAAATGCCTATCATCCAATAATTCCATAATAAATGCCTATTCCAACAACTCCATAACATAATGCCTATTATCCAACAACTCCATAGTATAATGCCTATCATCCAACAACTCCACACTATAATGCCTATCATCCAACAACTCCATAGTACAATGCCTATCATCCAGCGATTCCATTGTTATTGTTATTTATAAGCTCAGCCGACTGCATAGAGCCATATCAGGGCTGTAACCACTTCAAAACATACAAAACTTGAACAGGAAAAAAAGAAAAGAAAATTAAGTACACATATCAATCCGCAGAATCTGAAGGACATGCCCCTGGTTTTGACCACTACGTCCAATTTACGCACAGGGTATCTAAAAAAACACGCATGATTAAAAATCTAAGCTTACATAAGGACACCAAAACATAAAAACAGGTATAAATTATCTGAAATTGCTTCCGCATATCTCACTTCCCTAGAGCCAAAATTGCGCTTAATACATGTACTCAATTATCAATCCTAAGAAAAAGTACTTTATCGAACACATACAGGTGCATGAACCATTAAGGCAGAAAATGACAGGTAGAAATGACAGAAAGCAAGGCAACAAGGCAGAAACAAAGAGAGTGACAGAAAAGAGAATTTTCTAGCACATAATTTCCAGAAGGTGGGAATACTATTTATACTTAAAGAGCCCCCGGCATCCCCACGGGGAGCAGCAATTCCATAATGTAATGCCTATCGTCCAAATCATCATCATAATAGCACTGTGAAAAAAACATGAACAAATATACACATACGTCCACACAAACATCCACATCCACACCCACACCCACACACAAACACACCCCACCCTCCCACCCACATATAGCACACACACACACACATACACACACACCACCCATAACACACACACACACACACACACACACACACACACACACACACACACACACACACACACAACAGACCTGAAGCCAACATTGGAGTGAAGCTCAGTGTGCCAGTCCACATGGTTCTGGAGCTCATTATTGTAGGGATTGTGAAGAACAAGCATCATCGACTGGTCACGCTTGTGTTCGTACGTCTCCACAAACGGCAGGATGTACGCTGCCTCTTTCAACACCTTCACATCACAGACAAGAAGTCAAGTTATTTAGCAACCCTTTGACTCCCCTCACTCTATTCACCAGCATCCTGCATCGTCATCAATGATAGCAAAACGAAAACTTAACCCTTTGACTCCCCTCACTCTATTCACCAGCATCCTGCATCGTCATCAATGATAGCAAAACGAAAACTTAACCCTTTGACTCCCCTCACTCTATTCACCAGCATCCTGCATCTCATCAATGATAGCAAAACGAAAACTTAACCCTTTGATTCCCCTCATTCTATTCACCAGCATCCTGCATCGTCATCAATGATAGCAAAACGAAAACTTAACCCTTTGACTCCCCTCACCCTAGTCACCCTATTCACTAGCGTCCTGAATCGTCATCAATGACAGCAAAGCGAAAACTTAACCCTTTGACTCCCCTCACCCTAGTCACCCTATTCACTAGCGTCCTGCATCGTCATCAATGACAGCAAAGCTAAAACTTAACCCTTTGACTCCCCTCACCCTATTCACTCTATTCACTAAGTGTCCTGCATCGTCATCAATGATAGAAAACCAATAACTTAACCCCCTGACACCCCTCACCCTATCCACTAGTGTCCTGCATCGTCATCAATGATGACAACGCCAAAACTTAACCCTTTGACTCCCCTCACCCCATTCACCCTATTCACTAGTGTCCTGCACCGTCACTAATGGCAGCAAAGCTAAAAATTAAACCTTTAACTCTCCTCATCCTATTCACCCTATTTACTAGTGTCCTGCATCATCATCAATGACAGAAAGGAATAACTTAACCCCCTGACTTCCCTCACCTTATCCACCAGTGTCCTGCATTATCATCAATGATAACAACGTGAAAACTTAACCCTTTGACTCCCCTCGCCCTGTTCACTAGTGTCCTGCATCATCATCAATGACAGCAAAGCAAAATCTCAACCCTTCCCTCACCCTATCCACCAGCTTTGTGAAAAAAGGACTATGAGAGACAAGTCAGTTTTACATCTTTTTTAAACATCAAGTTTTGAATTACTTTGAATAATTGTAAAAAAAAAAAAAAAAAAGAACTACACCAGATAAAATCAATTTTAAATCTTTTAAACACCAAGTTTTCAAATTTTTTTTTGAATAATGGTGATCATAATTAAAACAAAAAAATCAGCTACAGATCTTTCAATTACAAACTTCAAGAACATAGAAAATCGTCAGCAATAAGACTAGCATATTTCGATACCATATTTCAGCCTACTTATGTATCTCATTAACTGTTCATTCTCTGACTGGTACCTGCAGCAGGACGTGTGGCTCATAGTGCTCGGCAAAGCACCACTGGTCCAGGACACGTTTCTGTGCTTCCACCACCTCCATCATGCTGTCCTCCAGACTCTTCTCTGCACCCCCCTCTCTGTCCCCCTGCTCCAGGATGGCATCTGCAGCCACCTCCGCGTCCAGCCTGTGGTCTGACGGCACCTCAAAGTGCACTGTTGGGAACATATCGTATGTACCTTCAATTACGGTGATAATGAAAATTCGGCAAAGGATGTGTCATTTTCAGTGAATCAAAAACAAACATACAAACAAACAAAACAAACAAAACAAACAAACAAACAAACAAACAAACAAGTGAGGTATGTACCGTATATGCTACAAGTGCCAGGTAATAAGGATATAAGATAATGAAAAAGGTAGATGCCAGCAGCCTGCGTATAAACCTTGCATACTGCAGGATCTTACAATTCCTCCTATCCTATAAGTTATAATTGAAAAAGATGAGAAGGAAATGCTGAAAACAAAAAACTAAAAGAAGAGGAAAAAAATGTGAAAGTTTAAAACTGCTCACTACGTCAGTCCTTGTTTTTTGAGTTTCCGCAGAAAAAAAAAAAGATATTCTATATAAACATTGATTAGGGTAAATCTCATCTTTAATTTAACAATTTGACTCTTGCACCCCATCCACCAACTGCAAAAACTTAAGTCTTTGACTCCCTCACCCTATCCACCAACTTCATGCAGGAAGCTGATGGATAGAGTAAGGGAGTCAAAGACTTAAGTTTTTGCTTTGCTGGCATGGTTGATAATACATGATGCTGGTGGACTGGGTGCGGGAGCCAAAGGGTTAAACAAGCACAGTACATCATATTCCACAGTGATGTAAAAGTTCAAGTGAAACATCTGAAGATCGAACACCCACCAGACCTCATTTTACACTGACTGAATAATTTTTTTCAGTCCATGAAATATTTGCTGGAAACATAATGTGCATGCAGTGATCAAAGATAGTCATGAACACGTAACATTCATATTTTGTAAAAACATAACTTCAGTGGCAGACAGAAACCTCATAAAATAAAATAAATGCAATAAGAATTCCATCCATCACCTTTGATGAATTACACAATGAAGAGCACTGTTAGAAACATGATGTTCATGTCTGACATTGAATAAGAACATAAAACAAAATTACATATACAATAAACAAACAGCAATATTATAACAGATGCAACAGTCATATTTAACAGTGAAAGTAAACCTATAAATTAGACTAAAAAGGAAAAGGATATTGTTGGATTAGTAACTCAATTTAGAAGAAAAAATACATTTTGTATGTAACAAAACATTCAGATATAATTTATACGAAAACAAAACATGCAGATACAACCAGTAACTGCAGAAAAATATTGTCAAATAATACCCACAAATATATTGACAGAAATATAACATTAATAATACTTAGGGGCATCAAACAGAGGTGCTTTTCAATCCTGAACTTTCATAAAGTTAAACAATCATAGTTCTTTATGTGCATGTAAGTTCAAACTAATTCAAATGAGTAGTTACACTGAAATGAAGGAAACTGAAATATTGTTGCTCTGTATTCAGAGATCTGTTACTCAATTGTGGATGATGCAGTGTGCTTTTTTCCTCTAGTCTTGAACCTATGATCTCTCTCTCTCTCTCTCTCTCTCTCTACTCTCTCTCTCTCTCTCTCTCTCTCTCTCTTCTCTCTCTTCTCTCTCTCTCTCTCTCTCTTTCTCTCTGTTCCTATTAGTTTCTTTCTCATGCAAGTTTGCGAATTGTGTGTGTGTGTGTGTGTGTGTGTGTGTGTGTGTGTGTGTGTGTGTGTATGTGTGTGTGTGTGTGTGTGTGTGTGTGTGTGTGTGTGTGTGTGTGTGTTTTGTGTGTGTGTGTGTGTGTGTGTGTGTGTGTGTGTGTGTGAGTGCACACGAGCATGTTTGTGTCTGTGCATGGCTGAATGCATGCATGTTCAAATCATTTTCTCTCTCACACAAGTTTGCAAAACTGTTTGTGTGTGAGTGTGTTTGTGTGTGTGTGGGGGGGGGGGGGTGTGTGGATGGGGGTGGGTGGGTGGGTGAGTTTGTTTGTGCATACGTCTGTGTCCATGTGTCTGAGATGTGTGTGCATGTGTGTGTGTGTGTGTGGTGTGTGTGTGTGTGTGTGTGTGTGTGGTGTGTG
The DNA here is from genome assembly GCA_030674185.1 of Monoplex corrugatus. NCBI lineage: Eukaryota > Metazoa > Mollusca > Gastropoda > Littorinimorpha > Ranellidae > Monoplex > Monoplex corrugatus. The sequence goes on from CM060311.1 coordinate 15,977,087, forward strand.
TGTCTGTGTGTGTGTGTGTGTGTGTGTGGTGTGTGTGTGTGTGTGTGTGTGTGTGTGTGTGTGTGTGTGTGTGTGTGAGGTCAGACAGATTCAGCATTAAACATGCTGTGCAAGGTGAATTACTACAGCAACCACCAGACCATAGTGTGACTCAAACATGTGAAGCCACATCAACTGCTGGTGCCTCAGTCAGGTCACGCACATGAACATTCAGCGACTTCAGTCATTACCTCTTTTTGTTATACACAAGTAATGGGTAATCCAAACAGAGATCTTTCCAACACACAGGGACTATGTGCAGACTTAAGGCTTAGCCATGATCAGTTTTTATCTTCTCCATCACATGACATCAGTGGCGTTAGCGCATATGGAATTCACTCCAAGCAAGGAGAATGCTATCTTGAAAAATTGAAACTGAAATTTAAAAGAGGCCACAATGATTTCTAAGGAAGGACTTCAACATGTTCTCTTTTAAAACTGCAGTTCAGTGAATAAACATGCAAAGCTGACTGAGCAGATAGTGCTTTTTGTGTGTACACTTAACAAGAAACAAACAAAAGAAATAAACAAGTTAACAAAAACAAACCCCTCATTGTGCACTAGGCACTGTGTGCAGTTCTTTTTGCAGATGATATGCTAATCAATGACTGCAGCCCCACTCTTTCCTTGCCTCTCCATCACCTGAATTTTCTTTACAAATATGACTTTTAATTCTGGTTAAAAGCAATACGATGATGCTCCATCTCATCACATCCCCACCTGTGCAAGCATACACACATGTATACATCTGCAAACACCTGTGAGGCAAATATATATAGAGAGAGAGAGAGGGAGGGAGGAGAGAGAGAGGGAGAGAGAGAGGGAGAGAGAGAGGGAGAAAGGGAAGGAGGGAGGTAGAAAGAGATAGAGGGAGAAAGAGAGAGAGTGAGAGACAGAGAGAGAGAGACATAGACGGGACAGACAGACAGACAGACAGACAGAACAAATAGTGAGAGAGAGAGAGAGAGAGAGAGAGGGGGGGGGAGATGGATGTTTACAGGCTTTGATTTTATTATATAATGTTCTATGTGAATGTACATACATTGCATCATCAGTTTTGACTGAGCTTGTACACAACTACAAAGTACATTTTAATATCATATTTTGATTGAAGAAATTTGATAAGCATACATTCTGTAGACTAAACAAAAAACCCCAGCAAACTTGTTGATTTTCACAATAAAATTGTCATGACACAGTGAAATGCACAAATGTCGACTTTTCCACTTTCCATGATTACTGCAAGTGACTGTCTCATGCAGCACATTGTGTCTGGTTAGTTCCAGTAAGCCAAGCAGCAACTGCAGTGTTCACAAGTTTTGAGGATTGATTAAAGCAATGGGTGGTAGTGCTGCCTTAAAGTGTGATCATTGTAGTTTAAAAATGACCTTGTTTTCAAGCAGCTGGTTACACAAGACTGAAACTGCACTAATCTTTCAAATGCAAGAAAGTGTTGCTTGTTAACAAGCATTTGATTGCCATAGCTCACAAAGAGTGCTTTATGGATGCTACTTACATTTCACTTGCTTCTGGCGCTCACCTTTTCCTTTGAAAAAGTAAAGTGACTGGACCATGTTATCGGCGCACAGAAAAGCATTGCAACAAGCCTGGCGTTCACAAACTTGTGTTGAAATCATTTGCGGAAGTCAGGTTTAAAATGCAAACTTTGTGCTTTTGGTATTACAAGCATTTGTGAGATGATTTGAACTATCTTGAAAATTTAATTTGTGCAAGCATGTGTGTTTGTGTCTATGTGTGTTTGTGTGCTCATGTGTGTGTGTGTGTGTGTGTGTGTGTGTGTGTGTGTGTGTGTGTGTGTGTGTGTGTGTGTGTGTGTGTGTGTGTGTGTGTGTGTGTGTGTGTGTGTGTGTGTGTGTGCACGTGTATCTGTCCATATGCCTGTGTGTGCATGTGTATGTGCATAATGTATCAGTTTGTATGCTGGGGTGTCTTTTCCTCTAATTTTATTTGTATTTAGCATCACCTTTACCAGACCACCCTATCACTCAAACATGACAAACAATTCACCCAAAGTATTAATTACTTCAAACAAAACAATACAAATTATGTACCAGTAATGTCACGATGCTATCTTGACTTGTATTAACATATAGCACACATGAGAATGTTAACGAAGTAAGGCAAACAATAGATAAATCAACAAACTCTGAAAACAAACTGAAAGGGAAAAAACATACATCTAGATAACAAACATAAAATGAAATTTGAAATGAAAAAAAGTACATTTTCACTGTTATGGAAAACAGTACATTACTGTTATGGAGATGAAACTGTTACGCTATATTCCTGTTTTACACTGTTAGGTCTTATGTTAACTACATGTGTAACTGTTAAGATTAACTCTGATCACAAGTACAAATGTAACCCATTCTCAGAAAACTCAATAACTGGTTGCATGTTGCACAATTTTTGTTCTACATATCAGAAAAATGTACAGACTCTGTAGATTATAATGATACCAATCTCATAAGAATTTCAGTGAAAATTTACAGATGAGTTTTAAAAGTCTGCAAATGCTATCACCGTTTTTGATAAAAACAAACTTCAGGTCTAACTCTAAAAGCTCACTACAACTTTGTAATAAGATAAACTGTGATTTAACTTGCAATTTTCACGCGTTCAGTGAACATCAATTTGATGCCTTCTGGTGATTTACTTTTAACTATCAAAACTGTATGATTGTAGGCTTCGAAAACACAGCAAAGTTATCTCAAATATTACATCCTTTATAACTAGAATTCATTTTTTTTACTAATATATGAACAGAAAATTAAACAGAATCAACAACTGTCCATCTAAAACTGCAAAGATGTAACATTTCACATTCGGAGCAATAATCACTTTTCCGGACCTATAGTACAATTTATCAGTGATTTTGTACAAATGTGTCACAAAGACTTTGTTAACGGAACATAAATCTCTTATGTCTTTTGATACAATTTATCAGTGATTTTGTACAAATGTGTCACAAAGACTTTGTCAAAGGAACATAAATCTCATGTATTTTGATACAATTTATCAGTGATTTTGTACAAATGTGTCATAAAGACTTTGTCAACGGAACATAAATCTCTTACGTCTTTTGGATCAAAAAGAAAGAAAGAAATTACTTTAACACTACACCCTATTTTGATTAAGACATATTGCTAGTGTTTTAATAGAAAAGCAATTGTTAATGAAGAAAAAAAAATATCTGAGCCTCAGCCTAAGCTTGTGGAAAAGAATCTCATTGTTCATGAATGATTCCATATTGATTTCATATGTACTGCGTACCATCTGCCATTTGGGAGTTGTAACCATGAAACTGCAGCGAATGTTGTAATTAAAGCTTAGGAACATAAACCCTAGACACAAGATGGCGTTAAATAAAATAACTGGAATAAGTAAGCACAGCTTACAGCCCAGGGCGGATATTGCTCTGTGTATGTGTGTGTGTGCATGCGTGCGTGCGTGCGTGTGTGTGTGTGCGGTGTGTGTGGTGTGTGTGTGTGTGTGTGGTGTGTGTGTGTGTGTGTGTGTGTGTGTGTGTGTGTGTGTGTGTGTGTGTGTGTGTGTGTGTGTTGCGTGCATGTCTGCATGCAAAGTGCATACCTGTGTGCATGCATGCATGCGTGTGTGTATGCATGTGCATGTGTACGTGCATGCTATGTGTGTGTTCAAGTGTGTGCATGCATGCGTGCTGTGTGCCATGTGTGTGGATGTGTGTGTGTGTGTGTGTGTGTGTGTGTGTGTGTGTGTGTGTGTGTGTGTGTGTGTGTGTGTGTGTGTGTGTGTGTGTGTGTGGTGTGTGTGTGGCTACACTGATAAACTGCCCTCATGATATAAACATTTACACAAACATGTTTCAATGCATGTGAAAATTGTATTTTTCTATCAACATTAGTATTTTTCAAAGAATGTCTATTCACCACTTCCTAAAAGGCTAAAAGCCTTACAGTCTAAAGTTATCAGCCTTTCACCTCTATGTCATTAACTTTTCAAAAAATCCATTTTTTCTTTATAAATAAACAAACTTCAACAAGCAATGTAGTAATGGAAAATTATATCAGTTCAAACTTGTATGAAAAAGTATTGTTGACATATGAACAAAATATAACATACAAATCCTTAATAACAATGTTTGAAACAGTGAAGGTTTCAATATGTACATCAAGGTTTAGGTACATGTCATGAAAAACAATTGTTTAATGTCAACAGCTTTTTACCACTTTGTAAGTGTTAAGAGTTATCAGCTTTTTACCACTTTTTCACTGTTTAGTTTTATCAACGTTTTACCACTTTTTGACTGTTATGTGTTATAATTATCAACTTTTTATAACTTTTTGATTGTTATGAGTTATCAGCTTCTTATCACTTTTTAACTGTTAAGTGTTATCAGCTTTTTACCACTATTTAACCGTTAATAGTTATCAGCTTCTTATCAATTTTAATTGTCAAGTGTTTTCAGCTTTCTACCACTTTTTTTTAAATTGTTAAGTGTTATCAGCTTTTTACCACTTTTTAACTGTTTCATTTTATTAACTTTTTACCACCAATTAACTCTTCAATGTTATTAGCTTTATTTCACTATTGGATTGTTCAGTGTTCTTAACTTTGTTCTGATCTACATGGCGTATGCTATAGAAATGAAACATGGCAAGGGGACAAACTCCTGTAAATCTGGAAGATAAAAAAAACAAAAAAACAAAAACAAAAAAAACAACCGGCAAGGGTTATCTCAGTAAGAAATACAATGAAATCACTCTTGAGGCATGTACTTGTAGAAATCACTAAGTCAGTAGAATGATTTTGAGCATTTGAAACTAAAACAAAAACATATAAAAAAAAAGACAGAACACAACTACAATCAATCTAAAACTGAAACGCAAAACATTAACTGAAGCAAAGTTTTAAAATAACGAAGGAAAATCAAAAGCATCTAGACTGATAACAGAGGAAAATAATGCACAGGGAAAAATATACGTCAAATACCAGTGGAGGTATTGCCAGCACGATGCTCCCTGAAATGACTAAACAACAAAACCATAAACAAGAAAACGTGTGAGTGTGTATGAGTTTAATTGTTGTTGTAGTGTGAAATGCACATGTGTGGTGGACATGTAATATTTAATATGTTCTTTTTAATATATCTTGTTTGTGAACAATCTTTGTAAAAAAATGTTTAAAAGGAAGAATTCATTTAAAAAACACACAATACAAAACTAAACAAAACACAGACAAACTGCAACAAAACCACAACAATGATAAGACACAAGTATAAACAGTGGGTGCAACAATAGTCTACATACACTTTCAGTTCACACACACACACACACATTTGACCAGATTATTTGCTAACAGCTCAGTCAAAACTGCACAACCCTCCAATGGGCGCACTATCCTCCCACCAAAACTTTTTCACATGATGACAAAATTATGAACGATTCACTAAAAAGGAAAAATGTAAAAGAAGAAATGAATGACCCCATCCACACTACAACCATATTTATCAGTACATACTAAAAATGAATCCATTTCCATGACTGGTTATTTTAAATCAAATTAACTTCTGTGTCTTTATTGGGTACATACCAAGTTTAAGGATTCCACGTCCGACCAGTCTCTTGGATATGGGTGCATAAGCACTCCACAGCAACATGTTGCACAGTGCATTGGTCTATGTATGCTGTATTTGCCTTTTTTTAGTATACTGAACTAGACTGGATAGAAATCTCACATGGATGAAATATCATGACTTACTGAATGTTTTGGCTTACATGAAAAACAAATTCTGGGAAAACTAAACATACATCTACGATTGGTTACATCAACTCTGCATATAAAACCATAAAATTGTACATCACGAATCTGCACGTTCTGTACAATGTATTTGACATACTGTCGTTTTTTCCCAAACTCTGGTGACGGTGTACATAACCTTCACAGTGTCACTCAATCTAACATTTTGTACTCCTTTTCTATTGGTGACATCAACTCTGAGTTCATTATACAGGACCAATCTTCATAACTTGCTACACATAAACTTTCTTCTACTTTTAAGTGTACAACATTGTGTGTGAACGATTTGGTACATAATTTTACGTCTAGAAGAAAGATTTGAGTAAACATCAACTCGTGATTTTTGCAATGAAGTACATCATACTCTTCGACATTGTACATCAACTCGTCTGACATTGTGTACTCAACTCTGTTGACATGTTACATCACTCTGTCTGACATGGTGTACATCAATCTTCTGACGTTATTGTACATAACTCTGTCGATTGGTTACATAACTTGTCTGAATTGGTGTACATAATCTGTCTGACTTGTGTACATCAACTTGTCTGACTTGGTGTACATACTCTGTCTGAATTGGTTACATCAACTCTGTCTGACATTGGGTACATCAACTTGTTGACATTGTTACATCAACTCTGTCTGACATTGGTGTACATCAACTCTGTCTGATTTGGTGTACATCAACTCTGTCTGACATTGGTGTACATCAACTCTGTCTGATTTGGTGTACATCAACTCTGTCTGACATTTGGTGTACATCAACTCTGTCTGACATTTGGTGTACATCAACTCTCTGACATTTGTTACATCAACTCTGTCTGACATTGGTTGTACATCAACTCTGTCTGACATGTGTACATCAACTCTGTCTGATTTGGATACATCAACTCTGTTGATTGGTGTACATCAACTCTGTCTGATATTGGTTACATCATCTGTATTGGTGTACATCAACTCTGTCGACTTTGGTGTACATCAACTCTGTCTGACATTGGTGTACATCAACTCTGTCTGACATTGGTGTACATAATCTGTTGATTGGTGTACTGCTGTACATTGGTGTACATCAATCTGCTGACTTGGTGTACATAACTCTGTCTGACTTGGTGTACATCTCAATCTGTCTGAATTGGTTACATCAACTCTGTCTGACATATGGTGTACATAATTCTGTCTGACATTGGTGTACATCAACTCTTGTTGACTGTGTACACAACTCTGTCTGACATTGGTGTACATCAATCTCGACATTGGTGTACATCAACTCTGTCTGACATTGGTGTACATCAACTCTGTCTGACATTGTGTACATAACTCTGTCTGAATTGGTGTACATCAACTCTGTCTGACATTTGGTGTACATCAACTCTGTCTGACTTTGGTGTACATCAACTCTGTCTGACTTTGGTGTACATCAACTCTGTCTGACATTGGTGTACATCAATCTGTCTGACATTGTGTACATCAACTCTGTCTGACGTTTGGTTACATCAACTCTGTCTGACATTTGGTGTACATCAACTCTGTCTGACTTGGTGTACATAACTCTGTCTGACTTTGGTGTACATCAACTCTGTCTGACGTTTGGTGTACATCAATCTGTCTGACTTGGTGTACATCAACTCTGTCTGACTTTGGGTACATCAATCTGTTGTTGGGTACATCAACTCTGTCTGACATTTGGTGTACATCAACTCTGTCTGACATTGGTGTACATCAACTCTGTCTGACTTTGGTGACATAACTTGTCTGTTGGTGTACATCAACTCTGTCATTGACATATTGTTGATTGTGTACATCAACTCTGTCTGACGTTTGGTGTACATCAACTCTGTCTGATTTGGTGTACATCAACTCTGTCTGACTTGGTGTACATCAACTCTGTCTGACATTTGGTGTACATCAACTCTGTCTGACTTTGGTGTACATCAACTCTGTCTGACATTGGTGTACATCAACTCTGTCTGACTTGGTGTACATCAACTCTGTCTGACATTGGTGTACATCAACTCTGTCTGACGTTTGGTGTACATAACTCTGTCTGACATTTGGTGTACATCAACTCTGTCTGACATTGGTGTACATCAACTCTGTCTGACATTTGGTGTACATCAACTCTGTTGACATTTGGTGTACATCAACTCTGTCTGACATTGGTGTACATCAACTCTGCTGATTTGGTGTACATCAACTTGTCTGACGTTTGGTGTACATCAACTCTGTCTGACATTTGGTGTACATCAACTCTGTCTGACGTTTGGTGTACATCAACTCTGTCTGACATTTGGTGTACATCAACTCTGTCTGACATTTGGTGTACATCAACTCTGTCTGACGTTTGGTGTACATCAACTCTGTCTGACATTTGGTGTACATCAACTTCTGTCTGACTTTGGTGTACATCAACTCTGTTGACGTTTGGTGTACATCAACTTCTGTCTGACGTTTGGTGTACATCAATTCTGACGTTTGGTGTACATGAACTTTGTCTGACGTTTGGTGTACATCAATTCTGTATGATTTGTGTACATCAACTCTGTCTGACGTTTGGTGTACATCAACTTGTCTGACATTTGGTTACATCAACTTCTGTTTGTATACATGGTGTACATCATCTGTCTGACGTTTGGTGTACATCAATTCTGACTATTGGTGTACATCAACTCTGTCTGACATTTGGTGTACATCAACTCTCTGACGTTTGGTGTACATCAACTCTGTCTGACTTTGGTGTACATCAACTTGTCTGACATTTGTAGTACATCAACTCTGTCTGACATTGGTGTACATCAACTCTGTCTGACGTTTGGTGTACATCAACTCTGTCTGACATTTGGTGTACATCAACTCTGTCTGACGTTTGGTGTACATCAACTCTGTCTGACATTGGTGTACATCAACTCTGTCTGACGTTTGGTGTACATCAACTCTGACATTGGTGTACATCAACTCTGTCTGACATTGGTGTACATCAACTCTGTCTGATTTGTGTACATCAACTCTGTCTGACATTGGTGTACATAACTCTGTCTGACATTGGTGTACATCAACTCTGTCTGACTTTGGTGTACATCAACTCTGTCTGACATTGGTGTACATAACTCTGTCTGATATTGGTGTACATCAACTCTGTCTGACTATTGGTGTACATCAACTCTGTCTGACATTGGTGTACATCAAATCTGTCTGATATTGGTGTACATCAACTCTGTCTGATTGGTGTACATTAACTCTGTCTGACATTGGTGTACATCAACTCTGTCTGACTTTGGTGTACATCAACTCTGTCTGATATTGTGTACATCAACTCTGTCTGACATTTGGTGTACATCAACTCTGTCTGACATTGGTATACATCAACTCTGTCTGATATTGGTGTACATCAACTCTGTCTGACATTTGGTGTACATCAACTCTGTCTGACATTGGTATACATCAACTCTGTCTGATATTGGTGTACATCAACTCTGTCTGACTTGGTGTAATACTCTGTTGCATGGTATACATCAACTCTGTCTGATATTGGTGTACATCAACTCTGTCTGACATTGGTATACATCAACTCTGTCTGATATTTGGTTGTACATCAACTCTGTCTGACATTGGTATACATCAACTCTGTCTGACATTGGTGTACATCACTCTGTCTGACATTGGTGTACATCAACTCTGTCTGACATTTGGTGTAACATCTGTCTGACTTGGTGTACATCAACTCTGTCTGACATTGGTGTACATCAACTCTGTCTGACATTGGTGTACATCAACTCTGTCTGACATTGGTGTACATCAACTCTGTCTGATTGGTGTACATCAACTCTGTCTGACATTGGTGTACATCAAACTCTGTACTGACATTTGGTGTACATCAACTCTGTCTGACATTTGGTGTACATCAACTCTGTCTGACATTTGGTGTACATCAACTCTGTCTGACATTGGTGTACATCAACTCTGTCTGACATTGGTGTACATCAACTCTGTCTGACATTTGGTGTACATCAACTCTGTCTGACATTTGGTGTACATCAACTCTGTCTGACATTTGGTGTACATCAACTCTGTGTGACGTTTGGTGTACATCAACTCTGTCTGACATTTGGTGTACATCAATTCTGTCTGACATTGGTGTACATCAATTCTGTCTGACGTTTGGTGTACATGAACTTTGTCTGACGTTTGGTGTACATCAACTCTGTCTGACGTTTGGTGTACATGAACTTTGTCTGACGTTTGGTGTACATCAACTCTGTGTGACGTTTGGTGTACATCAAATCTGTCTGACATTTGGTGTACATCAACTCTGTCTGACGTTTGGTGTACATCAACTCTGTCTTACGTTTGGTGTACATCAATTCTGTCTGACGTTTGGTGTACATCAACTCTGTCTGACGTTTGGTGTACATGAACTTTGTCTGACGTTTGGTGTACATCAACTCTGTCTGACGTTTGGTGTACATGAACTTTGTCTGACGTTTGGTGTACATCAACTCTGTCTGACGTTTGGTGTACATCAACTCTGTCTGACGTTTGGTGTACATGAACTTTGTCTGACGTTTGGTGTACATCAACTCTGTCTGACATTGGTGTACATCAACTCTGTCTGACGTTTGGTGTACATCAACTCTGTCTGACATTGGTGTACATCAACTCTGTCTGACATTGGTATACATCAACTCTGTCTGACATTGGTGTACATTAACTCTGTCTGATATTGGTGTACATCAACTCTGTCTGACGTTTGGTGTACATCAACTCTGTCTGATATTGGTATACATCAACTCTGTCTGATATTGGTATACATCAACTCTGTCTGATATTGGTATACATCAACTCTGTCTGATATTGGTATACATCAACTCTGTCTGATATTGGTGTACATCAACTCTGTCTGATATTGGTATACATCAACTCTGTCTGATATTGGTATACATCAACTCTGTCTGATATTGGTGTACATCAACTCTGTCTGATATTGGTGTACATCAACTCTGTCTGATATTGGTGTACATCAACTCTGTCTGATATTGGTATACATCAACTCTGTCTGATATTGGTGTACATCAACTCTGTCTGATATTGGTGTACATCAACTCTGTCTGATATTGGTGTACATCAACTCTGTCTGATATTGGTATACATCAACTCTGTCTGATATTGGTATACATCAACTCTGTCTGATATTGGTATACATCAACTCTGTCTGACATTGGTATACATCAACTCTGTCTGACATTTGGTGTACATCAACTCTGTCTGATGTTTGGTATACATCAACTCTGTCTGACATTTGGTGTACATCAACTCTGTCTGACATTGGTATACATCAACTCTGTCTGACGTTTGGTGTACATGAACTCTGTCTGACATTTGGTGTACATCAACTCTGTCTGACATTGGTGTACATCAACTCTGTCTGACGTTTGGTGTACATCAACCTTCTGTTGACATTTGGTGTTACATCAACTCTGTCTGACGTTTGGTGTAATCAACTTCTGTCTGACATTTGGTGTACATCAACTCTGTCTGACGTTTGGTGTAATCAACTTCTGTCTGACATTTGGTGTACATCAACTCTGTCTGACGTTTGGTGTAATCAACTTCTGTCTGACATTTGGTGTACATCAACTCTGTCTGACATTTGGTGTACATCAATTCTGACGTTTGGTGTACATGAACTTTGTCTGACGTTTGGTGTACATCAATTCTGTGTGACGTTTGGTGTACATGAACTTTGTCTGACGTTTGTGGTGTACATCAACTCTGTCTGACGTTTGGTGTACATGAACTTTGTCTGACGTTTGGTGTACATCAACTCTGTCTGACATTTGGTGTACATCAATTCTGACGTTTGGTGTACATGAACTTTGTCTGACGTTTGGTGTACATCAATTCTGTGTGACGTTTGGTGTACATCAACTCTGTCTGACATTTGGTGTACATCAATTCTGTGTGACGTTTGGTGTACATCAATTCTGACGTTTGGTGTACATGAACTTTGTCTGACGTTTGGTGTACATCAATTCTGATGTTTGGTGTACATCAACTCTGTCTGACGTTTGGTGTACATCAATTCTGATGTTTGGTGTACATGAACTTTGTCTGACGTTTGGTGTACATCAATTCTGATGTTTGGTGTACATGAACTTTGTCTGACGTTTGTGTACATCAATTCTGTCTGTCATCTGGTGTACATCAACTCTGTCTGATGTTTGGAGCACATCAACAACACATTAGGGATCACAAAGGCATGATGTACATCGCATGTCAACAGCACAGCAAAGAGGTTACAGGTTCTGACAGCTACACACAATGCAGTACTAGCACGGCAGTTATGGGTTAATATGTTTACCTAGGCCCTATGGTTTACCACAGGCGCTTCTGTGCAGAAGAGCAAACAGTCACAACAGATGAACACGGAATAACAAGGTGCAAGAAGCTATCAACGTGTGGAAGCATTTTGAATATTAGTGTGTTTGACTGCAAGGTGCTGCTAGGTAGTCTAACTGCAAAAAAAAAATGTGACTCAGGATATTTTTCATGACACATCAACAGCATATGTAAGGTACAAAGTGAGCGTTTAAAGCACGTAGAAAATGTGCAGCAAATGTTTTAGCATCATTCATAGCATTGAAATTGCTTGCTTATGACATCACTAAATTAGGTCAACAATAACCAAGCTTTTTACTTATATATGCTAAGGACAGGGGAGTGTGGCAATTCAAACTGAACCATCAGCAATTTCCACAGAACTGGTGAATAAATAAGTTAATAGATAAAACAAACAAACAAACAAATAAATAAAGAGATAAACAGATAAATAGATAGATAAGTAAATCAATAAATAAATAAGCAAACAAACAAATAAATAAGTAAATAAATAAAAATAAATAAATAAACAGATAGATGAATAAATAAATATATACATAAATAAACAAATGAATAAATAAAAACTAAAAAAATAAATAATCCATAACCATCTGACAAGTGTATGTAGATATTTTCAGTCATCAGACTAACACACAAAAGTGCAAGCTGTCTTTCTCTGTCCCTCACGCTCACAGTGAGTTAATAACAATAACATCAATAATACACCATCATATCCACAAACGCAACTTGCAAGTCAAGCCAAATCAATCTCTAAACACTCACAAACACATGTTACAAAAACAAAACAAAAAAGCAGCTACAACCAATCCCCGAAGTAAGAACCCTTCTCCACCCCCCTCCCAAAAAATATAGCGCAGCAACAAAAACTATGCAGAAAGACTGACTCCTGCACTATATCCACCAACTGCAAAAACCTTTTGATTCCCTCACCTGATCCACCAGCTTCCTGTAGGAAGCTGGTGGGTAGGGTGAGGGAATCATAGGGTTAAGTTTTTGCTTTACCAACACAGTTGACCAATACAGGATGCTGATGAACAAATGAACAGCTAGCGGGAGTCAAAAGATTAATTTAAAACCACTCACCACATGAGTTGCTGCGGGATCGTCTTGGCGTGGCAGAGGTAGAACGTGAGCGGAGGATTCCTTTCTTGCTGTCGGCGCTGGATGAGCGGCTGGTAGAACGAGACCTGTGTGCGCCTTCCTCGCTTGATTGTTTGTCCGACCGTTCTGTGTCCACTCCAACCTGGGACAACTGTTCATCTGGTGTTTTCGCTCCTGCAAACAGAAAGAAGAAAAAATTTATCATAAAATGCGTCTGCCCATTATCACTCTTATACATGTATGTACACGAGGGAACAAGTAACCCTATCAAATGTGTTGGGCAATCATTCTGTGAAATAATTAAGGCACACGCAAGGGAAATGTGATGTGAAATATGTTCTGTTGAACAGTTTTTTCTTTTCCTGTATACACAGGGAAAATGTAATAGTATACTATCTGAGTGTGTTGATTGTGTGTGTGTGTGTGTGTGTGTGTGTGTGTGTGTGTGTGTGAGAGAGAGAGAGAGAGAGAGAGAGAGAGAGTGTGTGTGTGTGTGTGTGTGTGTGTGTGTGTATGTGTGTGTGTGTGTGTGTGTGTGTGTGTGTGTGTGTGTGTGTGTGTGTGTGTGTGTGTGTGTGTGTGTGTGTGTGTGTGTGTGTGTGTTTGTGTGTAAAATAAGCTGGGTGTTCGTTTGTTGAATAAAGTGAGTTCTTTGCATATTTATGTATAATCTATATCTGCACATATCCATATGCAAACATACTTGTATATATATATAAGTAGTGTGCACAAACTAGCATAATTATGCATCACATACACACACACACACACACACACACACACACACACACACACACACACACACACACACACACACACACACACACACACACACACACACACACTGAGCTCAGCAATCTAGGCAATCATATTTCTAGTGGTAATTTTGTTAAAAGACTTTTTTGTTGGGATGGGGGGAGGGGATTTGACTTGAAGGATGGTGGGTGAGTGGTTGGCAAAACAACTGACTGACTGACTGGTCAGCTGGCTGTTGGGTAGTTTGTTGTTTGGTTGGCTTATTTGTTCGAACCCTTTCCTTCTATATTCATTTATATATATATGTGTGTGTGTGTGTGTGTGTGTGTGTGTGTGTGTGTGTTGTGTTATATATATATATATATAACATGTGTGTGCTTGAGTGAGCATGTGTGTGTATCACTGTATGTGTGTATGCTTGAGTGTGCACAAACTAACATAATTATGCATCACACATACACACACATCACACACACACACACACACACACACACACACACACACACACATTCTTACAAACACACATGCGCACAGCAACGCACACGCACGCACACGTACACAACACACACACACACACACACACGTACGCAAGCACACACACGCAGCAATATATAAACACAGTATGCCTCTTTATTCATATGAAAAATCTGTTAATCTTTCTTCATTACATAAGTCAGTGTTTAAATTTTAATATTCTGTGGTTTCTTATGTGTCTTCATACTTGTATAGCTTTAATGTTTGTTGTTATCTTATTGTGTATGTAATTGTGAACATTTTTTATCACCTTTTGCCTTTCTTGCGAAATGTAAAGCGCTGGTGAGCATGTTTTTATATGGAATATGTGCTATACAAATAAACATTATTATTATTATATATATATTATGATTAGTAGTTTCTATCGTGGAAGTAACTACAAAAATTTGAGGAACAAATGTGTCACCTGTGTACACCTAAATTCCAGTTCAATAGAGGAACACTGATGTCATGTTGAATACCCTCTAGTGGTTTTCTGAATGGGGCTAACACACATCCAAACTAGATTGCTCCTGAAATCCCACATCGAACTAATAATTAGGCAGCTGACTCCAACACAGCCATTTCCAACATATTTATATATTTCCTTTGGATGTACAAAGCATCTCTTTGGAAGTAAGTCTTTGTTAACTAATAAAAAAAAAAGTGCTTTTTTTCAAAATAGGTTCACTGGGTTTTTCTGGGTACTTTCTAACCATGTCACATTGTATGTAAAGGTATCATTTTGTCATTTGTGGTGAAAAATTAATCGATTTTTATATTCTTACAGGCTTTTTTTTAACTGACATGGTGGTTTGGTTAGTCATGCTGCAGAGCATATTCATACACACACACACACACACACAGATGCATGGACGCAGGCACACATATATGCATACGCGCACATGCACACACACACATATACACACACACACACCACTAACACTACACACACACTACACAGACACACAGAGATGCAAACAAGCACACACACACACACACACATATACACACACACTAACACAAACACACACACACACAAAAATATGTACACAAACACACACAATCACTCAACACACACACACAACACACACACAGAAACACACACACACTTAACACACACATGCACATACACATACACAAACACACATACACACGCCCCACACACTCAACACACACACACACACACATACACACACACACACACACACACACACACACACACACACACACACACACACACACACACACACACACACAGGAAAAAAGAGATAAAAGAGAAACTCAGAAACTAAGAACTGATAATGTAAGACCACTAGCTGTTTGTAAGGTGGGTACGGTTTTAAATTGCCTAAGATCAACACAAGAGTACAAAACATCCATGAATATCAAGCCACATTACAACATAATCTATAGCAAAATGAAAACAGTTTCTATACTTCATGTGTCAAAAAGCAAGCCTACAGACTTCGTCATCTAAACTTCTAAACTTGCATACCTAAACTAATTCTATAAGCATATCTTTAACGTAAGAAATGCACATCAAGTCCACACTCAAAAAGAAACAACACAGAAATGAAATTTTAAAAAAAATGATAGAAAATATGCTAAAACACACTGATACCCATAGTGTCTATTCTGTGGGGGAGAAAATACCCTGCCAGTACCAATGAATGAAACCAATCTGGAGTCAGAAAAAAAATATTGATATCAAGAAAACCGCTGTTTCAAAAAAAAAAAAAAGAAAAAAAGAAAAAAAAAAGAGAAAATATGGTCAGTATGTTGTCAATTTAACTGTTAACCATTTGACTCCTTCACACCATCCATCAGTGTACTGCTTTTTCTCGCATGAGAGTAAAAGCAAAAACTTAACCCTTTGACTCCTACAAAGTGTGAAAGTGAAAGGGTTACAATTTGCAATTGATGGATTGAGTGGAGGAATGAAAAGGTTAAATACAAAGAAACAAATCCACACACAAATTTTCACAGCTGACTTAGAACAGTCTGATGCTGCAAACAAAATGGAGAGAGGAAATGACCAAATGTACATGTCCAAGTCACTGCTGTGTAGCATGGTTAACAAGCAAAATTGATCATTTTTCAGCTGTAAACCAACTTCTGAAACATAATACCCATCTCATAATGTATTTGGTGTGTGTTTTGTGTGTGTGTGTGTGTGTTGTGTGTGTGTGTGTTGTGTGTGTGTGTGTGTGTGGTGTGTGTGTGTGTGTGTGTGTGGTGTGTGTGTGTGTGTTGTGTTTGTGTGTGTGTGTTGTGTGTTGTGTGTTGTTGTGTGTGTTGTGTGTGTGTGTTGTGTGTGTGTGTGTGTGTGTGTGTGTGTGTGTGTGTGTGTTTGAGTGTGTGTTGTGTGTGTGTGTGTGTGTGTGTGTTGTGTGTGTGTTTGTGTGTGTGTGTGTGTGTGTTGTGTGTGTGTTTTTGTGTGTGTTGTGTGTGTGTGTGTGTGTGTGTGGTGTGTGTGTGTTGTGTGTTGTGTGTGTGTGTGTGTGTGTGTTTGGTGTGTGTGTGTGATGTGTGTGTGTGGTTGTGTGTTGTGTGTGGTGTGTGTGTGTGTGTGTGGTATTGTGTGTGTGTGGTGTGTGTGTGTGTGTTGTGTGTGTGTGTGTGTGTGAAGTGTATGTGTGTGTGCAAATGAGAAACAAATACATGCGTAACTTAAATCTAATCTGGAACTAATACAAATTCTCTTCAAAATCGCACACACATCTCCTACAATACAACACATGATGATATTAAAAGCAAACACAATAAAAAAATAAAATACAGACATATGCACATCACATCTTTCAAAGCATTCTGGGAGTAAAACTACATTACAATAACTATAAAGCATCACAAATACTACATCTTCAAGACTGGGAGCATATTTCAGATTTCCATAATATAAGTTCAAAATTATCTTTTCTTAAGTTAAAAATCAGTTATTCTGATGGCTTGAAGCCATTCATACATCAAAATTCTATCACAAAAATGAGGATCATCTGCTTCTGTTACTGTTGTTGTTGATGTTGTTACTGCTGTTGTTGGTGTTTCTACTGCTGTTGTTGTTATTTCTGTTTCTGTTGTTGCTGCTGTTGTTATTACTACTGTGTTGTTACTGTTGTTGTCGTTACTGCTGTTGTTGTTACTGCTGTTGTTGTTGTTACTGCTGTTGCTGTTGTTATTACTGCTGTTGATATTATTACTGCTGTTATTGTTGTTACTACTATTGCACTTCCAATTGCAGTTATCTTCTGAAGCCATGTTTTTTTGCTTTGTTCTGTTCTGTTCTGTTCTGTTCTTCTGTTTGTTTTGTTTTTGTTTGTTTTTTTTTGTGTTGTTTGGTTTGGTTTTGGTTGGTTTGGTTTGGTTTGGTTTTTGGTTTGGTTTGGTTTGATTCTCCAGTAAACCTTATCATCTAAGTACGAAGTTCTCAGTGAAAAGAACAAAGACCACCTCAACGTAAAACAGAAGGAGGGGAAGGCAGGGCAAGGTGTAAAGTTTGTAAAGGATTGTAGTGGAGGAAGGGAGGACAGGCAGCTAGCCACAAAACCAGAGCACCACGACACACAGCCTCGCTGCTTAGGGCAAGTTCACCCACTCTTTCCCCGATGATTCGCCTTGCGGCTGGCGCTTCTTTCTCTGGACCTGGAAGACACGGCCTTGCCAGACGAACTGGCGGCACTGGCTCTGACACCATGGCGTTGTCGCACAGACGGCCGGTAGGTGATGTGGTCGGTCCCCAGAGGTGGAGAAGGAGTGGAGAGTTGGGTAAACTCAAATTCACTATCAGCTGGCATGCAGTGTTTTCAGGGGTGCAAAAGCAGACAGATTATAATGTGTACACGTTCAGTAAGTAAGATCTGTTCATATGTATTATTATGTACTACGCATAGTTTGTGCACACAATGTTAATCACAGTTAGTATGATGTATACGTAAGTATACAGATAAGGAAAAAAGTTTTTTAAGTTTGATTGTTTCAATGTGAAAGGCCACTGGTACAAATGTCAAAACCAAACCAAACGATGACAGTCATGCCATACTGTGATAATATCCTTTTTCTAATGCTGTTTGACACATTTTACATACATGTGAAATTGACTCTTGTTTGTAAAGCAGATGTGAAACTGTATAGAAGTGAGGCCAAACAATGTGGTTAAAATCTTTGAATAAACAGCCACAGAAACACTTTCCATACAATGAATCATGCCCCTTCAAACTTTTGGAAACTTGTAAACTCCTACCTGTCTGCATCACAAAGATAGACCCATAAACAGCAAAGAAATATCTGTATGTTCTGAGAAAGAAATGGGAATGGACAGGCCCTACTCTGCCGAAGTCTCCCTCACACATTTTGCAACATGCCCTTGACTGGAACCCAGAAGGCAAACGCAAAGTGGGAAGATCAAGACAGACGTGACACAGGAGTACTAACACAGAGGCAAAGGCAGCAAAAATAACATGGGCACTGCCAAATATGATCTCCCAGATCCTAGTGCATTGGAATAATGTTGCAGTGGTCTTATTTTCTCAAGGAAATTCAGAGATTTACGTCAAGTAAGTCAAGTCACATTCTGTCCATAAACAGAAACACAAATATGGCCACTCGATCTGAACAACCACCTATCTCAATTAACTTCCCCTATTTCAGTAGAAGGAAAATGAAATGGGCACAAAAGTGATATATAACAAAGTGCTATTTTAAATTAACCTACCAATATCAACTTTAATTAGTAGATGAGAAATTAAGATCAAAATAAGTTGTAAAAAGATGACACACATCTTCCAATATAAAAACCAGAATAGCGTGCTGTGCAAGCGCAAAGTGTCTACAAATACACTGTGCAGTATGTGAACACATGCCATCTATTTTGTTTCCACTGAAGCCAATCATTTGTGCAGTTTACAATTTACAGTACTGGAAAAGTGCAATCGGGGAATTAAAAGTGCCTAATATCAATACACACACACTCAAAAATGATATAAACTCACAAAAAGTGCACATAATCACACTGACATACTCATGATATTGTGGCTGTTCAGCATACTGAACAACTGATGCATTCTGACAAACTAACACACCATCCAGACACACTCAACAACTGACCTGATCGTTCTTCTGATGGTGTTTCTAGCAGTTCCATTTTGGAAACTTTTTCCTCATGGGGGATCATACCCTTAAAAAATGGGTAAGGGTCATCCCAAGGAATGCTGGAATGCTCAAGTCCTTCTGCTTCTCTGGTGAGCAGGAATCCATTGGGGTCAGTGGCCGCCAGGTCCATGCTTTCAAATACAAACAGCTTGAAGGCACGGTCTATCTCTGCAGAGGTAAAAGCAGAAACAAGGACTTGACATACTTGTAAAATACATATATGGCATTTCAGTAAAATGTCCAGATCCCATATATCTGTAAACTGGAAAACTGGAAAGGAACTGTGTGTGCAAATTTCATAAATAACATTTCAGGGGAAACAAAATGACATGTACATAACCAAAACCAACACATACTATGATTTTAGATCTACTGTGCAATTCAGGATCTGCTTTGCAATAACACACACACACATGCACACACACACACAGACACACACATACACACACACACAAGACTAATTTGAGACATCTAAAAGAAAGAAGATATGACTGCATGTTCTTGGTGTTGTGCATGCAAAAGATCCTGTAATGAGAGATCTGAACCCTAAATCAGTAAATGTCAATGGAATTTTCATTTCAATCAAGTCTGCTTACTAATTATTAAACAGTTAATAATTAAAAATTTTTAAAAATGACAAAAGAATAGTCAGAAAAACAAAACACAAAAAGAAAAGAAAAAAAGCACACAGAAAAGAACAGAAATGTAAAACAACTCAGTCAAACTGTTCACATTCTTCAACAAACTATCAGACAACTCAAACCTCAAACTGCTCTCAGAGCATTTTCCTGCCAATTTCAAACTTACCAGAGGGTGAGAGGCCATTGGTGGCACAGAAGTGAATCAGTTCCTGTAGGCGGGCAGCCCGTGCACGAGCGACAGCAGAAGAAGGTCGCGCTGTCCGACACTTGTGGGCAAGTGGAAGCAACTTCATAACTTCACCTTCGGCCTGCTCAGGGTCGAAGTCATACGCTGGCTTCAGATGGTGCGAACGGATGCTGATGTCATCGTGCACATTCATGAGCAGCGGAGGTTTGGGTTCTTCAGGAGGACGCTGTGGCAACTCCAGCACATCAGACAGAGCCTGCACAAAAGATCAGTTTGATTTTGTGTTGGAGTTAGCATACCCTATTCATGCTGGCCCTCCACTATGTCATATACATGTACAGCCAATATATCTGTATCAAAATATCATTAAAATAAAACCACATTCAGCTTTTAAAAACAAATGTAAACAAATAAAAACAAACAAGATTCACAACAACAAAACCAGGAAGACTTTGGGAAAGTGGTGTACTGAATTATGAGCCAATGATGAACTCAATGCACCATTATAAAGGAAACATTTAAAACAGATTGAAATTTCAAATCAACAGAGACAAACTGTTGGCGGTCTTTATGAGAACAAAGATTACTGAAAAAAGAACTATCAGATGTTTAAAATTTGAAAACAGATAACTTAAATAAACTAGATTCTATGTCTAATGGAACACAAACAAACAAAAACAACTGGGACTTTGACTAAATATACTTGAAATTTGACTGAATGAACTTATGATGTATGGTTGTTGAAGATCTGGAACAAGCAGCATGGGATTAATGCAACAAAAATGAAGCAGAAGTTAGGAAAGCAAAAAATAAATAAATAAATGAAAATAAAAAAAAACAAAAAAAAACGTATAGACATTTGAAAAAAAAGACAAGAGTAGTCATATTTTACATCTATGAAATGGAATGTCTATCCTGTTTTATACTTTTTGTTAAAAATATACAAAACATAACGCTTCCTTCTAGCCAAGATAAACAAGCAAAAACAAAATTATCAAAATACGTACACCAACAACCCACTATCATTGTCACTACTACCACACAACCACCATCAACAAACAAAGAAACAAAAGCCACACAGACCTAACCATCAAGAAACACTGAAATCAAGACTGTCACTCTACAGACTACATACCTTGTGTTCATCTTCTGATAGGGCCAGCTTGAAGGCAATGCTGCTGAGGTGATCAGCCACCTGACCGCTCAAGCCATCATTCCGACCTGCTGGTGGCTGCTCACTAGGAGGCTCACGGTTCTCCTCTGTTGCCACCACCTACGAAAAGACATAAACACAGACAACTTGCATTTCGTCCTTCTGCCAAATCATCAAGGTGGGTGAAAACTAATGCATGGTTTTGCCAGGTTAGTACAGGCCTGAACAAGTGAAATTCTACGCCTTTTTGAGGGCTTTTTCAAAAAAGTCTGTTTCCAAAACCTCAACTTGCCACACACACACACACACACACACACACACGCACACACACGCACACACACACACAGACACACACATACACACACACACCTGCCTGACTCACATTCAACTGCAAACAAATGTCCATATTCACATACATACAAATGATCACATTCGCATACATACATACAAATGCTCACATTCACATACATACATACAAATGCTCACATCACATTCATACATACAATGCTCACATTCACATACATACAAATAATCACATTCACATACATACATATGCTCACATTCACATACATATTACAAATGCTCACATTCACATTCATACATACAAATGCTCACATTCACATACATACATACAAGTGCTCACATTCACATACATATAAATGCTCACATTCACACACATACATACAAATGCTCACATTCACATACATACATACAAATGCTCACATTCACATACATACATACAAATGCTCACATTCACACACATACATACAAATGCTCACATTCAAAACATACATACAAATGCTCACATTCACATACATACATACAAGTGCTCACATTCACATACATACAAATGCTCACATTCACATACATACATACAAATGCTCACATTCACACACATACATACAAATGCTCACATTCACATACATACATACAAATGCTCACATTCACATACATACATACAAGTGCTCACATTCACATACATACAAGTGCTCACATTCACATACATATAAATGCTCACATTCACACACATACATACAAGTGCTCACATTCACATACATACACACAAATGCTCACATTCACATACATATAAATGCTCACATTCACATACATACATACAAATGCTCACATTCACATACATACATACAAGTGCTCACATTCACATACATACATACAAGTGCTCACATTCACATACATACATACAAGTGCTCACATTCACATACATACATACAAGTGCTCACATTCACATACATACATACAAGTGCTCACATTCACATACATACATACAAGTGCTCACATTCACATACATACATACAAGTGCTCACATTCACATACATACATACAAGTGCTCACATTCACATACATACATACAAGTGCTCACATTCACATACATACAAGTGCTCACATTCACATACATACATACAAGTGCTCACATTCACAACATACATACAAGTGCTCACATTCACATACATACATACAAGTGCTCACATTCACACACATACATACAAGTGCTCACATTCACATACATACATACAAGTGCTCACATTCACATACATACAAGTGCTCACATTCACATACATACATACAAATGCTCACATTCACATACATACAAGTGCTCACATTCACATACATACAAGTGCTCACATTCACATACATACATACAAATGCTCACATTCACATACATACAAGTGCTCACATTCACATACATACATACAAATGCTCACATTCACATACATACATACAAGTGCTCACATTCACATACATACAAGTGCTCACATTCACATACATACATACAAGTGCTCACATTCACATACATACATACAAGTGCTCACATTCACATACATACATACAAGTGCTCACATTCACATACATACATACAAGTGCTCACATTCACATACATACAAGTGCTCACATTCACATACATACATACAAGTGCTCACATTCACATACATACATACAAATGCTCACATTCACACACATACATACAAGTGCTCACATTCACATACATATAAATGCTCACATTCACATACATACATACAAGTGCTCACATTCACATACATACAAGTGCTCACATTCACATACACACAATGCTCACATTCACATACATACATACAAGTCTCACATTCACATACATACATACAAGTGCTCACATTCACATACATACAAGTGCTCACATTCACATACATACATACAAATGCTCACATTCACACACATACAAGTGCTCACATTCACATGCATACAAATGCTCAGATTCACATACATACATACAAATGCTCACATTCACATACATACATACAAACGCTCACATTCACATACATACAAATGCTCACATTCACATACATACAAATGCTCACATTCACATACCTAAATGCTTATATAACCATACTTACTGTTTAAGTGTCATACCTGTTCCAACATGCAGTGCATCATCATGAAGACACTGACGCTTTCTTGCGGTACAGAGTTTATCAGATCATTGTAGTAGCGCATGTCTGGTGGTCCCAACATCTCTGACGCTGTCAGGTCTATGTGTGCTGAGGCTGAGCTTGTTGGAGGAATCGGAACAGCTGGTGTAGGTGGCGCACCTGTAGACTGACCATCTGTTGGGAAGAAAAAATACTGAAATATATTTTTTGTTGCTTTCGATATCATGTTTGGGATATGATTTACAGAGTTATAAAACTGCCATTTTGTACAACTCTGCAATATCTAGGAACAATTAGCTTAGACTTTCACTCCTGACTAGTTACAGCCATAGATCATGGATCACCATATCTCATTCTGTCAACATTAAACATATGATAATTGTATTCTCCACTCATTTTCCTTCAATAAAACATACATCCTTACATCTATTGAGCAATACTTGCATTTCTGTGATTGTTTTTTTGTTTGTTTTTTTTTGGTCAATGTTGGTTATTTTCCTCCAAAATTATGAATAAGTCTTGAGTTTAAGGCTCAAGCATCATTTGTTTTTGGGTTTTTTTTACTTATTACCCATTAAATTATGACAACAACTATCATCATGATAATAACATTAAGTATTATCATTTTCGTTTGTATAGTGCAAATAATCCATGCTGAAAGCCTACTCACCGCACTTTACAATGTGTACAATTATATATTCCTATATTTATGTTCATAAATGAAGATGTAATATGTAAGAACATTCTTTGATGTTCAGACATAAACTCCCATTGATTTCTTACCATTGGAGCACTTATTTATTACCCTTCTGTATAAAGAATGGTCTTTTATCTTATTTTATCTTACATAATACCAGATCAGTATCACATAAGGGCAATAACAGGTCTAGTCTTCAGGCAGAGGGGGTGGGGGTGGGGTTGAGGGGGTGAGGATTTATATTGTAAATGCTTCTAAGGGTAAAACTGTGTGATTCATATCAACATATGTACGTTGTTAGCTAATAAAGTGATGAAACTTCTCACTTGTGATATCCTTCTCATAGTCGTCATGTTTCATTTTTCGTAAGTATGCAAAGTTAATTTTTGTTTCATTTTTCCTAAGTATGCAAAGTTCAAAGTTTAACAGATCTTTTCAGTCCTATTCCAGCGTGGAGGCAATTTTTTATTTTATTTTATGGAGGACAAATACCTGACAGGTTAAGAACAAATTCAGATTCAAAGTCAGAAGGAAGTATGATTCAAAGTATGAACAAACTGAGATTCAAAGTATGAAGGAAGTAAGATTCAAAGTATGAAGGAAGTAAGATTCAAAGTATGAAGGAAGTAAGATTCAAAGTATGAAGGAAGTAAGATTCAAAGTATGAAGGAAGTAAGATTCAAAGTATGAAGGAAGTAAGATTCAAAGTATGAAGGAAGTAAGATTCAACATATGAAGGAAGTAAGATTCAAAGCCTGAGCAAAAGAAAAATTTAATTTGAATATGAAAATCAGGATTTTCCAATACATCACACAACCTCCTCAAATCTTGCAAATGTCTACATGTAGTCAATATTTTTTTCTTGCACACACACACACACACACACACACACACACACACCACACACACACACACACACACACTACTTTATATACACACAAACAGAGTAACACACACACACACATGCACACACACACACACTACTTTACACACACACACACACACACACACACACACACACACACACACACACACACACACACCACACACACACACACACACACACACACACACAATATCAACGTCCCACTGGCAACTTAATCAAGTGAGTAAAACCTAACCTGTACCCGTTTTGTCCTGAGACTTGTCACCAACACTGGCCACTCCGATCAATTTCAGGTTCTGCAAGTAGGTGTGGTACAACCGCCGAGCATCTTGCAGGTCGTAGATCATGCATGCCACATCCTCAAACATGGCTGTGCCAAACTGGTTCTGAAATAATTATAATAATTACAATATTTATATAGCGCAAAATCTTGATAGAAATCAAATCTAAGCGCTGAAAGACATTGATATATAATTTTGATCATGATCACATTTCTGTTATGCTTAATTTCTCTGTTCTGAAGTACTCTAGGTTGTAGTTGTAGTTGTTGTTGTTGTTGTTGTTGTTGTTGTTGTTGTTGTTGTTGTTGTTGCTGCTGCTGCTGTTGTTATTGTTGTTGTTGTTGATATTGTCCTTGTCCTTGCTGTTGTTATTGCTGTTGTTCCTGCTGCTGCTGTGTTGTTGATGATGACTTTAATTAGATACATTTTGGAAAAAGAAATTGTTACACTGCTTGTAATCACAAAATAATTATGTCATATACTTTAGTTAGGGGTCCTCTGTTTCAGCTTACTGCCTCTGAGCTGATCAATTTTTACTGAATAGCATGCAAATGATACATAATCATCATCTTCATTATTATTGTCATTATTACCACTATTACCATCAAAACTGACGTTATTATTGGTATTGCCACAAAATTAGAAGGTGTACTTCACCTCCATCATTCACAGACACATTCAGATACAGACAAATACACACACACACACACGTGTGTGTGTGTGTGTGTGTGTGTGTGTGTGTGTGTGTGTGTGTGTGTGTGTGTGTGTGTGTGTGTGTGTGTGTGTGTGTGTGTGTGTGTATGCTGCTACTCTGGACTAATCTGAATTATAAAAGTGTTACTATGGTGAACTCTAAATAAACAAACCTTTCACACGTACTTCGTTTTTATTCAAAATGTAAACCAGATTAAAGCAAAGCCAGTTACAGGTTTTTCCATACCAATATGTGATATCTTCAGTTCAGTCCCTACCCCCAACATTAAAAACTGGCCAGTTCATAGCCAATCTTCATGTTTTCATCATTCTGGTGGTATCAGCATAGTGTTTCGTTGGTCCTATCTACCCCATTTCCCACTTCAAGACAATGTCAGTGCATAGGGTTTTGTGCAGGCTCATGGAGTCTCCAGATTATTTGCCTACAGATTTGGTCAGAGCGCGTATGCAATTGTCTGAGCGCGATGGATCCCCCTTGAACAAACTCCAAACTCTATGTCAATAGCATTGAGATGTGCTTATTACAAAACACTTACGCTGCATAGCAACGAAAAAGTTAAACAATAACAGGATAACTGAACCAAAAACTACAATAAAAGGAAAGACTTTAAAAGTTCTTTTTCTTCGAACATTCTAACAGACACAGCAGACTCCTGAGTGAATGCTGCAGTACATCAAGTCCCTCAAAGCCGTCAGAAAGTTTTCTACAGAGTGCCTGTCTCAGGCCTCAACTTTTCTGAAAAGGTTGCATGGGTGGGGCAGGCTTACAGAAGATTCTCTGTCATCATTTTGTCAAAGGAGGAAGAAACGGCTGGTAGAAGGAGAAGAAGAAAAATGTAAACACAGTCTTCACATGCTCACCTTCTGTTCAGGGTCCTCAGCACTGGCAGGCAGCAGCAGTGTTTTAATCTCATAGTCCAGCCTGGCCACGTCATGCAGCTTGGAGCTGTCCGGGTTGTTACGCAGCAGGTGAATGATGTCACGCCAAAAGGTGTTCAGCTCTGTGGCCAGTTTGTATCGTTCCTCCTTCAAGGCCTCCTCTGCAGCTGTTAGGTGGATTGTTTGGTGGTTAAATCAGGATATGTGTGTGTGTGTGTGTGTGTGTGTGTGTGTGTGTGTGTGTGTATGTGTGTGTGCTTGTGTGTGTGTGTGTGTGTGTGTGTGCTGTGTTGTGTGTGTGTGTGTGTGTGTGTGTGTGTGTGTGTGTGTGTGTGTGTGTGTGTGTTCGTTCGTTATTTCTTTTAACGTCTGTTCACATATGTGCTTTTAGACGTAAAAAAAAAAAAAAAAAAAAAAAAAAAAAAAAAAGGTGTCTATGGGTGGAAGATTCTACGAAATCATAAAGACAGTTTAACATATTAATTAACATTAAAAAAAAAATTATAGGACAATAGAAAAGCAATCATAACATTAGAACGATCAGACTTGAAAAGATTGCTCAGGGCTGTATGTGTGTATGTTTACCGCGCGCGCACGCGCGCGTGTGTGTGTGTATGTATGTGTGTATGTGTGTGTGTGTGTGTGTGTGTGTGTGCATGTGTGTGTGTGTGCAATGTGTGTGTGTGTGTATGTGTGTGTGCGTGCAATGTGTGTGTGTGTGTGTGTGTACACATGAGTGTGTGCGCACGTGTGTGTGTGTGTGTGTGTGTGTGTGTGTGTGTGTGTGTGTGTGTGTGTGTGTGTGTGTGTAATGTGTGTATGTGTGTGCACGTGTGTGTGTGTATAATGAGTGAGTGTGCAAGTGTGTGTATAAATATGTGTGAGCATGTGTGTGTCTGTGCACTGTATATATATATGAATGATTTAATACATATGTGTGTACAAACATGATATAAAAAAAATAATCATATTTCAATCAATACTGTCTTCAGATTAGTCTACATCTAACACCTGTTGAATATCATCCTACAAAAAAAGGACATTCATGTCCATCTAACTGCTATCTTTGTTGGGAAGGAATAATGGAAGAGGATGAGTTCTACAAAACATGCCACAATCAAACTGGGATCAATATGATAATGCAGGAACGTCAAAGAACACTGTAATTCAGAAAAATGAACCTCTAAATGTTCATTCAATACAAGCAACTTGATTACAATGGTTACAGTAAAAGTGAGATATGTTTGTACTCATAGTCTTACAACTATCCTTTTTGGCATGGTTAACTGACTCCCTAACCCTGTCCACCAGCATCCTGCACTGTCATCAATGATAGCAAAACAAATAACTTAACCCTGTGACTCCCTTACTCTATCCGCCAGCTTCCTGCAGGAAGCTGGTGGATAGGGTGAGGAAGTCAAAGGTTAAGTTTTTGCAGTTGGAGGATAGGATGCGGGAGTCAAAGGGTTAATACACTGTCTACTAGTCCACTGTGGGGAATATTTCTTTGGCAGGAGTCTCAAATTGAAAAATCAGGTACCAAACTTGCATCAGTCCCGCTAAACTCATTTTACTCTATTGTCCGTCTACTTTGACAAAACACAAATTTTGTCTTCTTCAGTTCACCTTGAGCCTTTTCATCTTTTTCTGGACCACTAGTTTCAGAGGCAGCAGGAGCAAAGCGAGAGTAGTCCTGGGATGAAATGCGAACAACACAGCTGACGTTGATGCCAACCTCAGCCAGATAGAAAAGCAGGTTAGGGTTGTTGAATCCCATGAGCAGAATGTAATGGTGAGCTCCATCATCCGGTTCATCATCTATCAACACAATGAAATAATGAGCAGTCATGCACTGAGTGGATTTTTTTCAAAAGATCTCAAATTCAGATACTTTATGTAAGCACTGTAAGAATAATAAATCAGTCTCCAAACTCATTTGGACCGATTGCATATTGCATATTTACAAGACACAGAGAGCAATATAATGAGAAGCACATATCACACACACATCATCTCTCTCTCTCTCTCTTTCTCTCTCTCTCTCTCTTTCTCTCACACACACACACACACACACACACACACACACACACACACACACACACACACACACTACTTTATATACACACAAACAGAGTAACACACACACACACATGCACACACACACACACTACTTTACACACACACACCACACACACACACACACACACACACACACACACACACACACACACACACACACACACACACACACACACCACACATAGTTTTATTTAATAATGGAGCTAACCCAGTAAATATTCCCACTTTCAAACTGGGAGATACTCTTCTTCAGTTTAACGAGTCGATTAAATTCTTAGGAGTTTTCCTTACAGCAAAATTATCTTGGAATCAGCATATTGAATACTTATTAACCAAAGCTCAAAAAAGTTTAAATTTCATAAAAATAGTTCGCAAACAGACATGGGGTCAAGATTCATCAACACTTGTTCATCTTTGTAAATCGCTTGTTAGATCTAAATTAACCTATGCTCAAGAAATCTTCTTCAGTGCACCGAAACACTTACTAAAAAAACTGCAGAGCATAGATTGTAAAGGTTTCAAACTTGCACTGGGTCTTCCAATGCATGCTTCCTGTCTTCGGACATATAATGAAATCAAACTGTTGCCACTTGATGAGCAAAGGAAAGTCCTTCTACTAAATTTTTGTTAAGAAACACTACCATAGAAAACATCTCAGAAACAGAAATTAAACTGAGATCAGATACCGACTTTCCAAAACGAGCTAAATCAATATCTTCACAGGTCACACTTGCAACATACACATCTGACGTCATGAAAGGCTCAGGAATTGATCTAGACGTAGATCCTGTATCTATACGACCTTCCTTTTCGCCAGTACCCAGTTGGGAACTCCAAAGAGCACGATTTGACGTACACCACACTAATTTAAAAAAAGGAGACAATATAAACTTACTGGCAAGTCAGATTAAATGTCATATAAACGACGTATATTCTGATCATTTGAAAATTTACACTGATGGGTCAGTAATTGAAAGAAAAGCAGGCTCAGCGTTTTTAATACCTGCTCTCAAAATTGAAAAATCTTTCTACATAGGACTTGATAAATCTATCTTTACAGCTGAACTCTTTGCAATATTAATGGCTTTAAACTTTCTGATAAGTCTTCCTAGGACAATTTTTCAGATACTTCTTTGCGTTGATTCAAAATCAGTACTTCAGGCTCTTGAATTATCAAAATTACAAACAAGATCAGAAATGATTCTGGAAATAAGTCACTTGATTCATAATTTATCTTTAAGAGGCACTGATATTACTTTCTGCTGGATACCTTCTCATAGTATCTTTTAGTTATAATAATAAAGTTGACAGGGCTGCCAAACGGGGAGCTAATAACTCACCAGATTCAAACAATATCCAGCTTTCTCTCTCGTTGCACGAGAATTACACTTTAGTGGACAACTACGTCTGGAAGCAGTTCCAATTAAAACAGAAAAAGTATGATAAATGTCACATGAACTTTGAAGTTAGCAAAATACTTAAGCAGCTTCATGCCAGCAGAACTATACAGTCCCTTATGTACAGATGGAAACTTGATGCATTCAAAACAAAATATACCAATAACATAGTGTGTCTGTGTGGAAAGAAGATAACACATAGTCAAATTCTTTCTTGCGTTAGGGTAAAACGACATATTCCAACACTATCTGTGAGTACAGTTTCTGACATATTTGCCTCATCATCATTACTGTATGAATTTTTTGTTAGCCTGTCAAAAAGTCCTATAGCGAATTACCTTTAAAATGTTATTTGACTTGTTCATTGTTGTGGTTAGTCAATTATTAGTTTTACTTTTTATTCATTTCTTCCGGATATTTACTAATTTTGTTTGTCAGTTTGTTTGTTTAAATCGATAATTATGGTAACATTATTTGTTAGTTTTACCTTCCCCTCTTCAAAACAGTTGTTTTCTGGATCATCTTTTCTCAAATTCAAAATTGACAATTTTCAAATATCTTCTTCACTCCTCCTCTATCACTCCCCCCCCCCCCCTTTTTTTTTTTTTTTTTTTTTTTGGTCTAAAATCACTTTAGTGAATAGACATTAAATCAAAGACCACCACCACCACACACACACGCACACGCACACACTACTTTACACATGCACACATACACACACACACACACACACACACACACACACACACACACACACCCCATACATACACACACACACACACACACACACACACACACAATCACACACTCAATCACACACCAGAATACACACATAATACCCCATTCATAAAACAACACACACAAAATTCAGGGAGACAACTGGGGCTTACAAGAAACCTTTCAACAAAACAGAGTCAGTAAACAGAATCATAGGACACAAATCATGACACATTTTCTTGAGTTGCTTGATGATATTTTCAACCTCATATAGTATTTTTCAATACTGGGGACACTAAAAGTCTGCATCTATTATTAACTCAACATATATTCAGCTTCCAAAATAAGAAAGATGATGTGCTTTAGCACTTTCTCTTCATGTAGATATAAACTTCTATTTATGCACTACTCATGTTTTTTTCAACAGGCCCCAATCTTCTTTCCTCCTAAAGACTTTATTTTTCCTTTTCGGTTTCTCTGTCTACCTGTCTGTCTGTCTCTGTCTCTCTTTCTGTATGTGTGTGTGTGTGTCTCTCTCTCTCTGTCTCCTCTCAAACTGACGCCCTTCAATGTTTTAGATTTACGTTATTTAGGGCATGTACCAACAAAACAATGACAGGAACCAGAAGAACAAGAAAAACAATGCAAGCTGTCTTGTCTTGTTTTGTTGAATACACGCTTGCATTGGTTTTCTTGTTCTTCTGGTTCCTGTTTGCTTGGGCGCGGGCAGTCGCACTTGTTTTGGAAAACAATGACAACAGAACTGTTTATAAAGCAGGATTAGACTTATGACAGCCTATGTTGAAAGACAAAGTTGATCCCTTGTCTTTGTTGCCTGGTTTTTATTTTCTTCACATGGCCATAAGCTCTTTCAATTAAAAAAATTCAACTTTGGCTTTAAACTGTGACTCTCTCTCTTTCTATATATATATCTCTCTCTCCTATATAGTCTCACCAATGAATTTGTTTTCACTGTCATCCTCTCCCCTCTTCTTCAGCTTGCTGCCTTCCTTGGCAGACTGGGGTTCTGGTGTCTTTTTGCCCCCTTTTTTTGGCGGAGATTTGGCACGTGCATCTTTGCCTGCTGCTTTGTCCTTCTTTGCCTTCTCTCTTTCCAGTGCAGCCTTTAATAGAAAGGACCACAAAAGACATAAGTACATAAAAACATAGATACATACACCGCTAACATATACAAAATGTTAATTAAGCATACACAGAGTGCTAGTATATGTACTTTATACAAACAAAAACTAGTGGTTTCAATAGGTAGTAGTAGTGATAGTTGTGATAGTAGTAGTAGAAGTAGGAGTATAGTAGTAGTAGTATATAGTAGTAGTAGTAGTAGCAGTAGTAGTAGTAGTAGCAGCAGCAGTAGTAGTAGTTTGTTGTTGTTGTTGTTGATGATGTTGTTGTTGTTGTTGTTGTTGTTGTAGTGATATAAATACAAGAAAGACCAGCAACAGGAGTACCAGTCGTAACGATAATAGTAGAAGCTGTCAATGCCAGCAGCAACAGCAGCATTAGCATTGGAAGCAGCAGTAATAGCCACAGTAGTAGTCATCATCATAATCACTATTTAATCCTGTGTGGTTATCTGCAGAACTGATAGCATCCTGCAACAGGATCCTCCATATCTGTCTGTCTTGGGGGTGCAGCAACAAGCAGTTGAGGCAAACTGTGGTTGGTTCAGGCTTTGACATTTGCCATTTGCTCTTCCTCTGTCAACTAAGGCATTTGCCAACTTCTAGGGTATCTTAAAGGATGGTCTTAGCGTGTTATGGTGGGTGACATGACCAAACCCAGCAAGCTTGCATTATTTCAAAGTTGCCAAAAGTGGTTTGAGTGGGCAAGGTGTTTATCTTGTTCTGGGCATAATCACTGGTTTTATGTTTGAAACAGGAGGAAATAGGATATACAAAGGAGTTTTCTCAGGCCAATGGTCACAAAGGTTTAATTTTTTTTTATCTGAATCAACAAGCAGTGTCCAAGTTTCACACCTGTAGAAAAGCATACCAACTGTATTAGTAACTGTAATAATAGCAGCAGTAACGGCAGAAACATATCATCATTACAATTGTCATTGACACAAGAAATGCAAAAAGGAAAAGGTAGTAACTATGATAGTAGTTGTCATAGCAGAAACATACAGCAATTGTCACTGGCACAAGAACAGCAAAAAGAAAACAACATCTTTATAACTGGACATTATACTTATTTCAGCTGACCTTTCTCTCTGTTTCCCTTCGCTTCACGTCCGTACTTTTCACGGTCATCAGTCGGAACTTGATCAGCTTGGCAACCAGCGGAAGTGGAATTTCTTCGCCTGCGTCAAGATGAGTCTTGCAAGGTTCGCATACTTCAAAGTTGGGTGGCACCTCTTTTGGTTTCTTATTTTTGGGGTTGCCCAGATCCCTGGCCTGTTTTGAAAACGTTATGTGTTAAAAAATAAAGTTTCTACATCTCTCTTGGAGAAAAAAAAGGTATCTCTCATTCTGTTTCTCTAAATCACATAAACACACACACGGACGCAAGCACACACACACACACACACACACACACACACACACACACACCACACACACACACACACACACACAATTAAATCTCTATATCTTTTTGAATGTAAAATTTATACATCTTCCAGATGCCCCCTTACACACACACACACACACACACACACACACACACACACACACACACACACACACATACACACACACACACACACACAATCAAATCTCAGTATCTTTTTGAATGTAAAATTCATACACCTTCCAGATCCACACACACACACACACACACACACACACACAGCACACACTCTCTCACACACACACACAGAGTCAGACAAACACACACACACACACACACACACACACACACACACACACACACACACACACACACACACACACACACACACACACACACACACACACACACACACACATACACACACACAAACACACACACTCACTCACACACACACACACACACACACACACACACACACACACACACATACACCACTTAAACACACAACACAGAGCTACCAGAAACTGACCTCATTAAACAAGCTCTCCTTGGTGACAACAGAGAAGAGACGTCGCACGCCAGTGGCAACAGTAGTTGACAAGACGTCAATGTGTTTGTAGTCATCCACCTTGTTTCCCACAATCATAGTGACGTTGGGCTTCCAGCTTTCCTGTTAATAAAAAAAACACAAAACCATTTCAACACATGACACTGAACAATGAATTGCATATGACGACATATTGTAAGGGGCCTGATAAATTTGCAAAGAGATTGCACTTTTTTATATTTTTTTAGGATCATTGCACTTGGGCACACTATTTTCTTGTAAAGCAGGGGGAAAATGTCTCCCAAGTGACTATGTACAGAAAGTGAGAATATAGAAACTGCAAAAAGGTTGCTTGCTTGATAACGTGTATCAATATCTCAAAGGAGATGGTTGAGTGATTAGTTAAAAATTCATAATGATATCCAACTTAGGTGGAACTATTCACAGGTGCTCATAGCTTAAACTCTGAATGTAATTTCAAATGTCAGCCGAGTTTCCAGACATATTAAATGATAACACCTGCCCTTGTCTGTGGATATCACCTGGTTTGGGAACCTGTAAGTGAACTACTTCTTTTATCTTTGTTCATTTGAATCATGTGATGGTTTGACATCTTTGCAATCATGTGAGTGTTGTGGGGTTTGTGAGTGGGTGAGTGATATATATATATATATATATATATATATATATATATATATATATATATAGTGTGTGTGTGTGTGTGTGTGTGTGTGTGTGTGTGTGAGTGTGTGTGAGTGTGTGTGTGTGTGTGTGTGTGTGTGTGTGTGTGTGTGTGTGTGTGTGTGTGTGTGTGTGTGTGTGCGTGTCACTGTGTGTGCGCCACTGTGTGTGTGAGTTTGTGTGTGTGTGTGTGTGTGTGTATGTGTATACGTATGTGTGTGTGTGTGTGCATGTGTATGTGTGTGTGTGTGTGTGTGTGTGTGTGTGTGTGTGTGTGTGTGTGTGTGTGTGTATGTATGTGTATGCACACATATGTCAGTAATACAATGGTGAAATGACACTGATATTCCTGTAGACCAAGTTTCTTTGCTGCATTGGAAAAGACAAACAAAACTCTTGAGTCCTGAGTCTTCAGAAAGGGATGCTCTTATCCAATACTACACAAAATGACATCACCAGAATGGTGAAACAGTAAGTTTCAGCAGTGAGAAGCCCAGTTCAATGTAACTTACTACAGACTTAAACTCACAACTGAGATTATTCATTGTAAAATTATGTCAAATGACAAAAAGGAGGGAAAAACTAGAGTTCAATGCCCGACCTCCTCCATATTTTTTACTTTGATTCTGACTATGGTGTTGACGATAGATAAACTATTCCTTCACCCTGATAGTGATAGTGACTGACTTCTGACTTCAGTTTCTGCTTAAATTTTACATCCGGCTAATCACAGCAATGGTATTTTGAAGAGGTTGTTCATTTCACCTTTTCATATCAGTATTATCTGTTACTGGAATTGCTATCTGTTGCCCTATTTATTTTATGATGTGAACATTTAATTTGCCAAAAAGTCAACAGTTACCGCCTGTTACGTGTCACTCTGGATGTTCTAAACTTATCACACAAGGAGGCAGACAAAACCAAGTCAGAATGCAAAGCTGGAATAAACTGTCAGAAACTTGCAAAGAGGTATCAGTATATGAGTATACATCAACATGAAGTGGACATGTTTGGTGTTTGATGTTTGTTCAAGTGGGGTTCATCACACTAAGACAATTCCTTATGTGTTCCACCTAATTCTGCTAAAAAAATCTCCCAGCAGTTATCTGGCAGATTCCCTGAGCCTGCACAAAACCCTATGAACTGGCAAGGTCTTGAAATAGGGAGAAGCTAGAAGGACTGTGAAACACTATGCTGACACCACCAGACTGATGGAAATTTTAAAATGGGCAGCAAACAGGCAGTTTTTAATGATGTGGAGTGGGGTTGAACTCAAGACATCAGATTGTAAGTCCATGGCGCTATCAAAGGAACCACCTTGCCCCAAAAAAGGACACGTTTAGCGGACAGAAAACCTCAATGGCGTGCGGCGATGTTGAGTATGACTATGATAGTATGAACAAGTAAACAAAAATAAAGCCAAACACTGATTTGTATGTATTGCAACGATCACTGTCAATATCTTCTTACACAATACCAACAATCCAGAATTAACGATGGACATTTCCATCTCTGTAAAACGAAATCCAAAACGTTAGGCCTATATGATTATACTACTAAATACGAATAAACACTGAAACAGCAGGCCTACCTCTTCAAAACTGGCAGAATTTAATGCCTGTTCCCATTTTGCACCTCCCACAGTACCAGTGCCACTTTTCGCACGCTTGCCTGCTTTAGACATGGTTTATGTGGACTGATCTTCACCTCACATCGAAAAATATCGGATGCAAGAACTACGAAGTTCCAGAGTGGTTACTGAGCCACCATGTTGTGTTAATGTTGCTAAGTTGTCTGAGCATGCGCATTAAACTACAACGTTAAACAGCCTTACTTCCGTAGTAAATAGACTTGGTCAACCTATGAAATCTGAACAGTGTCTGGGAGGCCAAAGGCTTGGATCCCTTCGTTTCTCTCATTCCATTGACCATGTAGAAAGAAGGTGCAAATCGAAGGCAGAAAATAACATACACAACAAAACATATCGAAGCAGAGAGTGTGTGTGCTCGCTGCGTTTATTTTTGATTTTCCACATTCTCCCAAATTGGCCAGAAGACAGCCTACAAAATAAAATCAGACGAGAAGTTCAAAACAGATCAAACTCAACCACAACAAAAGGCGGGTGCCCTTACAGCCGCTCTGTGTCGCGTCAGCTCGCTTTTTCCAACATTACACAACGTATTTTGATTGAGGAATCGGTGCGCTAAATCTGTTTTAAAAAAAAAAATCACTAAATCAGTCTGCAGAATTGGAGACACCCAAGGCTCGATGTAAATCACAGGACGTTACGCGCTCGCGTGTGCGCGCCTGTGTGCGTGTGCAGGCAGGCGCGTGCACACTTGCGTGTGTAAGAATGTGTGTGTGTGTGCGCGCGCGTACGTGTGCTATGTTTGCATGTGTGTGTGTGTGTGTGTGTGTGTGTGTGTGTGTTGTGTGTGTGTGTGTGTGTGTGTGTGTGTGTGTGTGTGTGTGTGTGTGTGTGTGCAATAGTTGTACATAAAATCATAATCAATATTATGAATGACAATAAAAACACATCACAGAAAAATTCGAATTCATATACAGAAAAAAACTATAACTTCAATGTCACAGTATTAACACCTTGACAATCAAAATTACATCACAGATTATGATGCATTCGCATATCACATATCACAGTTTACATTCAAAAAAGGTTAAGAAATTTCTTAAAGGATTTCAGTCCCTTTCCCATTCAATTTCTCCCCTAACCCCTCCTCAGCTATACACAAACATACAGTGATACACACACATGCTCACTTATGCACACACACACACACACAGACACACACACACACACACACACACACACACACACATATGCACGCACACACACACACCTCGCTTTATAGGCCCTGAAACAAAATACTATCATACAGGCAGGAGAAATTAGTCTAATGACAGACTTGCAAACTTAAGTTCTTCAGGTTAGATGAGTTTGAAAGAGGTGGGTGTTCAGGTGCTGTTTGGAGGTTGAGAAACACTGTTTTTCTAAGAGACAACGGTAGAGAGTTCCATACATTTGGGCCAAAGACAGGGAAAATTTTACCAAAGGTGTCGAGAGAGACGCAAGGAACAGTCAACAGTGAGGTGTCAGAAGAGCGGAACGTTCGAGAAGGTTTGTAAGTCTGCAGGAGGCTGGCAAGATAGGATGTTATGTTTTCATGATAAATACACTGAAAGCAGAAACAGGCAACTTTATACTGAATCCTAGCCTTTACCGGGAGCCAGTGAAGTGTTCTAAGTAGAGATTTTGCACTCTCACGCCTAGGCTGAAAGTTGGAGGAAAGATCGTAAACAATCTTCGTTACGCGGATGATACCGTGGTAATTACAAAAACTGAACAAGACCTCAAGAATATTGTAAATACGACAGAAACACTTGTGGGACATTATGTAAGGCAATAGAAATTTAAGCATCTATACTAAGTCACAACAAGAAAGCTAGAGGGGGAAAGAGCACCAGGTAGACCCAAGGAGAAAATGTTTGACCGTTGTGCAGAATGGGTGTGGACAAAAAGGGCAGGAGATACACTAGCAGCGACAAATGATGGGCTCGTTTGAAGGGCCGTGATCGCTAACACCGTGCGCCGATGCACATGAAAGTTTAGCGGTCTATGGGGCATAACTCGTACATTGTCATTGAAATTAAGAAGGACGTGAAGGTTGTCTCTCTTCTAATTATTATTTTTAGACCAGCCAATCTATTCCGTCAAGTTAAAGGTCTATTTGTCTGCCTGTTTTTGTCTTGGGGCTATTACAACCCATTTGCTTTATTTGGTGGTCGGTTCCTGGCAGTCATTCTCCTTTTATGACTAATAAACCACATAAGACTGCTTTCCTAGACTAAAAGGGATTTTTTCCGCTCATGCTTGTCCTTCAATGCGATGAGATCACATCACGAATGACAAAGTCAAAAGAAGAATTCAAAATGAAATCGGGCCTTACGCTGACCTCCTGACCTTAGTAAGACGACGCAAACTAACATGGTATGGACACATCACTCGATCATCCGGCCTTGCCAAGACAATCCTGCAAGGCACAGTCTCGGGAGGAAAGAAAAGAGGCAGACAAAAGAAGAGATGGGAAGATAATATTCGAGAGTGGACGAGCCTGGAGCTGAGGGATACCCTAAGGAAAGCGGAGAGCAGGGAGGAGTGGAGAAGGGTTGTTGTCAAGTCTTCGGAGGCGCCCCGACGGACGGCCAGTCTAAGGGATCGGTGACAGTTACGGTGACGGATATCCTTCAAAATCTTTGTTATTATTATTAATGTTCTTTTTTTTTAATTTATAACATTCAGTGGGTGCTCTGTCATATTTTTAGGTGATTTTCTTGTTACACTTTGTCGAGTTTTGCCACCTTATCTTTAGGTGGATTGCTCTGCGTATTTGTGGATACCCCTCTGCTTCTTGCTATCCCATGCAGCAAGGTCTTGTGGGGTCTACCTATAGCTAATGTGTCACCTATCGTAGGAGCACAGGCTCTTCCCGTCGAAGGACCTAAAATACTGATAGAGTGCCCTGAGAGTGGTCCTAGGCTGCTCCCCAAACCCGAACAGTTGTTTTTAAAACTTGTGTTGCAGGCTTATTACTCAAAGGTTTCGTAAGACCTAACAGTTTATTCTGTTGGGTAAAAGTCTGTTGTGGTCTGCTTGCTTTTGTCTTCCTGTCTCTTCATACAATCGTAACGGAGACAACCCTCGTTTTGCCTCTCTTGGGGCAGAGAAAGGATGGTTTCCTACTTTTTCTCTGCTCGAGGCTATGATACTCTGTCTACATTGCTTTATTTTTGAGTGGCTAATATTAAGATTAATTAACCCTTTGACTCCCGCACCCTGTCCACCAGCATCCTGCATTGTCAACCATGCTAGCAAAGCAAAAACTTAATCCTTTGATTCCCTCATCCTATCCATCAGCTTCCTGCAGGAAGCTGGTGGATAGGGTGAGGGAACTAAAGGGTTAAGTTTTGCAGTTGGTGGATGGGGTGCAGGATCAATGTAGGGTTAATGTTCGTGGACATTAATCTGCGCAGGCTTTCAACCGAGCCAGTGGAAATCATTCATGAAGCAAGCTACTCGACTGAATTATTAAAAACAAGGAAAGGTACACTAACGAACAAAATAGGACCGCCAGAAACTTTATGTCCAAAAAGTGCCAGATGCTGAGAAGTCCACCCACAGGAAACCCACATTTGGGAAAGCAGACATAGGCCTATTCTCAGTCAGCCATACAATATGTATGTATGTATGTATGTATGTATGTATGTATGTATGCATGTATGTATGTATGTATGTATGTATGCATGTATGTATGTGCGTATGTATGTATGTATGTAGGTATGTATGTATATACATATATATATATATATATATATATATATATGTATATACATACATACATACATACATACATATATATATATGTATATATATATGTGTGTGTGTGTGTGTGTGTGTGTGTGTGTGTGTGTGTGTGTGTGTGTGTGTGTGTGTGTGTGTGTGTGTGTGTGTGTGTGTATACATATATTCCCATGGACGAAGACGATGATGACAATAACGTGAACCATGAAATCATCAGTGACCTGTTGGAATGTTAACCTGTTGGAATGTTAACCTGTTGTGTTAACTTACTATGTTCAGCCCGTGTCTTGCAGCCCTGTTTTGAGTTCTTGTGGCAAATAATTGGGTTCTGGGTTCTGGAATAAATATAAGAAAAAGGTGTGTTCATGTTTGCCATGCATTGCATCGTACCGTACCGTACCGTACCGTACCATATCGTATCGTATCGCCTCGTATGGTATGGTATGGTATGGTACGGTACGGTCCGGTATGGTATGGTATGGTATGGTATGGTATGGTATGGTATGGTATGGTATGGTATGGTATGGTATGGTATGGTATGGTATGGTATGGTATGGTATGGTATGGTATGGCATGGCATGGTATGGTATGGTATGGTATGGTATGGTATGGTATGGTATGGTATGGTATCGATATGTATGGTATGGTATGGTATGGTATGGTATGGTATGGTATGGTATGGTATGGTATGGTATGGTATATGGTATCGATATCGTATGGTATGGTATGGTATGGTATGGTATGGTATGGTATGGTATCAATATCGTATGGTATGGTATGGTATGGTATGGTATGGTATGGTATGGTATGGTATGGTATGGTATGGTATGGTATGGTATGGTATGGTATGGTATGGTATGGTATGGTATGGTATCGTGTCGTGTCGTGTCGCTGGACAGGACACGTTGTCCGTGTAGAGGATAACCACATCCTAAAGAAGACCCTGTACAAAGAGCTGACACAAGGATACCGTAACCAGAGAAGACCACCCAAGCGATACAAAGATACCCTGAAAGGCCAACTGCATCAGTTTTGACATCAGCGTCAACGCCTGGGAAAATACTGCCCGCAGGACAGTAAGTTGGCGGCGACAGCAGTGCACGCAGGGCACATTCAGATTTAATCTTTTGACTCCTGCATCCTATCCACCAACTGCAAAAAGTTAACCCTTTGACTCCCTCACTCTATCCATCAGCTTCCCACAGGGAAACTGGTGGATAGGGTGTGGGAATCAAAGGGTTAACGTTTTGCTTTGCTGACATGGTTGACGATGCAAGATGCTGGTGGACAGGGTGCAGCAATCAAAGGGTTAAACAACATTGAACAGCTGCTATTCAACAAACGAGGGATATGCGGAAACCGAACCCAAGGCTGCAGGATTCTTTCCCATTGGAACGCCTACATAGGTGATAAGGATCGATAGGCCTGTGTCTACTATTCTGTGGGTGTCGACAGGACAGTCCATCAATCTGCCTGTTGTTGTCCACTGTACATATATTGTGACGACCAC
Source organism: Monoplex corrugatus (assembly GCA_030674185.1). Lineage (NCBI taxonomy): Eukaryota > Metazoa > Mollusca > Gastropoda > Littorinimorpha > Ranellidae > Monoplex > Monoplex corrugatus. The sequence goes on from CM060311.1 coordinate 16,019,543, forward strand.
AAGTTATTGAGTTTATTTTTTGCGTTTGTATTTGTTTATATCAACACGCAAAGCCAGAAAAAGACTGAGACAGCCGAGATGTGGTTTCTAAGAAGATTGTTGAAAGTTCCATGGACAGCAAAGAAAACAAACGAGACAGTCTTGATGGAGGCAGACACAAGAAGATCACTGAGAAGGAAGATAAGGAAAAGACAGGCAATATTTATAGGCCATTTTGTGAGGAAATGGGAATTAGAGCACCTGGTCAAAACAGGAAAGCTGGAGGGAAAGAGAGCACCAGGTAGACCCAAGGAGAAAATATTGGACGGACTTGCAGGGTGGCTGAGGACAGAGAGGGTGGAAGATGTGCTTGCGGCGGCGACAAGGGATAAATACATATGGAGGGCCATGATCGCCAACGCCATGCGGCAGGGCACATGACGATGATGATGATTTGTTTGTATTAATCTTTTATTTTGTCATAATGAATTTACCACGTGAATTTCTAGCTCCTCACCCCTGGGAGAGCGCTTTGTTATACTGCAGTGCCACCTTTTCGTTTTTCTTATAGGTTTACGTGTAGATCTGTTTTTGCATACCCGATAAAAACGGATTGTTTTCTACAGAATTGTGCTGACAGCTCCTCTGTTGCCATATATTTGCTTAGTTCATGCTGCAGACGGGACTTCGGTTTATCATCTCATCCATTTGTGTGTGTGGAGGAATGTGTGTGTGTGTGTGTGTGTTGCGCGCGCGTGTGTGTGTGTGTGTGTGTGTGTGTGTGTGTGTGTGTGTGTGGGTGGTGGATGTGTGTGTGTGTGTGTGTGTGTGTGTGTGTGTGTGTGTGTGTGTGTGTGTGTGTGTGGTGTGTATGTGTGTGTGTGTGTGTGTGGTGTATGCGTGTGTACGCCTCGAGTGCATGCGTGTGAGTGCGTGTGTATGTGTGTGTGGGGCGGTGTATGTGTGTGTGTGCGTCTGTGTGTGTGCGTGTGGTGTGTGTGTGTCCCTCTGTGGTGTGTGTGTGTGTGTGTGTGTGTGTGTGTGTGTGTGTGTGTGTGTGTGGTGGTGTGTGTGTGTGTGTGTGTGTGTGTGTTGTGTGTGTGTGTGTGGTGTGTGTGTCCCCCAATTTCTACGCCAATTTAATGGTCACAAAATCTTGGACAATGTCTCACAATGCTATGATGATGATGATGATGATGACAGTCATGATATATGGAGTTCCATCTAGGATTGAGACTGCGCGACAAGGCTGTATTCTACGCTTACTTTCAAAATATATTAACCAGGGGATCCTTTACATTCCAAACACTACTCTTATCTAGTGCATCGTAGTTTTAATTTTAGCCCTGTACCCTCTTCAGGATAGAACAATATTAATATGGCATGACCACTTTTCAGAATTGCAGAATTCATATCTTCCTGCTCTGACATCATATTACTCAAAAACACTTATGATGTCATTTTAGTCAGTTCATTCCTTTTCACACAGACGGAGCACAGGAAGTTTCAGTCGTTTTCCCTAATTTGTATATTGGTGTTTGTTTTGATCTTACCGTTTGACAAAGCAGTGGCAAAATTTGGCACTGTTTGTCAGTTGTATAAATACGCGTTCTTATTCTTTTTTCTGTTTTTTCCCCCTGTTATGTTGCTTGAAAGCTGGCAGTCACACTTGTTTTGGATTTCAAAACTATAGGCTATATTCTGTCATAACCAGCCTGTAATCAGACACGTGGCATCAGTAAAACTTTCAGCAACATCCTCAATGACGCATTCATGAGTGAATGAGATCGACTGTGTGGTCTCAGCCTGTCTAATAGTCCAAAGCTACAGCACGTTCAAGCTGGTTAGGTCTAGTAGGGAAAGGAGTAGAAGAGAGCAGAGTGAGAGAGAGAGAAGGATACCCACAATGATTTGTAGGTCTGATGCATAAAAACTCTGTTATACCTACAGTTAAACTTGTAATCACCTCAGTCTACATGTTACGACTACAGCTAAATTTACACTGTATCCAGTCTTTAACTGTATCCACAGTCTAACATGTATACTAACTGTATACCTACAGTCTAAAACACTGTATACCTACAGTCTAAACACTTGTACCACAGTCTAAAACACTGATACTACAGTCTAAAACACTGTACCTACAGTCTAAAACACTGTTACCTATACAGTCTAAAACACTGTATACCACAGTCTAAACACTGTATACCTACAGTCTAAAAAACTGCACACATACAGTCTAAAACACTGCTATCCTACAGTCTAAAACACTGACCTACAGTCTAAAACACTGTAACCTACAGTCTAAAACACTGATACCTACAGTCTAAACACTGTATACCTACAGTCTAAAACACTGTATACTACAGTCTAAAACACTGTATACCTACAGTCTAAACACTGTACCTACAGTCTAAACACTGTATACTCTCTAATAAAACATACTCAAAACACTTACACATACAGTCTAAAACACTGTATACCACAGTCTAAAACACTACACACACAGTCTAAACACTGTATACCTACAGTCTAAAACACTGTATACCTACAGTCTAAAACACTGTATACCTACAGTCTAAAACATCTTAAAACCTACTCCTAATCTAAAACTGTATACACAGTCTAAAACACTGATACCTACAGTCTAAAACACTGATACATACAGTCTAAAACATGATACTACAGTCTAAAAACTGATACCTACAGTCTAAAACACTGTATACCTACAGTCTAAAACACTTATACTACAGTCTAAAACACTTATACACTACAGTCTAAAACCTGTATACACTAAACTAACACATCTAAACACATCTAAAACATCTAAACCACGTCTAAACCTACAGCTAAAACATGTTACCACTAAAACACTGTATACCTACAGTCTAAAACATTATACCTACAGTCTAAAACACTGTATACCACAGTCTAAAACACTGTAATACCACAGTCTAAAACACTGTATACCACAGTCTAAACACATGTAATACATATCTACAGTCTAAAACTACTACATTAACACATCTTAAAACACTGTAAACCTACAGTCTAAAAACATGTATACCTACAGTCTAAAACACTGTATACCTACGTCTAAAACACTTATACCCACAGTCTAAAACACTGTATAACCTACAGTCCTAAACACTGTATACCTACAGTCTAAAACACTGTATACCTACAGTCTAAAACACTTAACCTACAGTCTAAAACACTGTATACCTACAGTCTAAAACACTGTATACCTACAGTCTAAAACACTGTATACCTACAGTCTAAAACACTGTATACCTACAGTCTAAAACACTGTATACCTACAGTCTAAAACACTGTATACTACAGTCTAAAACACTGTAACCACAGTCAAAACACTGTATATCCTACAGCTAAAACACTGTATACCTACAGTCTAAACACTGTATAACCTACATGTCTAAAACACTGTATACCTACAGTCTAAAACACTGTATACCCATACAGTCTAAAACACTGTATACCTACAGTCTAAAACACTGTATACCCACAGTCTAAAACACTGTATACCTACAGTCTAAAACACTGTATACACGTCTAAACACTGTAACACAGCTAAAACACACTCTCAAAAACCTACAGTCTAAACACTGTATACCTACAGTCTAAAAACTGTATACCTACAGTCTAAAACACTGTATACCTACAGTCTAAAACACTGTATACCTACAGTCTAAAACACTGTATACCTACAGTCTAAAACACTGTATACCTACAGTCTAAACACTGTATACCTACAGTCTAAAACACTGTATACCTACAGTCTAAAACACTGTATACCTACAGTCTAAAACACGTATACCACAGTCTAAAACACTGTATACCCACAGTCTAAAACACTGTATACCTACAGTCTAAAACACTGTATACCTACAGTCTAAAACACTGTATACCTACAGTCTAAAACACTGCTATACCTACAGTCTAAAACACTGTATACCTACAGTCTAAAACACTGTATACCTACAGTCTAAAACACTGTATACCACAGTCTAAAACACTGTATACCTACAGTCTAAAACACTGTAACCCACAGTCTAAAACACTGTATACCTACAGTCTAAAACACTGTATACCTACAGTCTAAAACTGTATACCTACAGTCTAAAACACTGTATACCTACAGTCTAAAACACTTATACCACAGTCTAAAACACTGTATACCTACAGTCTAAAACACTGTATACTACAGTCTAAAACATGTATACCTACAGTCTAAAACACTTATACCTACAGTCTAAAACACTGTATACCACAGTCTAAAACACTGTATACCACAGTCTAAAACACTGTATACCTACAGTCTAAAACACTTATACCTACAGTCTAAAACACTGTATACCACAGTCTAAAACACTGTATACCTACAGTCTAAACACTCTATACCTACAGTCAAAACACTGTATACCTACAGTCTAAAACACTGTATACCTACAGTCTAAAACACTGCAACTACAGTCTAAACACTGTATACCTACAGTCTAAACACTCTATACCTACAGTCTAAAACACTGTATACCTACAGTCTAAAACACTGTATACCTACAGTCTAAAACACTGTATACCTACAGTCTAAAACACTGTATACCCACAGTCTAAAACACTGTATACCTACAGTCTAAAACACTGTATACCTACAGTCTAAAACACTGTATACCTACAGTCTAAAAACACTGTATACCTACAGTCTAAAACACTGTATACCCTACAGTCTAAACACTGATACCTACAGTCTAAAACACTGTATACCTACAGTCTAAAACACTGTATACCTACAGTCTAAAACACTGTATACCTACAGTCTAAAACTATACCTACTCTAACTTATACCTACAGTCTAAAACACTGTATACCTACAGTCTAAAACACTGTATACCTACAGTCTAAAACACTGTATACCTACAGTCTAAAACACTGTATACCTACAGTCTAAAACACTGTATACCTACAGTCTAAAACACTGTATACTACAGTCTAAAACACTGTATACCTACAGTCTAAAACACTGTATACCTTAACATTACCTACACTAAAACACTGTATACCTACAGTCTAAAACACTGTATACCTACAGTCTAAAACACTGTATACCTACAGTCTAAAACCTGTATACCTACAGTCTAAAACACTGTATACCTACAGTCTAAAACACTGTATACCTACAGTCTAAAACACTGTATACCTACAGTCTAAAACACTGTATACCTACAGTCTAAAACACTGTATACCTACAGTCTAAAACACTGTATACCTACAGTCTAAAACACTCTATTAACTCCTACAGTCTAAACACTGTATACCTACAGTCTAAAACATCTTATACCTACAGTCTAAAACACTGTATACCTACATACAGTCTAAAACACTGTATACCTACAGTCTAAACACATGTATACCTACAGTCTAAAACACTGTATACCTACAGTCTAAAACACTGTATACCTACAGTCTAAAACACTGTATACCTACAGTCTAAACACTGTATACCTACAGTCTAAAACTAACTACATCTAAACCTTACTACAGTCTAAAACACTGTATACCTACAGTCAATATAATAACACTGACTACCTACAGTCTAAAACACTTATACCTACAGTACCTAATAAAACACTGTATACCTACAGTCTAAAACACTGTATACCACTAGTCTAAACACTGTATACCACAGTCTAAAACACTGTATACTACACTACACAGTCTAAAACACTGTATACCTACAGTCTAAAACACTGTATACCTACAGTCTAAAACACTGTATACCTACAGTCTAAAACACTGTATACCTACAGTCTAAAACATCTGTATTACCACAGTCTAAACACTGTATACCTACAGTCTAAAAACACTGCATACCTACAGTCTAAAACATGTATACCTACAGTCTAAAACACTGTATACCTACAGTCTAAAACACTGTATACCTACAGTCTAAAACACTGTATACCTACAGTCTAAAACACTGTATACCTACAGTCTAAAACACTATAAGTTACACTATACAGTCTAAAACACTGTATACCTACAGTCTAAAACACTGTATACCACTAAACAGTCTATAAAGCTACCTGTATACCTACAGTCTAAAACACTGTCATACCTACAGTCTAAAACACTGTATACCTACAGTCTAAAACACTGTTATACCTACAGTCTAAAACACTGTATACCCACAGTCTAAAACATGTATACCTACAGTCTAAAACACTGTTACCTACAGTCTAAACACTGTATACCTACAGTCTAAAACAACTCGTCTAATACTATACCTACAAAACACTGTTTACCTACAGTCTAAACACTTATACCACAGTCTAAAACACTGTATACCTACAGTCTAAAACACTGTATACCTACAGTCTAAAACACTTACCTACAGTCTAAAAACACTGTATACCTACAGTCTAAAAACTGTATACCCACAGTCTAAACACTGTATACCTACAGTCTAAAACACTGTATACCCACAGTCTAAAACACTGTATACCTACAGTCTAAAACACTGTATACCTACAGTCTAAAAAATCACACTGTATACCCTACAGTCTAAAACTAACTAGTTAAATACCTACAGTCTAAAACACTGTATTACCTACAGTCTAAAACACTGTATACCCACAGTCTAAAACTACTGTATACCTACAGTCTAAAACACTCGTATACCCACAGTCTAAAAACACTGTCATACCTACAGTCTAAAACACTGTATACCTCACAGTCTAAAACACTGTATACCTACAGTCTAAAACACTGTATACCTACAGTCTAAAACACTACACAGTAAAAACTGTATACCTACAGTAACATAAAACACTGTATACCTACAGTCTAAAACACTGTATACCTACAGTCTAAAACACTGTATACCACAGTCTAAAACACCTGTATACCTACAGTCTAAAACACTGTATACTACAGTCTAATAAAACCTATACCACAGTCTAAAACACTGATACTACATCTAAAACACTGTATACCTACAGTCTAAAACACTGTATACCTACAGTCTAAAAACACTGTATAACCTACAGTCTAAAACACTGTATACCACAGTCTAAAACACTATAACCTAGTCTAAAACACTATATACCTACAGTCTAAAAACTGTATACCCACAGTCTAAAACACTGCATACCTACAGTCTAAAACACTGTATACCGACAGTCTAAAACACTCTATACCCACAGTCTAAAACACTGTATATACCTACAGTCTAAAACACTTATACCCACAGTCTAAAACACTGCATACCTACAGTCTAAAACACTGTATACCTACAGTCTAAAACACTGTATACCTACAGTCTAAAACACTATATACCTACAGTCTAAAACACTGTATACCCACAGTCTAAAACTCTGTATACCTACAGTATAAATAAACTGTATACCTACTGTCTAAAACAAACAACAGGAGACAATTGAATTTTATGCATTTGCTTGTTTCTTTGCTTATTAGCTTACCTGTTTGTCTGGGATTCTGATTATTTACATGAATATTAGTTTGAAATGGTTATTGATTTTCGTCTCTTCCCCTCTAGCCCACTCTCCCAATTTACTAGCTCCCCCTCCAGCTCCATTCTCTACCTTTAAGACTTCCCCTAATTCACTTAAATCGTCGTTTTCATATGATGTCTTTGCCCCATTTGTACAAAGACATACATATATATCTATATGCAAGCCTGTTTCTGTGTCTCACAGTCATACAGACGACCATTTCAGTATACAATCCCCTTCTTCGTTTGGTCGCTTGTTTGGTTGGTTTAATACTTGGTTTTCACTGTTTCCTCAATCTGTAGTTTGTATGTTTTTAATGCCTTTGTGATTATTTTTTTGTTTCTTTATTTTTAATTAGTGGATTTCGTTTCTATGTTTCTATCTTTATATTATCCGTGTATATTAGGAAGTACTAGCCGTCAGACAAGTCAACTAGGGCCTAGATCTAGTTTTTAACAAAAAATGTTTTAGGTTTTAAGTTTACTTATTTTGTACAGGTCTAGACTCTACGTCTTAGGTTTTCAGAAAATCTGAGCATTTGTATGATTTACAAAAGCGTTCCATGTGGCAAAACTACGCTCGAAGTTATGCTTCACGGTATTACATGGAAACATATCTCATTTGTGTATTCCAAAACAGAACTAAAGAATACCGGTACCTCTGTAGCGTCTCACCCTCTTTAACTGAATAGTTCGATTCAAACTAGGGGCAGCAACGCTTCTTGTAAGCAAAGCGTTGTTAAGAACTAAGTTACTTCCCTTGTTCTACTTGGCGTTTGACTTTTTTTTTTTTTTTTTTTTTTTCTTCTTCTCTAAATATAGTCTCGAGGATGAATAACAGGACGTCGGCAAAGACGTTATAAATACAACTTTGGCCGTCGGACAGGTTTCTTCCTCTCAGGGACCGGTAGCTCTGTCAATCCTGGAGGTTTCGAGTTACTCCCCTTATCGCAAAGTTTTACTCTTTCTGAACTCTCTCTCTCTCTCTCTCTCTCTCTCTCTCTCTCTCTCTCTCTCTCTCTCTCTCTCTCTCTCTCTCTCTCCACCCTCTTTCTCTGTGTGTCTGTATGTGTGTGAATTCAATATTCAGAACACAATTATTTGCCACAAGAACCCAAGATAGGGCTACACGACACGGCCTGGCAATAAGTTGACAGTTAATGATTCTAACAGTTTTTGATTTCACTTCGTCATCACCACCGCCATTACTACCACAATCACCACCCTTCTCCACCACCACCACCTCCTCCTCCTCCTGCTCCTCATCAATGGGAATATCAATGTATGAGTGACCAAAAATCCTCAGTTTTTCCATATGCATGCAAGCATATATTTTGCTTGCAAACTCTCAAGTGCTTCACTTTATTTAGCAGAATGGATTTATGGTTGTAGATTGTTGGAGGTAAATATATATATATAAGGGGCTGGAACTAAACAGCAGGAAGACTGAAGTCATGGTGATCAGTAAAAAACATGAAATCCCCTCATGCAAAATAACAGCAAATGGCACAACCTTGACACAGGTTGAGAAATTCAAATACCTGGGAACGATCATTTCATCAGACGGCAGATGCACATCAGAAATAGCCGGCAGAATCGGCCAAGCCAAAACAGCACTCAAGAAGATGACAAGCATTCTTACCAACAAATGCCTATCAATTAACATCAGGAAGAGAGTTCTTGAATGTTATATAGAACCAATACTGTTGTACGGATGCGAGGCGTGGACAGTCAACAAACAAAGCCAGAACAAGATTGAGGCAGCCGAGATGTGGTTTCTAAGAAGAATGTTGAGGGTTCCATGGATAGCAAAGAAAACAAACGAGACAGTCTTGATGGGGGCAGACACAAGTAGATCACTCATAAGGAAGATTAGGAAAAGACAGGCAACATTTATAGGCCATTTTATGAGGAAGGGGGATTTGGAGCACCTGGTCACAGTGGGAAAGCTGGAGGGAAAGAGAGCTCCGGGTAGTCCCAGGGAGAAAATGCTGGACGGACTTGCAGAATGGCTGGGGACGGGGAGGGTGGGGAAGATACTAGAGGCAACGAGAGATAGAGGCAGATGGAAGTCCATGATCGCCAACGCCATGCGGCAGGGCACCTGATGATGATGATATATATATATATATATATATATATATATATATATATATATATATTAGTATTGTTGTATGTAGTATGATGTGTTGTGTGTGTGTGGTGTGTGTTGTGTGTGTGTATGTATATGTATATTGTTTCTAATCTTTTCTATCAGTTTTAATCTTCTTTTGTATTTAATACAATTATCCAGGCAATGAAATGTATCTTCAGTCACACCACAAACTGTATATTTAGGAGTGTTTGTATATCTGTCTCTTTGAGTTTCTTTGGTTATGTGCACTGACTTAAAGTTTGTGTAAAGATTATATATGGGTAGATTTTTAATCTATTAGATAAAGTTGTAAACGGGTCTTGGTTGTGATTTTATCAAAGAAAAATAACTTTGATGTGTTTGTACTTTTTTGTGTGTGTTGATTCAGAAACAGACATATTTGTATTCTATTTCTTTTTTTTTATCCATTCATAGCTGAGTACATGGACAGGAGGCTGCAGGCACACATCGACGTTTCTTTGGACGAGATTCGCTTCCATATGAAACTCGTGCAATCGGATTGGAAAGCGAAGCTGTATCTCAATCAGGCCTTCATATTTGTAATATCAGTTTGTTTTGTGTAGCCCGCCGAAGGTTCAAACCCATGTGTGTGTGTGTGTGTGTGTGTGTGTGTGTGTGT
>CM060311.1:16034826-16062326 GCA_030674185.1 Monoplex corrugatus
GGAATGAATTCTATATGCACTAACGTCACAGATGTCATGTGATGGAGAAGACCCAGAATGATCACGGCACAAGCCTCAAGCCTGCACATAAACCCACGAGCTTGCCAGGTCCTGAGGTATTACCTAAATAGTTTCATTACTCTGGGGTCGTAGGAGAGTGACGTGGTAGAGACCTCAACTTTTCCCGGGGCCAGCACCACGAGAGCGGGCGCCCATTCCCTCTCCCTCGCTTCAAATTCACAATCATATTCACTTTTTTTTTTTAACCAAGACTTCAGAAAGGCAAGATGGCTAACTGGTCGTCAAGCGGTGGGACCTGAGAAATCAACCAATCTCTTCAATGTTTTATACCAAGGCAGCCGGGCAATGCACTGGTGATGAAAGTCATATCCTTAATCAAGATCATCGGACTGACTGTTTAGGCGTAACCATGCTCGAACGCGAAACGAAAACTGAATGAATAGATAAATACGATAACAGATGAAGAAATGAATGAAAACAAAAACAAAACTGATGGAAAAACAAAACATTGTTAGTCCCTCCTTGTCAGTTTTGACTGTTAGTCCCTCCTTGTCAGTTTTGACAGACAGAATGCAGTTGTTGTTTATGTCCGGGTTTCATCATCACTTTGTTTCCTTTTCGCTGTCCGTTGGCGTTGTCAAAACTGATGTGTTCAGAGCTGCGTGAAGAGAAATTAACTTTCAGCTTGTTTATGTTCTGTGTTATTGATGTTGAGGGCTGCTATATCTGCAGCCTGAGTTTGTCAATAAACATTTGCATAAACCATAAAGAAATGACATTTCCTGCTGTTGCTCTCTCTCTCTCTCTCTCTCTCTTTTCTTTCTCCCCCTCTCTCTGTGTGTTAAAGATTAGTAATGTGTTATGTATTAGTGTGGACCCTCCATGGGTGAGGGCTGGATGTAAAAAAGCTCTATTCCTTCACCCTCAGAAATAAAAGGTGTTTTCTTGTTTTTCTTCTCTCTCTCACTGTCTCTTTCTCTGTCTGTCTCTCTGTCTGTCTGTCTGTCTGTCTGTCTGTCTCTGTCTCTGTCTCTCAGTGTTTATATTATAAAGGCTCTTTTTATTTTATTTTTCCACGCAATTACTATCAGAATAAATTTGATAAATAGATACGTCAGAAACGAACAAAACACTGAAGCGACAATTACCAGATAATAGATGATAGTCTGTTCTCTGAATCTCTTGAATACAGGTTTCTGTGTATATAAGCATCGTCTCTGACATTTCTCTATTACACTGAGATTTACACTTGCCTAATGCCGCAAAACTATGAAACAACAGGCAAGCAGTCTGCATCTTTAAGTTAAGAAGAAACACCACGAGGGTGAGGATGGGACCTGGAGCACCAATGCCTCGCCACTCTCAGGACACTCACCTCCCAAGCTCCCGAAGCCAATCACCTCTTCAAGCAAAGGGGGACTGTTCATGCGTTGCATGACCCATTCGGATCCGGTCATCATTTATCCCGTTTACAAACCGAATGGCAAGGTGGGGTGATGACAAACCCATGGACACAGCCACACAACTCAAAGAAAAAAAAAAGAAGACGCATGAAGGTTCAGTTGATCCAGAAGTTCGTGATGACGTGATTCGCAAAGGCTGAGACAGCAGTGAACCTTTTCCACAACTGCTCTGCTGGCCAGACTGCTTTTTTTTCAGTTTCAGTTTCTCAAGATGACGTCTCCGCGCTTCGAACGAATTCCATATGCACTAACGTCACAGGTGCCATGTGTATGGTGATCGTGGCACAAACCTTAAGCCTGCAAATAGACCCATGAGCTGGCCAGGTCCTGAGGCCTAAGTTAGACTATGTTTAACGTAGTCTGTATTTTATACTGGCATTTTATCAGCCTACCACTGGAATAATCTTGGTTACATGTAAATGACATGTATATGTGTGGGTCAGACTGTGAGCTGTGCACAAGTCTGGGACATCAAGTGTGCTACTGCACACTACTTGGGCCAGCAGAACACTGATAGGCCTCTGGGGAGATTTACTGTTGCTTTTATTTTTGTTGATACAGGTTGATAAGTTTAAATATCTGGGAACCATCATCTCACCAGACGGCAAATGCATATCAGAAATAGCCAGCAGAATCAGCCAAGCCAAAACAGCATTCAAGAAGAAGATGAAAAGCATTCTTACCAACAAATGCCTATCAATTAACATCAGGAAGAGAGTTCTTGAATGTTATATAGAACCGATAATGTTATACGGTTGTGAGGCATGGACAGTCAACAAGCAAAGTCAGAACAAGATTGAGGCAGCCAAGATGTGGTTTCTGAGAAGAATGTTGAGAGTTCCATGGACAGCAAAGAAAACAAACGAGACAGTCTTGATGGAGACAGACACAAGAAGATCATTCATGTATAAGATTAGGAAAAGACAGGCTACATTTGAAGGCCATTTTATGCGGAGTACCTGGTCACAATAGGAAAGCTGGAGGGAAAGACCCAGGGAGAAAATATCGGACGGACTTGCAGGGTGGCTGAGGACAGAGAGGGTGGAAGATGTGCTTGCGGCAGCGAGAGATAGATATATATGGCTGGTCATGATCGCCAACGCCATGCGGCAGGGACTTGATGATGATGATGATGATGTTATTTTTGTTTAAAGTCCAGCCGACTGCGTAGAGCCATATCAGGGCTGTAACCGTTTCAAAACATACACAATACTTCCAACAGAAAAAAAAAGGAAAAGAAAATTAAGCACACGTATCAATGCATTCTTGTACATAATCTAAGGATATGCCCGTGGCGTTGACCACTCCGTCCAATTTATAATATACAATATTTATATAGCGCAAATCTTGATAAAATCAAATCTAAGCGCTGAAGCAGACACACACGCAAGCACGCACGCACACACACACACGCACGCACACACACACACACACATACACACACACACACACACGCATGGCTATAAATGGGGAGAAAGAATAAAAGCAATAAAAGCAAGAATAAAACCAATGGAAAATTATAGAGAGCATAGCATATACAATTATATATTATAACCATGTGATTCTCTCCGAGCGGAGACAGGCTGCAGAGGGGGGGGGGGGGTTGAGTGAGGTTAGGATTTTATGCGGAGGAGAAAAGGTGAGTTTTGAGAGCGGACTTGAAGGAGACAAAAGTAGGTTGCTGACGGACTGAGAGAGGAAGTTTGTTCCAGGAGAGTGGACCAGAAACAGAGAAGGCTCGTGGACCATAGGTATTGAGCTTAGTGCGTGGAAAGCGAAAAGTCAGAGGATCGGAGGCAGAGCGGAGGGTACGTGAGGGAACATGGATCTCAAGTAGGCTTGACAGGTAATCGGGGGCTGCGTTATTGAGGCTTTTGTAGCACATGGTGTCTAGTTTGTACTGTATGCGCTTTGATACAGGGAGCCAGTGAAGTTGTGCCAGGAGAGGAGATATGTGGTCAGCTTTTTTCTTTTTGAGTACAAGGCGTACAGCATTGTTTTGAATGCGCTGTAGGATGTGAATGGTGGAGGCAGGAAGACCATACAGGAGTGAATTGCAATAGTCAATGCGAGACATTATGAAGGAGAGAACGAGTTTTGCAGTTGTTTCGACAGAGAGATACTTCCTGATCAGCCTTATACGATGGAGATGATAGTAGCAGGATCTGGCAGTTTGAGAAACAAAGTTGTTCATGGACAGGGTAGAGTCAATGCAGACACCAAGGTTTTTAGCTGAATCAGAAATTGGGACTGATGTGTTACATAATGGGAGAGAAAGAGGAGGCAGCTGAGAAAGTTTCTGACGGGTGCCAATGAGGATAGCTTCTGTTTTGTCGTCATTAAGCTGAAGTCTATTGTGTGTCATCCAGTTCTTAATGTCCGAGTAACACTCAGTGGTGCGAGTCAACAGGCGCTGTATATTATCAGGTGAGTCACTGTCTTGAAGTTGGGTGTCATCAGCATAGAAGTGGTGTTTTATAGAATGGGAGTTGATGATGGTGGACAGGGGGGAGGTGTAAAGAGTGAAAAGAACAGGGCCAAGGACAGATCCTTGTGGAACACCACAGGTCAGGTATGCAGGTTGAGAGTAAGTGCCATTGATGAGAACGGTTTGTTTTCTGTTGGATAGGTATGAAGTGAACCAAGACAGAGCAATGTCAGAGATGCCAAAAGTATGATGAAGTCTAGAAAGGAGAATACCATGATCAATGGTATCAAAGGCTGCAGACAGATCAAGGAGTGTGAGGAGAGAGACTTTGCCAGTATCAGTTGCAAGGAGGAGATTGTTGAGAATGTGTAGTAGGGCAGTTTCAGTGCTATGGCACTGGCGGTAGGCTGACTGGAAAGGATTGAGGAGATTGTTGGCAGACAGGTGAGAGTTCAGCTGGTTGAGGACGACTTTTTCAAGGAGTTTTGACAAGAAAGAGAGATTAGAGATAGGCCGGTAATTTTTCAGTTCATTTGGATCTAAATTGTGTTTCTTGAGGAGAGGGTGAACAATAGCAGACTTGAAAGAATCTGGGACAGTTCCAGTTTGAAGAGAAGTGTTGATGATGTCAGTGATGAATGGGAGGAGAGTAGGGAGACAGTCGGCGTAGAGAGAACCTGGAAGAGGATCCAGTTCGCAGGTTTTGAACGACATGGATCTGATTGTGTTGAGAATTTCTTCTTGTGAGACTGGGTTAAAAGTAGTAAGAGGTGTGCCAGAGAAGGAAGGGTCAGGTGGGCATGGTTGACAGGGTGTCCTGTCAAGCCTGTCACGAAGAGTTTGTATTTTGGTGGTGAAATAGTTGGAGAATACAGATGGGAGCTCTTCATTTGTATGTTTTGTTGGGAGAGGTAAATTTATTGCACAGGAGATTTTTTAAAAAAAAGCATACCTGCACACAAATTTAAACATAACTGAGGACACTACAACATATATAGGAACGGGTCTAAATTACCTAAAATTACTTCTGCATATCTCACCTCTCTAGAGCCGAAAATGCATAGCCACAGTGACATAGCCACACCAACGCGCACCAACCAGGTCCAGCCCAGCTACCGGACCAAGAGAAAAGGGAAGAGCCCTCTCTTGCCTTATTCTGGGCCTTCATCTCTCTGTTAGGCAGCCCGCTCTGCCACCAGCTCACATAGCTGCCAGCTCTTCTCCCCTTACTATACTCGACAGTTTGCAGTCGGAAGCTACCAGCGTTGCTTTACCACAACCACAGGGGATGTTCGAATGGCCGCGAAAGTGGCCAGGCATAACGCTCCAGACAAAGCCAATTTTGCTGTTCAGCAAGGTCTGACATGCCCCGAAACGGGATCCCAAGTTTGCTGTCTTTTCGAGCAGCCAGCAGGTCTTTCCCTGCAGTCACCAGGTCTGATTCCCTGAAGTCAGTGGCCGAGCCACGTTTTTCAAATTTGAACAAATATGTAATCATTTTCCTTTGGAAGGATGATTAATTAAATGAAATAATGGATCTGCGTACAGATTTTCTTCAGTACAAAACGATATCGTATTTCCAGTTAATCTGACGTTTGCACAGGTGGTGCATTTTTGGCTGCAACAAATTCTTTCATAACCCTTTTTTTCAAATCTTTTGAAACAGAAAACTTTTCCAAAAGAAATCTTCCTGTTGTACTTGCTTCCAAACAGAAATCCATGTTTCAAAAAGTCCTAATTCCTCGCTTTACTTTCATATAGTCCATAACTATTTGTTGAATAAATATTTATAACCATTTTAATTAATCCTCTGAATTTTTTTAGATATACTTTTCCATATGTCTGTGTGAATAAATATTTATAACCATTTTAATTTTAATCCTTTGAATTTTTTTAAATAATACTTTTTCCATGGAGTAGATTTTATTCCATTTTTTTATCCTTCGACATTTTTTCAATCAAACTTACCATGAGCTAGATGTTCAGTTTTTCACTTAGAGAACATTATTCGTCAGGAGAAGAGAACAGAGAGAGAGAGAGAGCAAGAGAGAGAGAGAGAGAGAGAGAGAGAGAGAGAGAGAGAGAGAGAGAGAGGAGAGAGAGAGAGAGAGAGAGAGAGAGAGAGAGAGAGAGAGAGAGAGAGAGAGAAGAGAGAGAGAGAGAGAGAGAGAGAGAGAGAGAGAGAGAGAGACGAGAGGGAGAGAGAAGAGAGAAGAGAGAGGAGAAGAAGAGAGACAGAGAGGAGAGAGAGAAGAGACGAGAGAGAGAAGAAGAGAGAGAGAGACAGAGAGAGAGAGAGAGAGAGAGAGACAGAGAGAGAGAGGACAGAAGAGAGAGAGAGAGACAGAGAGAGAGAGAGACAGAGACGAGAGAGAGAGAGAGAGAGGAGAGAGAGAGAAAACGAGAGAGAGAAGAGGACAGAGAGAGAGAGAGACAGAGAGAGAGAGAGAGAGACAGAGAGAGAGAGAGAGAAGAGAGAAGAGAGACAGAGAAGAGAGAGAGACAGAGAGAGACAGGAGGAGAGAAGAGAGAGAGAGAGAGAGACAGAGAGAGAGAGAGAGAGAGAGACAGAGAGAGACAGAGAGAGAGACAGAGAGAGAGAGAGACACAGACAGAAGAGAGAGAACAGAGAGAGAGAGAGAGACAGAGGAGAGGACAGACAGAGAGAGAGAGAGAGAGAGAGAGAGAGAGAGACAGAGAGAGAGGAGACAGAGACAGAGAGAGAGAGACAGAGAGAGAGAGACAGAGACAGAGACAGAGAGAGAAGAGAGTCTCAATATCCACAAACTGATATCTGTGAAATTAACGATCAAAAACGGTTCAACGTAAAATGCAAATTTGCCAACGCCAGTTCCGTTTGTGTGACCTTGGTGACAGGGTTAAACAAACACATCGATTTCCGGTTCATTCACACGTGAAATGAGCCGTCCAACGAAGGGAAACAACTGGTGTTTTTATGATGGATTCCCGTGAGTTTTTGCAGTAAAGGCACGTCAAAGAATTACCCTAACTCGATCTTCTCCATACCCATATCATAAAATGCTCGACAAACCGTGAAAACAGAATGATTTCACATTCTTCTGCGTGATGAGACATAGAGCCAGCTATGAAGAAGGTTCAGTTGACAGAAAATTGAACTGATTCTGCGTGTGTGCAGCCATGATCTATGTTTGTTTGTTTGTTTGCTTGTTTGTTGCACGCCAGTGTCCGATGATACCTAAAGCTGAACAGCCCATATCAGACAATCCATTGCCGTGGTGTAGTGGTTAGTGCAACGGACTACCGACTGGAAGGTTGTGGGTTCAAATCCCCATCAGTCCCTCCAAAAATGATTGTGGGATTTTTCGGCTCTAACCGGCTCCTACCCAGAGTTGGTCATGTTATGGGTTCGTTGGGAAGACTGGGACCACACAGTCGAGTCTCATCCGCTTCACAGATGCGTCGTTGAGGGTGTTGCTCAAATCTTCTGACCAGCACCGCAGATGTCTGTGTCTCTCGGGCCTGGTTTTCGTCAGGATATATCATGACAGTAAGCGTACAGTACAGCCCTTTCAGCCAGTCTCAATCCTAGATAGAACTCCATACCATCATGATTATCATCATCATTATCACATTGTGAAAACTGTGCCAGATTCTGCGGCCATTAAGGTGGCGTAGAAAATGCGACGGGAAAGAAAGTTGAGCACAATGGTAACCTTCCTGAGTGCCATGATTCTAAAAAAAAAAAAAATAAAAAAATAAAAATAAAAAGACAATCTAGGACGGCGACGTCATTTTTCCGTCAGTTCTCCTGGGAACAGACAGAGTGACACAATTGTGTGTGGTACAGCATTGCCTGACAGTGGATCGGACCCTTTAGCAGAAGTTTCTGTTGCTTTGTAGGGGTCTAGAGGCCTTTGATCTAGGCTTTATTTGCTTGTGACTGGCCAATGCCTTTATTAGTTTTCGTAAAAAATAAAGCAGCGAAGAACAGAAATACATCGGTTGAGTCAGCTTTTTGTCGAACAGTTTCATCACTTTTTTTATGATAATGACAATAACAGTAATAATGATGATGTTGTTGTTGTTGTTGTTGTTGATGATGATGATGATAATAATGCTGCTGCTGCTGATAATGATAATGATGATGATGATGATGACAAAAGAAGAAGAAGAAAAAGAAAAAGAAGAAAAGAAGATAAAAAAAAAAAGAGAAGAAGAAGGAGACCACCACCACCACCAACAACAACAATGAATACAAAATACAACACACACACACAACACACACACACACACGCACACGCACGCACGCACGCACGCACGCACGCACGCGCACACACACACACACACAGATAACACACACACACACACACACACATACAATACACAGAGCTGCGTGATCGATCTAAATTGCCTCCAGTTTTGGTAAATGGAAGATATGAATAAGCTGAATCCTACCAAACTGCCGAAATACAGGAAAACTGAAAAGCAGCATCCGATTCACCAAAAAGAAAGAAGTTTTCAATGAAGGCAATATACACCACATCCATTTGTTTACTTTTCTGTTTAAAGACAATCTCGATAACTACAGGGAAAGAACTGTAAGCTGTTGGCATCATGAATGAACAACAGACTCTGGCTACTGATCGAACCAGATAATAAAAGAAGGGAGGTAAACAGGTAAGAAAATAAAAGACGGGACTGGTGTTAAGACCTAGACAGAGCAAGGGGAGAGAAGACAAAGAGTTGTCTATGTATTATTCCCCCTTATCTGTCTTGCTGTAACCGCGGTCGTTAAAGCACGTGCGCTGTGGGTGTCTGGTAATTTGATCTTCAGATTGTGGTGAGTGAGGGTGTGAGTGATTGTGTGTGAGTGATGTGAGTGAGTGAGTGTATGTGTGTGTGTGTGTGTGGAGAGTGTTGTGAGTGATGTGAGTGTATGTATAGTGTGTGTGTGAGTGGTGGTGTGGCTGTGCGTGCGGTGTTTGTGTGTGTGTGTGCATGTGAGGGAGGAGTGGGTGTAGGAGTGAGAGATCGCAGTGCGAGCTTGTGTGTGGGTGTTGTGTGTGTGTGTGTGGTGTGCGCGCGCACACACACGCGCGCGCGTGCGTGCGTGTGTGGTGGAGGGGTGGTGGGTGTGGGGTGGAGATTACAATGTGTGTGTAGAGTGTGTGCGTTTGTTTACTTGTTTGTGTCTGTGCGTGCGCGTGCATGTATCTGTGTGAGTGTGTGTATGCATGTCTTTGTGTGTGTGCGTGTGTATCTGTGTGCAAGTGTGTGCGTGTGTGTGTGCTGTGTGTATCTGGGTGTGTGTGTGTGTGTGTGTGTTGTGTGTGTGTGTGTGTGTGAGTGTGGGTGAGTAGTTGTGTGTGTGTGTGTGTGTGTGTGTGTGTGTGGTGAGTGGTGAGCGTGTGTGGCCGTGTGTGTGTGTGTGTGTGTGTGTGTGTGTGTGTGTGTGTGTGTGTGTGTGTAGGGATGGAAGACTACAGCGAGTGAGAGAGAGAGAGAGAGAGGTGTGTGTGTGTGTATGGTGTGTGCGTGTGTGGTGTGTGCGTGTGTGTGTGTGTGTGTGTGTGTGTGTGTGTGTGTGTGTGTGTGCACGTGTTTAAAGCGCCCAAGTGTCTGCACATTTATGTGTGTATGTATGGGATGAGTGTATGTGTGCTTGCAGGCACGTGTTTTTTTTTGTTTTTTTTTTTTCTTGTTTTTTTTTACTAGCCTTTAGAAATGCTCTTTGTTTTTGATAGTTCAGATAATCATACAAAGAAAGGAAATACGCCTCTGTCATTATCAGCAGCAGCAGCAGCACCGTCATCATCATCATCATCGTCGTCGTCGTCGTCGTCATCATCATCATCATCATCATCATCACTATCATCATTAATCACGATAATGAAACCCATATTAAAACGTTTTGATATGTATGGTTGCTGTAATCTAAACATACAATGGGTCATGTCCAGCTAAAACACAAGCATTCAACTTTCGTTGTGGCCTATATCTGGTACATGTCTGTCTATAAAGTCAATAAATACTGCCTTATGTTTCGCGTATACACACACACACGCGCGCGCACGCACATACACACACACACACACACACAATATACAATTGTATACATATACATATATACATACATTATATATATATATATACATATATATATATACATGTATATATAGATATATAGAGATAGATAGATACATACATCTGTAGATAGAGAGAGAGGAGAGAGAGAGACAGAGAGACAGAGAGAGACATACAAACACAGAGAGAGACAGAGACAGAGAGAGAATGTGTTAGTTGTGTGTAAGCGTGTTGTGTGTGTGTGTGTGTGTGTGTTGTGTGTGTGTGTGTGTGTGTGTGTGTGTGTTGGATATAGATATAAACATATGGATATAGATATTGATATAAACATAGATATAGATAGACATGTGCCTGTACACACACATGCACGTTTATACACATGTACACATGTGTGTGTGTGTGTACAGTACATGCACATCCTTAGAAACCCATACACATGTGACACACACGGACGCAACACACACACATACACACACACGGACGCACACATACACGCACGCACGGACACGCACATACACATGCACCCATCACCTGCACCACACACACACATGACACACATCACATGCCACATACACACATTACACGCCATCACATCACAACACACACACAACACACACACACACACACACACACACACACACACACACACACACACACACACTTGCCTTTGTGTTGATGACAATCTGTCTCGTATATTCAAAAGTAGGAAATAAAAATGCATTTGAAAAATATGTCAGTTAGCCTAATCCTGAACTACTGACCCATTTTCAGATTGTTGGAGTTCCAGTGTGGTGGTCGTGATGTTATTTCAGTTGTCGATGCTGTCAGATCACGTCACTCCTACATCTGTCTGGTTCCGAACATCTGTGTCTAAGTGCGCGTAGCACGTGCCAAAGCACGCTGTACTCTTGTGCACCAAACTGAACGGCAAGAGGTAATCACTGGCTTTTCCTGTTAGTGCTGAGAACTGAAATGAAACACCCAGTTTCAGTTTCAGTTTCAAGATGACGTCTTCGCGCTCGGAACGAATCCCATACGCACTGATGTCACAGGTGCCATGTGTATGGTGATTATGGCACAAGCCTTAAGCCTGCACATAAACCCGTGAGCTGGTCAGGTCCTGAGGTCCTACCTAGACTATGTTTTACCTAGTGTATATTTTGTACAGGTATTTTATCAACCTTCCACTGGAAAGTATCATGTTGGAACCGTCAAGAAGTGGTTACCTCTTCATTCGTTTGTTCTGTAGTAGCAGTAGTAGAGACTGGTTGTAGTAGTAATAATAGTAAATAGTTAATGAAGGTTATCAACAAACAAACATAGGCCTATGATGCATGTAGGATATGTCTGGAAAGCTCAGAGCTGGCCACATGTTAATCTGTTACAGTTCCGTTTACATTTACACCGCCAGAATGACAAAATTGTACATGTAAAACAAACACTGGTTACTGGTTGAACCAGATTATAAAGAATTATGAGTTTGGAGTGTGTTCAAAGGGCATTCATCGCACTCAGACAATTCCATATACACTCCATCCAAAGCAGCCAGCAGTTATCCGGGACGCTTTCTGACCCTGTGCAAAATCTTATGTATGCACTGGCAAAGTCTTGAAATGAAGAGAGAGGAGAAGGAGAGAAGGGACGCATGGAACATTGAGCTGACACCATCAGAATGATGGACACGTTAAGATGGGCATCAGACAAGCCAGTGGACCTATCAAACACTAAGCTGACACCATCAGAATGATGGACACGTTAAGATGGGCATCAGACAGGCCAGTGGACCTATCAAACACTAAGCTGACACCATCAGAATGATGGAAACGTTAAGATGGGCATCAGACAGGCCAGTGGACCTATCAAACACTAAGCTGACACCATCAGAATGATGGACACGTTAAGATGGGCATCAGACAGGCCAGTGGACCTATCAAACACTAAGCTGACACCATCAGAATGATGGAAACGTTAAGATGGGCATCAGACAGGCCAATTTTCAATAAAGCGATATGGCACTGAACTCGAGATACAGATCCAACCAGCCCTTGTAGATGATAAAGAAGAGAGGTGAAGGATCAGTGGAAAAGTCTGGATAATAAATGTGTGTTTTATGTTTAAATCTAGATGTTAGAAGATTGAAGACACAGAGCTGTCTTAATGTCCTGCAAATCTGTCTTCTTATGAATGTGTTTTATTATAGCACATACACTTTCATCATCATCATGATGTGCCCTGCAACATGGTATGGGCGATCATGGACTTCCATACGAATCTATCTTTCGTCGCTGCAAGCACCTCTCCCACCCTCTCTGTCTTCATCTACTCTACAAGTCCATCGAATATGTTCTCCTTGGGTCTACCTGGTGCTCTTTTTCCCTCCAGCTTTCCTGTTGAGACTAGGTAATCTGATTTCTCTTACCTCATAATATGTCCCATAAATGTTGCCTGTCTTTTCCCAGTCGTCTTCATTGGTGTTCTTTTTGTGTTCGCCTCTTTCAAGACTCTTTTTTTCTGTTGTCCATAGAACTCGTCAACATTCTTCTGAAAAAGCTCATTACAGCTGCCTCAATCTTGTTCTGACTTTGCTTTCTGACTGTACACGTTTGACATCCATAAAACCTGTCAGTTCTATGTAACACAAACTCTCTTCCTGATGTTAATTGATACGTATTTGTTGGTAAGCACGCTTTTCGTTTTCTTGAATGCTGTTTTAGCTTCACTGGTTTTGCTGGTTATTTCTAATGTGTACCTGCCATCTGGCGAGTTGGCTGTTTCCAGATAATTAAACTTAACAATCTGTCTCAACGTTCTGCCAGGTAGACCCAGGGAGAAAGTACTAAACAGTTTTGCAGAGTGGATGAGGATAGAAGGGGTAGGAGACATACTGCAGCAACAAAAGATAGATTGGCATGGAAGATCATGATCGCCAACATCATGCAGTATGACACATGATGATGATGATGAATCAAAACTGATTGAGCTGACACACTGTAAACATACACACACAGACACACACACAGACACACATACAGACACACAGACAAACACAAACGGGTCCTCGCGTGCATACTCAGACACACGCTGCGCGCATACACACACACGCACACACTCACACACACACACACACACACACACCACACACACACACACACACACACACACACACACACGTGCAGAGTGAATTCACAAATCTACTGGCTACTATATAAAACATGCGTGAAGACAGACAGACAAACAAATACACACAAACACATATACACACACACAAATACATACATATACACACACGCACGCACACACATAAACAAACACACACAAACACACACACAAACACACACACACATACAGACACACACATGCACACACACACAACTTGCTTTATGTTGATGACAACCTGTCTCGTATTTTCAAAAGCAGGTAAATAACTAAATGCAGGTGAAAAGATGTCAGTTAGCCTAATCCTGAACTACTGACCCATTTGCAGATCGTTGAAGTTCCAGTGTGGTGGTCGTGATGTTATTTCAGTTGTCGATGTCGTCAGTTCACGTCACTTTCCACATCTGTCTGGTGGGTGCCAATCGGCGTGTGTAAGTGCGTGCAGCACGTGCAGGTCACGCACTGCTCACGTGCACGAGTTCAATGGTGAGAGGCAATCACTGGCTGTTCCAGTTAGTATTGAAAATAAAATGAAACGTGAAATCTTTGAATTGTATTGATTGAACCGTCATTAAGTGGTTATCTCTTTTTATTGTATGTCCATTTAGTTGTAATAGTAGTAGTATAAACTTGTGGTGGTGGTGGTGGTGGTGGTGGTGGAAGTAGTAGGTGAAGTATGTTAGACATTAAATATAGACCTGTGCATATGTTGGATATGTCTTGAGAACTCAGAGCCTACCACCATATAAATCTTTGGTGTTCCTTTCACATTTAGACCACAATAATACTTATAAACCAAAAATTGAAAAAGAACACGAAGATGCGTTTCTTTCAAGTAAGGATAGTGTTTGTTTTTTGCTCAAGTCTGTAGAAATGTACAGCTAATTGTGTCTTTTGGTGTGACAGTACTATGACTCTTAGTAATCAAAGACGGTAGTATTGTTGTTGTAGTGCTGGATCACATCGTCAACTGTGTGCTGCGGACAGAGACAACATCGAGTGCCTCGATCATGTAACAGGTATTGCCAACTTGCTCAGGATCTTCTGTGTACCAGTTGGTCTGTGTCCTGTTAAGAAGCAAGCAGGACGATTGTGCATCTGCCCCATTGTGCATATGTTTTTTGTTGTTGTTGTTGTTTTTTTAAGATAAGATACACAGATACACATGTCATTCACTTGTAACCAAAAGTGTTCCAATGATAGACTGATACAATACTAGTATAAGATGACAAAAAATCCGTAGAGAAAAGCTAGGCAGGACCTCAGGACCTGGCCAGCTCATAGGTTTATGTGCAGGCTTAAGGCTTGTGCTATGATCGTTCTGGATCTTCTCCATCACATGGCACCTGTGGCATTAATGCATATGGAATTCATTCCAAGCACGAAGATGTCATCTTGAGAAACTGAAACTGAAACACAAAAGTCTTCAGACTCTGAGAGATGATATCTGGCCAGAGCCTGCAAATCTACAAGAAGACTGTTCGTGGTGGTGATGGCTTTGCAGAGGGCTGCCTTGTATGTAGCATGAAGAAGTTTGCAGAATTGTGTCTGTCTGTTATTGTTTGAGGCGGGGTCACAACAACAGCATGCTAGATAACTGCACCAGGCAACAGAGCCAGACAGATTGGAAATATCGGAGATTTGGAAGTTTGGGGTTTATTCAAAAGGGACTGATCGCACTCAGACTATTCCATATGTGCTCCACCTAAATATACCAGGAATTCTCTGCAGATTCTTTCACCTACGCAAAACACTGTGCGCTGGCAAAGCCTCGAAACTGAAGTGGGCAGGAGTGGAGGAGGAACCCATAAATACTAAGCTGATACCACCAGAATGATTAAAGCATTAAGATGGGCAGCTAAAAGGCCAGATTTTCTGTTACAGACTGGGATCAAGACAGCCACCGTTAACTACTACTTGTATGGAAGTTTCTCCTATTATTTTAGTGCTCCAGTGAAATGGCAGACTAGGTGATTGTGCATGGGCTGCAAGACTGCAAAACCTTTCAGACTCTGAGGGAAGATATCTGGCGTAGGCCTTTGGACGTGCAAGAAGCTCACAGAAGATTTGTCTTATTTCAATCTGGCATTGTTAAGACATGGCCTCAATATGTTAACCCTTTGACTCCCACACCCTGTCCACCAGCATCCTGCTTTGTCAACAATAATACCAAAGCAAAAACATGGCCACGATATATTAAGACATGGCCACGATATATTAAGACATGGCCACGATATGATAAGACATGGCCACGATATGATAAGACATGGCCACGATATATTAAGACATGGCCACGATATGATAAGACATGGCCACGATATATAAGACATGGCCACGATATATTAAGACATGGCCACGATATGATAAGACATGGCCACGATATGATAAGACATGGCCACGATATATTAAGACATGGCCACGATATGATAAGACATGGCCACGATATATTAAGACATGGCCACGATATGATAAGACATGGCCACGATATATTAAGACATGGCCACGATATGATAAGACATGGCCACGATATATTAAGACATGGCCACGATATATTAAGACATGGCCACGATATATTAAGACATGGCCACGATATGTAAGACATGGCCACGATATATTAAGACATGGCCACGATATGATAAGACATGGCCACGATATGATAAACATGGCCACGATATATTAAGACATGGCCACGATATGATAAGACATGGCCACGATTATGATAAGACATGGCCACGATATGATAAGACATGGCCACGATATATTAAGACATGGCCACGATATATTAAGACATGGCCACGATATGATAAGACATGGCCACGATATGATAAGACATGGCCACGATATATAAGACATGGCCACGATATGATAAGACATGGCCACGATATATTAAGACATGGCCACGATATGATAAGACATGGCCACGATATGATAAGACATGGCCACGATATGATAAGACATGGCCACGATATGATAAGACATGGCCACGATATATTAAGACATGGCCACGATATATAAGACATGGCCACGATATGATAAGACATGGCCACGATATATAAGACATGGCCACGATATGATAAGACATGGCCACGATATATTAAGACATGGCCACGATATGATAAGACATGGCCACGATATATTAAGACATGGCCACGATATGATAAGACATGGCCACGATATATTAAGACATGGCCACGATATGATAAGACATGGCCACGATATATTAAGACATGGCCACGATATATTTAAGACATGGCCACGATTATTAGACATGGCCACGATATATTAAGACATGGCCACATATTAAGACATGGCCACGATATATAAGACATGGCCACTAGTTGAAGAAAGACATGGCCACGATATATTAAGAATGGCCACATATGATAAGACATGGCCACGATATGTAATGACACATGGCACGATATATAAGACATGGCCACGATATGATAAGACATGGCCAAAGAATTCACAAAATTTAAGACATGGCCACGATATGATAAGACATGGCCACGATATATTAAGACATGGCCACGATATATTAAGACATGGCCAGACATGTAAAATTAAGACATGGCCACAATATATTAAGACATGCCAAAGACATGGTCACAATATGTTAAGACATGGCCACAATATGTTAAGACATAGCCAAAGACATGGTCACAATATGTTAAGACATGGCCACAATATGTTAAGACACAGCAAGAAGACATGGTCACAATATGTTAAGACACAGCCAAAAACATGGTCACAATATTTAAGACATGGCACAATATGTTAAGACAGCCAAAGACATGGTCACAATATATTAAGACATAGCCAAAGACATGGTCACAATATGTTAAGACATGGTCACAATATGTTAAGACAGCCAAAGACATGGTCACAATATATTAAGACATGGTCACAATATGTTAAGACATAGCCAAAGACATGGTCACAATATGTTAAGACACACCAGAGACATGGCATAATATGTTAAGACATGGCCACAATATGTTAAGACAGCCAAAACATGGTCACAAATATATTAAGACATGGTCACAATATGTTAAGACATAGCCAAAGACATGGTCACAATATGTTAAGACACAGCCAAAGACATGGCCAATAATTAGACACTAAAGACATGGTACAATACTGTTTAAGACAGCCAAAGACATGGTCACAATATATTGAACACCAAGACATGGTCACAATATGTTAAGACACAGCCAAAGACATGGTCACAATATGTTAGACACAGCCAAGACATGGTCACAATATGTTAAGACAGCCAAAGACATGGTCACAATATATTAAGACATGGTCACAATATATTAAGACATAGCCAAAGACATGGTCACAATATGTAAGACACAAGCCAAAGACATGGTCACAATATATTAAGACACAGCCAAAGACATGGTCACAATATATTAAGACACAGCCAAAGACATGGTCACAATATATTTAGACACAGCCAAAGACATGGTCACATATATTAAGACACAGCCAAAGACATGGTCACAATATATTAAGACACAGCCAAAGACATGGTCACAATATATTAAGACATGTCACAATTTTAAGACATAGCCAAAGACATGGCCACAATATATTAAAGACATAGTAACAATATATTAAGACATAGCCAAGACATGGTCATAATATGTAAGACAGCCAAAGACATGGTCACAATATATTAAGACACAACAAAGACATGGTCACAATATATTAAGACACAGCCAAAGACATGGTCACAATATATTAAGACACAGCCAAAGATATGGTCACAATATATTAAGACACAGCCAAAGACATGGTCACAATATATTAAGACACAGCCAAAGACATGGTCACAATATATTAAGACACAGCCAAAGATATGGTCACAATATATTAAGACATAGCCAAAGACATGGTCACAATATTATTAAGACACAGCCAAAGACATGGTCACAATATATTAAGACACAGCCAAAGACATGGTCACAATATATAAAGACATAGCCAAAGACATGGTCACAATATGTTAGGACACAGCCAGAGACATGGTCACAATATATTAAGACATAGCCAAAGACATGGTCACAATAATTCTGCTAAGACACAGCCAAAGATATAGTCACAATATATCAAGAACACAGCCAGAGACATGGTCACAATATGTTGAGACACAGCCAAAGACATTGTCACAATATGTTAAGACAGCCAAAGACATGGTCACAATATGTTAAGAACATGGTCACAATATATAAGACACAGCAAAGACATGGCCATAATATGTTAAGACATGGTCACAATATGTTAAGACATGCCACAATATATTAAGACATAGCCAAAGACATGGTCACAATATATTAAGACATAGCCAAAGACATGGTCATAATATGTTAAGACAGTCAAGACATGGCCACAATATATTAAGACACAGCAAAGACATGGTCACAATATATTAAGACAGAACCAAAGACATGGTCATAATATGTTAAGACAGCCAAAGACATGGTCACAATATATTAAGACACAGCCAAAGACACGGTCACAATATATTAAGACAGAACCAAAGACATGGTCATAATATGTTAAGACAGCCAAAGACATGGTCACAATATATTAAGACATAGCCAAAGACATGGTCACAATATATTAAGACATAGCCAAAGACATGGTCACAATATGTTGAGACACAGCCAAAGACATGGTCACAATATATTAAACACAGCCAAAGACATGGTCACAATATGTTAAGACACAGCCAAAGACATGGTCACAATATATTAAGACACAGCCAGAGACATGGTCACAATATATTAAGACACAGCCAAAGACATGGCCATAATATGTTAAGACATGGTCACAATATGTTAAGACATGGCCACAATATGTTAAGACAGCCAAAGACATGGTCATAATATTTTAAGACATAGCCAAAGACATGGTCACAATATGTTAAGACATGGTCACAATATATTAAGACATAGCCAAAGACATGGTCATAGTATGTTAAGACATGGTCACAATATATTAAGACATAGCCAAAGACATGGTCACAATATGTTAAGACACAGCCAAAGACACGGTCACAATATGTTAAGACATAGCCAAAGACATGGTCACAATACATTAAGACATGGCCACGATATGTTAAGACATAGCCAAAGACATGGTCACAATATGTTAAGACATAGCCAAAGACATGGTCACAATATGTTAAGACATAGCCAAAGACATGGTCACAATATGTTAAGACAAAGTCACAACATGTCAAGACAAGCCCCAATATGCTAAGACATGGCCAAAGACATGGTCACAATATATTAAAACATGGCCACAATATGTTAAGACAGCCAAAGACATGGTCACAATATGTTAAGACACAGCCAAAGACATGGTCACAATATATTAAGACACAGCCAAAGACATAGTCACAATATATTAAGACACAACCAAAGACATGGTCATAATATGTGAAGACAGCCAAAGACATGGTCACAATATATTAAGACATAGCCAAAGACATGGTCACAATATATTAAGACAGAGCCAAAGACATGGTCACAGTATGTTGAGACACAGCCAAAGACATGGTCACAATATGTTAAGACAGACGAAGACATGGTCACAATATGTTAAGACATAGCCAAAGACATGGTCACAATATATTAAGACATAGCCAAAGACATGGTCATAATATGTTAAGACATGGTCACAATATATTAAGACATAGCCAAAGACATGGTCACAATATGTTAAGACATAGCCAAAGACATGGTCACAATATATTAAGACATGGCCACGATATGTTAAGACATAGCCAAAGACATGGTCACAATATGTTAAGACATAGCCAAAGACATGGTCACAATATGTTAAGACATAGCCAAAGACATGGTCACAATATATTAAGACATGGTCACAATATGTTAAGACATAGCCAAAGACATGGTCACAATATATTAAAACATGGCCACAATTTGTTAAGACAGCCAAAGACATGGTCACAATATGTTAAGACATAGCCAAAGACATGGTCACAATATATTAAGACACAGCCAAAGACATAGTCACAAT
Organism: Monoplex corrugatus; assembly: GCA_030674185.1. NCBI lineage: Eukaryota > Metazoa > Mollusca > Gastropoda > Littorinimorpha > Ranellidae > Monoplex > Monoplex corrugatus. Next base: position 16,055,017 of record CM060311.1, read on the forward strand.
ATATTAAGACACAACCAAAGACATGGTCATAATATGTTAAGACAGCCAAAGACATGGTCACAATATGTTAAGACATAGCCAAAGACATGGTCACAATATATTAAGACATGGCCACGATATGTTAAGACATAGCCAAAGACATGGTCACAATATGTTAAGACATAGCCAAAGACATGGTCACAATATGTTAAGACAAAGTCACAACATGTTAAGACAAGCCCCAATATATTAAGACGTGGTCACAATATGTTAAGACATAGCCAAAGACATGGTCACAATATATTAAAACATGGCCACAATATGTTAAGACAGCCAAGACATGGTCACAATATGTTAAGACATAACCAAAGACATGGTCACAATATATTAAGACATAGCCAAAGACATGGTCACAATATATTAAGACATAGCCAAAGACATGGCCATAGTATGTTAAGACATGGTCAAATATACATGGTCACAATATGTTAAGACATAGCCAAAGACATGGTCACAAGGTAGAAAGAAACTCTAGGGAGAGCTAGACAACAGAAGGTCTTCAGAGAAGTAACCCCCTTTAGACAAGTGTTTCGGCCCTGAACTCCTTACACTCTCGGGGGGCCCGGGCCACATCCAGGTCATGACTCCTGGATGCAGAGGTAGCTTCAGCATTGCTTGACGACAGTAGAATGCAACATCAGTGAGACCAGGTGGGACACCGAGCCATTTTCTTGTGTATTTGTTGATTTTGGCTTCCATTGCTTCCACTGTGCTGGTGCAAATGTCATAGATTAGCAGTGGCCACAGCAGCTTTGGTATCAGCATGAACTGTAGACACCAGACTTTGTATTTGCCTGGCAGTCCGCAGTTATCTATTTTCTTCAGGCCTTCTTCTGCTGTTTGCTTGGTTTCACATCCCTTTGTGTGTCTTTCAGGGAGTCATCATACCATCTTCCGAGACTTTTTACTGGCTCTTCTGTGACAGTGGGGATGGCTTGGTTGGCTACCATGAATTTGACTGAATCTGCCACTTTTCCTTTTCGCAGTGAGAGACTTCGGGATTAAGACATAGCCAAAGACATGGCCATAATATGTTAAGACATGGTCACAATATGTTAAGACATGGTCACAATATGTTAAGACATAGCCAAAGACATGGTCACATATATTAAGACACAGCCAAAGACATGGCCATAATATGTTAAGACATGGTCACAATATTTTAAGACAGCCAAAGACATGGTCACAATATGTTAAGACAGCCAAAGACATGGTCACAATATGTTAAGACAGCCAAAGACATGGTCACAATATGTTAAGACAGCCAAAGACATGGTCACAATATGTTAAGACAGCCAAAGACATGGTCACAATATGTTAAGACATGGTCACAATATGTTAAGACATGGTCACAATATGTTAAGACAGCCAAAGACATGGCCATAATATGTTAAGACATGGTCACAATATGGTAAGACATGGTCACAATATACAATATTACAATATTTTATTTATATAGCGCAAAATATTGATAAAATCAAATCTAAGCGCTAAAACAGACACACACGCACGCACGCACGCACGCACACACACACACACACACACACACACACACACACACACACACACACCCCGCACGCACACGCACACGGTTATAAATGGGGAGAAAGAATAAAAGCAATGGAAAATTATAGAGAGCATATTATATACAATTATATATTACAATGTGATTCCCCTCCGAGCGGAGACAGGCTGCAAAGGGGATTGAGTGAGGTCAGGATTTTATGCAGAGGAGAAAAGGTGAGTTTTGAGAGCGGACTTGAAGGAGACAAAAGTAGGTTGCTGACGGACTGAGAGAGGAAGTTTGTTCCAGGAAAGTGGACCAGAAACAGAGAAGGCTCGTGGACCATAGGTATTGAGCTTAGTGCGTGGAAAGCGAAAAGTCAGAGGATCGGAGGCAGAGCGGAGGGTACGTGAGGGAACATAGATCTCAAGTAGGCTTGACAGGTAATCGGGGGCTGCGTTATTGAGGCTTTTGTAGCACATGGTGTCTAGTTTGTACTGTATGCGCTTTGATACAGGGAGCCAGTGAAGTTGTGCCAGGAGAGGAGATATGTGGTCAGCTTTTTTCTTTTTTTAGTACAAGGCGTGCAGCATTGTTTTGAATGCGCTGCAGGATGTGAATGGTGGAGGCAGGAAGACCAGACAGGAGTGAATTGCAATAGTCAATGCGAGACATTATGAAGGAGAGAACGAGTTTTGCAGTTGTTTCGACAGAGAGATACTTCCTGATCAGGCTTATACGATGGAGGTGATAGTAGCAAGATCTGGCAGTTTGAGAAACAAAGTTGTTCATGGAGAGGGTAGAGTCAATGCAGACACCAAGGTTTTTAGCTGAATCAGAAATTGGGACTGATGTGTTACATAATGGGAGAGAAAGAGGAGGCAGCTGAGAAAGTTTCTGACGGGTGCCAATGAGGATAGCTTCTGTCTTGTCGTCATTAAGCTGAAGTTTGTTGAACGTCATCCAGTTCTTAATGTCCGAGTAACACTCAGTGGTGCGAGTCAACAGGCGCTGTATATTGTCTGGTGTGTCACTGTCTAGAAGTTGGGTGTCATCAGCATAGAAGTGGTGTTTTATAGAGTGGGAGTTGATGATGGTGGACAGGGGGGAGGTGTAAAGAGTGAAAAGAACAGGGCCAAGGACAGATCCTTGTGGAACACCACAGGTCAGGTATGCAGGTTGAGAGACATGGCCACAATATATTAAGACATAGCCAAAGACATGGTCACAATATATTAAGACATAGCCAAAGACATGGTCACAATATATTAAGACACAGCCAAAGACATGGTCACAATATATTAAGACACAGCCAAAGACATGGTCACAATATATTAAGACACAGCCAAAGACATGGTCACAATATATTAAGACATAGCCAAAGACATGGTCACAATATATTAAGACACAGCCAAAGACATGGTCACAATATATTAAGACATAGCCAAAGACATGGCCATAATATGTTAAGACAAGGCCACAACATGTTAAGACAAGCCACAATATGTTAAGACATGGCCAAAGACATGGCCACAATAACAGTCACAATGCTGGATAAAATGTGTCAGCTACAGAGCCAGCCAAAAGCCAGAAAACTTTAAAACATTGGAACAACAGACGTTAAACCCACAGGCAGAGTGTAACAATCTTCTCAATTTATTTTCCCCTACATCAACATGAGTAAATTTAACATGTTTAGATGACTTCTCATGACTAGTTTTGGAAAAAAAGTGTACTACAGTTTGTGTTCAAATAGCAATCTAGCCACATGCTCTCTGCCATTAAAACATTCAAACTTGTACATGCAAAATCAGCAGTCAGATATCACCTTTAAGCAGAAGCGACACAATGCTAGATTCACGTGGTCTTTACATTTCTTGTGTTTCAGTTACAGTTTCATACTTAAGTGAGTCAACAAGCTATTGGAACTACAGAAGCTGATCTTCTGATTTTAAAGAAACGGGTGTATGGAAGCTGGATATAGAATCTGGGAGAGTTAAAAATGTTTTTTTTAAAAAACGACAAAAACAGACAAGTCTGTGTTATAGAAAGGTGCGACAATCATTTCCCTAACCTATGTTCTTTTCTTGTCTGAGAAGAGTAAACAATTTATTACAAGAAGAATTATTTTTAGGATCAACGCACATAGGGACATTTCCTTTGAACTCATCTTTTCTTCTTTCTTTTACTTTTTTTTGGTCCTATTTTCTACGCCATATTTATGGCCACAGAAGCTGGCACAGTTGCTGATGACAATGAGAATGATAATCATGATGCTATGGAGTTCCATCTAGGATTGTGACTGTGTGACAGGGCTGTACTCTACGCATTCTATCACAATACATTCTGGCGTCAACCAGGCCGTAGAGACAGACACCTGCGGTGTTGGTCAGTAGATTTATGCAATACCCTCAATGACGCATACGTGAAGTGGGTGAGGCTGGACTGTATGGTCCCAATGAGCCCATAACATGCTAAGCTATGGATAGGAAATGGTTAGAGCCGAAAAATCTATAACCCCTACGATTTCTAACGGGACTAATGGGGATTCGAACTTACAAACTTCCAGTCGGTAGCCAGCTGCGCTGACCACTACACCACCGTGACTGGTAAGAAAACAATTAATGTTCTTCATATTCGTATTTCCAGCACAACTCAAGATAGTGAATTGAGTTTAAAGACAGGACAGATCACAATGACCAAAACCATAATGATATCTGAGTAAATCAGTCATTTTTAACAAAACCACCAAATAATGATGTTTGAGTAAATCGATTTTTTTTGTAACTGAACCACCAAACAACGATATTTGAGTAAATTGGTTATTTGCAACTGAACCCACCAAATAATGATATTTGAATAAATTGGTTATTTTTAACTGAATCACCAAATAATTATATTTGAGTAAATCGGTTATTTTAACTAAACTCACCAAATAATGATATTTGAATCAATTGGTGATGTTAAAAATAACCGATTTAAACTAAACTCACCAAATAACTATTAATCAAATGTATGTTCGCTTAGTGGTAGCGAGTGCCAGAGGGTACAGTTCTCCCCACCCCTCAAACTTGGCATATTGCTCAGTTCAAGAGGTGATGTACAAGTTGCAGTCAGCTGGGCGCCATGTTACACGGTAAGCGCCCAAACTGACACGACGGCCTAGTCTAAATTCTGCTCCTTACAATTTCATTTTAAAGTGTGAGATATTTCAAGACTATCAGCAGTGTTCCCCCCCCCCCTCCCCCCAGGGAGATGAATTTATCTGAAACAGCTGCAGAAGTAGGCGTGCTCAGAGAAACGCCAAGAGATAGCGCTCCCTTTTATGTGTTGTTTTATGGTTCTTTTCATGTATTTATTGGCCTCAAGATTGGAAACAGTCTTTAAGAACACAGTTTCGTAAGTTCAAAGCGGTTTTTCCACAAACTCCTCATCAGTCACGTGTGTGTGTGTGTGTGTGTGTGTGTGTGTGTGTGTGTGTGTGTGTGTGTGTGTGTGTGTGTGTGTGTGTGTGTGTGTTGTGTGTGTGTGTGTGTGTGTGTGTGTGTGTGTGTGGTGTGTGTGTGTGTGTGTATGTGTGTGTGTGTGTGTGTGCATGCATGTTTGTGCGTTGTTTTGCCCACACGGTAGAGGCGGTATACCGCATACTTCGTTTATTCCAGTGGTAGGCTGATGACAAAATACTAGTATAAAATATAGACTAGGTAAAACATAGGCTACGTAGGGCCTCAGGACCAGGCCAGCTCATGGGTTTATGTGCAGGCTTAAGGCATGTGCCATGATCACCATACACATGGCACCTGTGACGTTAGTGCATACGGAATTCTTGAGAAACTGAAACTGAAACTGAATCTTGTCAGAAGGTCCTGAGTTCAATCCGCCTTGAGAATTCTGCCTACTGGGTAAAAGATGGATATTTTTCCACCGCCTTGACAATTCTGCCTACTGGGTAAAAGTGGATATTTCTCCACCGCTTGACAATTCTGCTTACTGGGTAAAAGTGAATATTTCTCCACCGCTTGACAATTCTGCCTACTGGGTAAAAGTGGATATTTCTCCACCGCTTGACAATTCTGCCTACTGGGTAAAAGTGGATATTTCTCCACCGCTTGACAATTCTGTCTACTCGGTAAAAGATGGATATTTTTCCGCTGTTGACAATTCTGCCTACTGGGTAAAAGATATGGATATTTTTCCACTGCCTTGACAATGTCTACTGGGTAAAAGGTGGATATTTCTCCACCGCCTTGACAACTCCGCCTGCTAGGTAAAAAATGGATATTTTCCCACTGCCTTGACAATTCTGCCTACCGGGTAGAAAGTGGATATTTTTCCAATCTCCCACTATGTCAATATGTGTGCAGACCTACTAGTGTCTAAATCCCCTTCATATGTATACGCATGCAAAATATCTGCCGTACATATCAAAGATCTTGGAAGTCATGTCAGTGTCCGTGTTGGCTTCTGGAAACATGAAAACACCCAGCATACACGCCATTAAGAACGGAAAACGCGGACTGTGCAGCAGCATATCGTCTGCACAGTGTGAACAAAACAACGCTTACACACGCATCCGAGTAAAATGAACGCGCTTGGAAGAAGAAGAAGAAGAAGAAGAAAGAAAGAAAAAGAAGAAGAAGAAGAAGAAGAAAGAAAGAAAGAAGAAAAGAAGAAGAAGAAGAAGAAAGAAAGAAAGAAAGAAAAAGAAGAAGAAGAAGAAGAAGAAAGAAAGAAAGAAAGAAAAAGAAGAAGAAAAGAAGAAGAAGAAGAAAGAAAGAAAGAAAAGAAGAAGAAAGAAGAAGAAAGAAAGAAAGAAAGAAAAAGAAGAAGAAGAAGAAGAAGAAAGAAAGAAAGAAGAAAGAAGAAGAAGAAAGAAGAAAGAAAGAAAAAAGAAAAAGAAAGAAAAAGAAAGAAGAAAAGAAGAAGAAGAAGAAAAAGACAGCGAAGAAAGAAGATAGAAAGAAAGAAAGAAACGATACAGGACAAGAAAGACAGAAGAAACAGACGAAAACAGAGATGAGAGAGACAACAGAGCAAACAGACAGACAACAGATAGGCAGGAAGACAAACAGAGGACACACACAGACAGACAAGCGGCAGATAGCCCGACAGACAGACAGATTCAGAGACAAAGAAGAGATAGGCAGAGACAGACTGACAGAGCCAGACGACCGAACACAGAGAATATTCACAGAGAGAGACAGACAGACAGACAACAGACAGCAGACAGAGAGAGGAGACACAGAGACGAGACAGAGAGACAGACAGACGATAAGCAAGGAGGCAAACAGAGAACAAGACAGACAGACTGACTGACTGACTGACCGACAGGCAGAGAATATTCACAGGAGAGAGAGAGAGAGAGAGAGAGAGAGAGAGAGAGAGAAATACAGACAAATAGGCAGGCAGGGAGACAGAGACATACTCGCAGATAGACGGACAGACAGACAGACAGAAGAGAGACAGACAGACAGACAGACAGCCGACTCATCACACCGCACCCGCAAGGTGAGGGGCAAAGCGAAAACACAGAAAGCGATGATAATGCACTGCACCCCAACCGCGCGTGCACTGCGCGTGCTATCTGCAAAAGCGATTCACCGAGCGCGTGCTTTGACTGACAGGCTTGTCTGTTGTGCAGCAACTTCCATGTCAATTATCAACATCACCGGTGCAACATAGATAGCATACACGTTAAATTTTTAACAGTATTTTGAGTGATTAAAAATTTATTTTAAAAAAAGTACAGTTAGGAGTTTGTAGTTCA
>CM060311.1:16064826-16069826 GCA_030674185.1 Monoplex corrugatus
CTGTTTACCTGTTTATTGTTTACTTGATAGAACTAGGAGATACAGAGACAAAAGTGGACACAAGTAGAGTGACCAAAGCGGACATGAGTTCACCGCAGTCCAGCGTACTAAATCTCATTATGGAGTTTGAAAGTTTGGAATTTGGAATCTGTTTAAGAGAATTTTATCATACTCGGACAATTCCTTAAACGCTCCATCTAAATCCGCTTTTCACCATTTGGCAGATTCCCTCAACCTGCGTAAAAACCTCATGCGCTGGCAAGGTCCTGAAGTGGGAAATTGGGGGTGGGGGTGGGGAAGGGCTGGAGACAGGGAGGGACCCAGGAAACGCTAAGCTGTCACCACCAGAAAAAATTGGAAACATCAAGATGAGCAGCGAACAGACCAGTTCTTTTTTTTGTTTGTTTGTTTGTTTAATGTTGTGGGCTGGGATTGAATTTGAGGTATCAAATCTTGAGTCCACGGCTCTATCAAAAAAGATATGACCAGCCCACGTGTTGTAGTGTGAATATTTACATGTATATAACCCACACCGTGGCTACAAGGCTCTGACCAGTATGCAGTACACTAATACTCTTTATGTCGTATTTGGAACCCAGCTGCTCTATTTTCTCCCCATTCACTCATTCTTGTTAAGCTGATTACGAAGAAAGTCTCTAATTCACATAGTTTCTAGTCGCAAAGCTACCGTAGTTAGTTCCTCGCCAGATAAGCTCATTATAGGTATACCTTTTTTTTGACACGAATGTGGCATTGGCACGTGTGTCAGCCGTGTCTAGATACTCTGTGTTGTGCTTGGTTTTAACTGGGTGGTTTTCAAAGCAGCCTTAATTTAGCAGCCTGCTTTTTCTTCGTATTGGTGTGGGGGAATGGGAGTTAGGGACAGAGAACTGTTATTATTATTGTTGTTTAAAGCCCAACCGACTGCATAGAGTCAATCAGGGCTAAAACCGTTTCAAAACATACACAATACTTCAACAGGAAAAGAAAATTAAGTACACATATCTATGCATCGCGCACAGAATCTAAAGAAAATTAAGTACACATATCTATGCATCCGCGCACAGAATCTAAAGAAAATTAAGTACACATATCTATGCATCCGCGCACAGAATCTAAAGAAAATTAAGTACACATATCTATGCATCCGCGCACAGAATCTAAGAAAATTAAGTACACATATCTATGCATCGCGCACGAATCTAAAGAAATTAGTACACATATCTATGCATCCGCGCACAGAATCTAAAGAAAATTAAGTACACATATCTATGCATCCGCGCACAGAATCTAAAGAAAATTAAGTACACATATCTATGCATCCGCGCACAGAATCTAAAGAAAATTAAGTACACATATCTATGCATCCGCGCACAGAATCTAAAGAAAATTAAGTACACATATCTATGCATCCGCGCACAGAATCTAAAGAAAATTAAGTACACATATCTATGCATCCGCGCACAGAATCTAAAGAAAATTAAGTACACATATCTATGCATCGCGCACAGAATCTAAAGAAAATTAAGTACACATATTTATGCATCCGCGCACAGAATCTAAAGAAAATTAAGTACACATATCTATGCATCCGCGCACAGAATCTAAAGAAAATTAAGTACACATATCTATGCATCCGCGCACAGAATCTAAGGAGATGCCCCTGTCGTTGATCACTCCGTCCAATTTATCACACAGGGAATTTAAAAAATGCATACCTGGGCAAAACTAACAATAACAATAGCCTGTAGAATAAATACCAGAAGGGTCGCCTTGAGTGCATCAGGGACACTTGGACACTGGGAGCTATGTCGGTGGTAGCTTCGGCTACAGGTAGGGCCACCCAGGCTGGACAGGTCGAAGGCTAGAGACGTGACACAGCGCGATACACTGGTCCTCCAGGTTGGGGGCTGACAACCTCTGTGTGGTGGGTTTCCACAGTAATCAGAAGGCCAGAAGCTGGCCCAGAACAGACAGAAATGGGGGATCTTCGTTACTGCCCTATATATACCAGTGACGTTATAGGCATACACCAAACGACAAAAAAAAAAAGAAAAAAAGATATGATGATGATGGTGAACACTCCCATCGAATCGACGGATGAGTAAGCAATTAGTCTTCGAAGCCTGGTGTGGGATAGAAGAGTGATCCTGAAGGTACATGTTTTTCCATAGAACACTGTATGGGAAAGAGTCCTGAGGTCCTGGGCTCTGCTTCTGCCGGTCCCTCTGCTGTTGAATGACAGCTGTTCTGCTTTGTTCAGATGTGAGTGTGCCCTACGAGCATCGGTTGCTGTCGTCAGTTTACTCTGCTGCGGGCAATGTCTTCCGGCTGAAGCTGAAGCTGAAGCCGCGGCTGAAATTATTGCCACAGGTCTGTCACGTAAGACATGTGACAATGAGGTTACTGTAGGCCTAACGTCCCCAAGGTCACAGTCAAAGATTCAAGTGATTTTTCACCGCGTGTCTTAGTGTGTGTGTGTGTGTGTGTGTGTGTGTGTGTGCGCGCGTGCGTGCGTGTGTAATGTTAGTGTTAGTGTTAGTGTGTGTGTGTGTGTGTTTGCTTGTGTGCGTCTGTCTGTCTCTCTGTCTGTGACCTCTGAATATAAAAAGACTACGGTTTTCATTCCTGTGATATTTCTCATTTTTCTTCATACCTAACTCTACAGGCTTTTACGTTGGCCTTGAACTGGCTCTAGATGTCAATCAAAAGGTCACACGTATTCAGCAGCGCAGAAAAGAAGAACCAGTTTAACAGCAAAAGACGAAACAGTTCACGTGGAACATGAAAAGCCACAATGGCCAAGCCATAATTACGTGGACGCTTTGTACCGAAACGCTCCCAAACTACGCAGAAGAATCCACTAGTATCCAAACTGCTCGGTCATGCGTCAAACGACCCATGTACACAGTCCATGAAGCAGAAAAGGGAAGAACCGCAAGGTGAAATGTCCACAAAGCGGAAAATGCCCAAATTGTTTGTTAAAACATCGACACTTGCCATTTTTGTTCCTGTCCTTTCGAGCAGGAAACCATAGGACGCGCGTCTGGTTTGTGACAAGCTCATCTTAGCCTGCTTTGTGTTGGTTCCCTTTTCCAGGATCTGTGTTGTTCTAGCAGGACAGGCTAACGTGTTTGGTTCAGCGTTTTCAGTTCGTTTTCGCTGTCCTTGCACAGTCTGTAAGTTTAGGTAATGAAGCAAGCATAATCTTTACCAGTTTTCCACTCATCGGTAATTATCGCTAGTGAACGTTCGCTGACGGTTTTGAAAGCCTACTGTCGTGTTTCCTACTGTGCCTCTCAGTTTTAGTTTTTAGTTTATCAACTAGGTGAAGACAATATTTTCTTTAAATATCTTATGCCTATCAATTAACATCATGAAGACAGTTCTTGAATGTTATATAGAACCGATACTGTTGTACGGTTGTGAGGCGTGGACAGTCAACACGCAAAGTCACAACAAAATTGAGGCAGCTGAAGTGTGGTTTCTAAGAAGTATGTTGAGATTTCCATGGACTGCAAAGAAAAGAAACGAGACAGTCTTGATGGAGGCAGACACAAGTAGATCATAAATAAAGAAGGTTACGAATAGACAAGCAACATTTATAGGCCATTTTATGAGGAAAGGGGAATTAGAACACCTTTAGTCACAAGAGGAAAGCTGGAGGGAAAGAGAACACCAGGTAGACCCAGGGAGAAAATATTGGACGGGCTTGCAGAGTGGCTGAGGACAGAGAGGGTGGGAGATGTACTTGCTTCGACAGTTGTAGATTCGTGTGGATCGCCGACGCCGTGCGGCAGGGCACATGATGACGACTGTCGGGTTTGTTCAGGTTAGCTTGACCCGTTGAGACCGAATAGTCTTTGGAGAGTGAGGTAGTAGATACCTCACGTTTCTCAAGCCGTTGCTTTATGAGGGATGTGGCCACTCATATCCACAGGTGCTTTACCTTCTTCAACCCTGAACAGAATCAGTCATCCACGAGGCAGCACGCACTTTTCTTTTTCACGTCACGAATGAGTCAGGCATGAAATCTGAACAACTGGACTGCAAGACAGACGTTCACACCATCAGGACCTTTTGGAAAGAAGAAGTCAATGATTTTCAAAACTAGACAGAAACACTACAAAATAGAATAATGACGTTTGTTAAACCCTTTGACTTCCCGCACCCTATCCACCAACCGCAAAAACTTAACCCTTTGACTCCCTCACCCTATCCACCAGCTTTGCTAACATGGTCAACAGTTCAGGATGCTGGTAGACAGGGTGCGGGAGTCAAAAGATTAAAACGGCTGTTTTGGTAAAACTACACTTGATGCAGAACTTCCTGCATTGACAATCATTGAAACTTTGTTCATCTGTACTGATACATGTAAATGCAATAATACCGTACCCACACCACCTATTCTTCCATTCAATAGATATCTAAAACCTATTTATCATGTCGAAAAACATGTCTCACTTATAAACATGGCGTGTAACAAATTCATACATGACTGGTTTCCATACGAAGGACTGGTAGACGATGTAAATGATGAAGGTAAATCGCCAATGATGAAGGTGAATCGCCAATGATGGGTAAATTGCAAAACGTAGACAAGTTCATACCCATCTTTCTGTTCACGAGTAATAGAGGTGTTCTGACATTGGAAGTGATTTTTCTCTGAAATCTTTCATCCTTGGATTTTATTGTATGTCAGAAATTGCTCGATGTCCTAAACATGTACGTGTATTTGTTGACCGATGCACTGAATTGGTATCATTCGTGCCATGTGATCTAACGTTTGTGGAGCACTGGCATGGAAATATCTTTGATAATGCCACATATTATGAATTAGTCTATTTGTGTGTGCTTATTTCCTGTTCGTTTTCATTTTTTTTATTGTTGTTTTTGTTTTCATTAAGTACAAAAATGAAATGAATACATACATAAATAAGTGGATGAATGGATCAATGAATGAATGGATCAATGAATGAATGAATAAATGAATGAATGAA
>CM060311.1:16077326-16169826 GCA_030674185.1 Monoplex corrugatus
ATGCATTCACGCACATAATCTACGGTGATGCCCCTGGCGTTGACCAATCCGTCCAATTTATCGCACAGGGGGTTTAAAAGAACATACCTGAATACAAATTTAAACATAACTTAGAACGCCAAAACATATAAAAAAAACAGACCTAATTTACCTATAATTGCTTCCGCATATATCATATCCTTAAAGCCAATAATGCACTTAATACATGTACCCAATTATCAGTCCTAAGAGAAAGTACGTAAAACTTTATCGAACACATACAGGTGAATAGACCAACAAGGCAGAAATTGACAGGAAGAAATGACAGAAAGCAAAAGAGGAAGAAAGAAACAAAGAGAGTGAAAGAAAAGAGGAAATTTCTAGCACAGAATTTCCAGAAGGTGGGCATATTATTCATACTGAAAGAGCCCCAGGCATCCCCACGGGAGGAGACCTTGCCAATGCATAGTGTTGGGAAAGCTCAAGAAGGGTCAGTGCCAGATAACTTCAGTGCTAGCAGATTTGGATGGAGTGCATATGGAATTGTCTGAGTACAATGAATTCCTCGGGAACAAACTTCAGATTTCTTCAGCCAGGCTCGAACGTATATTGTCAGATTAATCCTTTGACTTCCGCACCCTATCCACCAACTGCAAAAACTTAACCCTTTGACTCCCTCATCATATCCACCAGCTTCCTGCAGGAAGCCGGTGGATGGGGTGAGGGATTTAAAAGGTTAAGTTTTTGCTGTGCTAGTATGGTTGAACTGGATCCTCTTCCAGGTTCTCTCTACTCCGACTGTCTCCCTACTCTCCTCCCATTCATCACTGACATCATCAACACTTCTCTTCAAATTGGAACTGTCCCAGATTCTTTCAAGTCTGCTATTGTTCACCCTCTCCTCAAGAAACACAATTTAGACCCAAATGAACTGAAAAATTACCGGCCTATCTCTAATCTCTCTTTCTTGTCAAAACTCCTTGAAAAAGTCGTCCTCAACCAGCTGAACTCTCACCTGTCTGCCAACAATCTCCTCAATCCTTTCCAGTCAGCCTACCGCCATAGCACTGAAACTGCCCTACTATACATTCTCAACAATCTCCTCCTTGCAACTGATACTGGCAAAGTCTCTCTCCTCACACTCCTTGATCTGGCTGCAGCCTTTGATACCATTGATCATGGTATTCTCCTTTCTAGACTTCATCATACTTTTGGCATCTCTGACATTGCTCTGTCCTGGTTCACTTCATACCTATCAAACAGAAAACAAACTGTTCTCATCAATGGCACTTACTCTCAACCTGCATACCTGACCTGTGGTGTTCCACAAGGATCTGTCCTTGGCCCTGTTCTTTTCACTCTTTACACCTCCCCCCTGTCCACCATCATCAACTCCCACTCTATGAAACACCACTTCTATGCTGATGACACCCAACTTCAAGACAGTGACTCAGCTGATAATATACAGCGCCTGTTGACTCGCACCACTGAGTGTTACTCGGACATTAAGAACTGGATGACGTTCAACAAACTTCAGCTTAATGACGACAAGACAGAAGCTATCCTCATTGGCACCCGTCAGAAACTTTCTCAGCTGCCTCCTCTTTCTCTCCCATTATGTAACACATCAGTCCCAATTTCTGATTCAGCTAAAACATTGGTGTCTGCATTGACTCTACCCTCTCCATGAACAACTTTGTTTCTCAAACTGCCAGATCTTACTACTATCATCTCCATCGTATAAGGCTGATCAGGAAGTATCTCTCTGTCGAAACAACTGCAAAACTCGTTCTCTCCTTCATGATGTCTCGCATTGACTATTGCAATTCACTCCTGTCTGGTCTTCCTGCCTCCACCATTCACATCCTGCAGCGCATTCAAAACAATGCTGTACGCCTTGTACTCAAAAAGAAAAAAGCTGACCACATATCTCCTCTCCTGGCACAATTTCACTGGCTCCCTGTATCAAAGCGCATACAGTACAAACTAGACACCATGTGCTACAAAAGCCTCAATAACGCAGCCCCCGATTACCTGTCAAGCCTACTTGAGATCTATGTTCCCTCACGTACCCTCCGCTCTGCCTCCGATCCTCTGACTTTTCGCTTTCCACGCACTAAGCTCAATACCTATGGTCCACGAGCCTTCTCTGTTTCTGGTCCACTCTCCTGGAACAAACTTCCTCTCTCAGTCCGTCAGCAACCTACTTTTGTCTCCTTCAAGTCCGCTCTCAAAACTCACCTTTTCTCCTCCGCATAAAATCCTAACCTCACTGAACCCCCCCCCCCCCCCCCCTCTGCAGCCTGTCTCCGCTCGGAGGGGAATCACATGGCTATAATATATAATTGTATATGCTATGCTCTATATAATTTTCCATTGCTTTTATTCTTGCTTTTATTGCTTTTATTCTTTCTCCCCATTTATAGCCATGCGTGTGTGTGTGTGTGTGTGTGTGTGTGTGTGTGTGTGTGTGTGTGTGTGTGTGTGTGTGTGTGTGTGCGTGCGTGTGCGTGCGTGCGTGCGTGCGTGCGTGTGTGTCTGCTTCAGCGCTTAGATTTGATTTTATTAAGATTTTGCGCTATATAAATATTGTAATTATTATTAATTATTATTATTATTATTATAATTATGTTGACAATGCAGGATGCTGGTAGACAGAGTGTGGGAGTCAAAGCGGTAAAAAACAGAAGCTCTTCCTCTACACACGGAATGTGTAGTTTATGTACTCTTGACTACCTAGGAACGGATGTTACATGGATTCTAGAAGAAGAAAATCCCTCATTCAAAAAAAAAAAAAAATCAAGGTTTAAAGAGAGAAAGATAGAGAGAGAGAGGAGGGGGAGGGGGAGGAAAGGAAAAGGTTCCTTATTAGGCCATTTTTTTATACTGTCCATTGTAAGATCACCATGCTTACACAGTGTCAAGGGGTGTGGTTTCAGCCCTCGGGCGAGACAATTTTATTGGGTTTTTTTTTTTTTTTTGGTTGTTTGTTTGTTTTTTGGGTTGATTCTTTTGATAGAGCTGTGTACTCAGGATCTGACATCTTGAGTTCAATCCCAGTCCGCAGCACTAAACATTGACCTGTTTGCTGCCCATCTTAATGTTTCCATCATTCTGGTGGTGTCAGCTTAGTGTTTCAAAGGTCTGCCTCCGCTCCTCAGTTCAATACTTTGCCAGCATATAAGTTTTGCGCAGGCTCAAGGACTCTGCCAGATAAATGCTGGCAAATTTGTGTGGAGCGCTTATGGAATCCCGAGGGCGATGAATCCCTCGAACAAATTCCAAACTCCAAACTTTTGCTTTCAAATGGTAGACGTACTTCAGCTTTAACCCTATGACTCCCGCACCCAATCCACCAACAGCAAAAACTTAATCCTTTGACTCTCTCACCCCATGGGGTGAGGGAGTCAAAGGTTGTTTTTGCTTTGCTAGCATGGTTGACAAAGCAGGATGCTGGTGGACAGGGTGCGGGAGTCAAAGGGTTAAGGGGCGTTGCCCTCTTGACCAGTCCTGGAGCACGGGGGGGGGGGGGAGGCTCTGTCCCTGGACCCAGAGCGTAACACCCTCCCTCAGTACAGTATTTCCTAATCCGGCCCAGCCATCAAAATAAACTAATCCAAGTTGAAAAGGATGAAACATAGATCTATATAATTTTTAAAAGGCTAAGTCAATAACTTTTATCACGGCTCTTCGTAAACAATGGTTTTGGAGAACATGCGTTGGGTTGTTCGAACAGAGCGCTACTTTACTTCACATCTCGCGGCAGCATTCCTTCCCGTCTTGTGAAGTCGCGGACTTGTTGAGCACTGCTTCACTGTAATGGGACTAGGGGTGGAAGGTTGTGGAAGGTCAAATATTTCGTTCCGTTTCAATGATTTTCTCCATGCTTGTGTCTTTGCAGCCATGAAACTTTTTCGTCTGATTCAAAAAAATCCCTATTGATTCGAACATTGCAACAGGGATTACACAACTATTCGATGTAATAAAAAAGAAAACAACAAAAAACATAATACATGTAATGATAATACAACTGATTTGTTGTTTCTATCCCATCACCCTCTGGGTTGCAGAAATGTACTGCTCCGGCACGCATGCGCTGTGAATGCACGTGGTCCTAAACAAAGTTTGGAGAAAGGAGGGTTCAGAAGAGTTTGTGGTTTGTAGTTTGGACACTCACGACAACTGGGGCAGTTTTGCTGCTACGTTCAACGCTTTTTAACATGGGGACTGAGACTAACAAAGATGATCGTAATACACCAGAGTATTTAACACAGTTATTGAAAGACAAAAAACAGTTACAGGCGCTTCCGAACTTATTCACTCATGCGGATAAACTTTTAGACGAAGGTAAGTCGAACTGCGGAATGAAGACCGTTTCTAGTTTTACCACGAGTTGACATCATGTACTAAAGTAAATCTAGCTAATCAAAGAAAGGACAATTGCTGTGTGCTTATTCATGTTTGTTTCCTGGTTTAGATATTGCGAAAAACTTTGCTGAGAATGTTTTCTTTTCATGCTTGACTGGCGATTATCGAAAGACGGTGTCAGAATTTTACTAGTACATCTAGTTAGACCGCCATCGATGTTTTGTTTTCGCTCCGCTTCATCGTGAGAAAGTGAATCGGTGTTTGTAATGATCTGTAGGTCGATGTAGCATGGGTCTGCCCCTTGACAAACTATTCAATTTGCAGTTACTTTTTGCGGGCAAACTTTTAAACTAATGTGTTTTCAGACTTGGTGCTGCGTACACTACAAATCCGCCATCTTGAAACCTACCCCCCTACTGAGCGCAAGCAAAGCTTGTTTTTTAGCCTAGTCCCACGCTACTGTTCGCAGGACGCATTTGTTGGGTGCTGCGTTTCAGCCAGTAATTACTCAAGCAGAAATTCGGCATACCTTGCCAGAAATAATCTCAGCGAGCTGTTGGCGTCGTTGTACTGTACAAGCCTTGGAACAAGGCTAGTAGTAGGCCTATTCAGGGTATTCACTATTATTAGTGTTAGAAAAAAATCTTATTTTCACAGCACTTTGCCGGTCTTTGGTAAATTTTAGGTAGGCCCTATAGGCCTAGTGATAGTATAAGACAGCACTTGCATCTAATTGTCATTGTGCATCTGTTTGAAACAGTATATAAATTGATTAAACATCTTGGCTGAGTTATTATAATGTCCACTCGGTGATAGAAATTAGAATGGCTAATTAAAAGTCGGTGTCTACTTTAATTTTATGCAAAATTTGAGTTTTTGTTGGGCCTGTTTTTTTTGTTTTTTTTAAGCAAGCAAATTTTACGCAGACTGAAATTGATGCCATTTGTTTTTAATTGAGTTGTTGGAGAAGGTGCTGAGACTTGAGATTTTATTTGGTAACTTTTTTTTTTTTAATCAGGCGCCTTGATAACTACCTAATAATAATGAGACTCATCACACAGAAAGCAAGCTCCTAACACTTTACAGAAAATATATATATATATGTATAAAGATATTAAATCTAAAATGAATCAGTGATATCACATAGAACAAGAAAAAGAAAACAGAGTGAAGTATTATCAAGAATGCATAAGATTATGTTCATATATATATATATATGTAATCATAGGCCTAGAGCTATGGCTATATATAGACCAACATGAAAACACAGATGCACAAGAACATACACAACACATAAACAGAAGTGCACATGAGGACCCAAGGTGGTGAATGTGTACTCGGACTTTAAAACAAATTTATAAAACGCACACTTGCACTAGCTGGCTTAGGCATAATTATGCATCACATGAGGCAAAGGTGCACCTCCATGCATACTCCTCAATTATTCTTCTTGTGTTGTTCCATTTTCTGTTGACCAATTGGAAGTTGCTTTCCATTGTCATCAGCTCATTGTGAGCCGCCCTGGTTTTTTTTGCGATGTTGGCATCCATTTGATGGCTTGTGGATTGTTCATGTTGTGAGTAACCTCTAGATATGCATGCTCAAATCAGCGGAGTTGCTGTTAGCAGATGATACTTGATAGATGATATGGGGAGCTGTTGTGATCTGCCCCTATCTCTCCATAACATTCATTCCATTTGGTGTCCAGGTTTTTATGTAGACGTCAAGGGCGTCCATTTGCTTCTCATGGATGGTCTTAAGAAGCCAGGTTTTGCAGTTGTAGAGCAATGTTGATACAAACTTCTTCAAGGTTAACTCTTAGGGATAATTTCCTGCTGCTCTGCTCTTTGCTCAGCTTACTAAATGTTACTGTTGCCTTTCTGAGCCAGCACTTTAGTTGGTAGTCAAGTTATACTAGTGTTGCTGATGGGACTGCTGAGGTAATAAGAAGAGGACTAAAACTTTCCCTGGCGCCTCGTCCAGTGGATAAAAAGGGACCAAATGAAATGCCATGTGTTCATGAGCAGTAGTAAGAAGTGATGACATCTGTTAGAATCTGATATTCCTGGCTCAACATGGTCTTTTTGGCACTATGAATATGATAAGGGCAACGTTTCTTACATAGCTGCTGATGTCAGCCACAAGCTACTGATGATCTTGAGTGTTACTTGTCATTTACATCAGGCATGTTTTCCTCAGTCCGTTGGATTCCCTTCGGGCTTTCCTTGATAATGTGCTTCATTACCTAGTCAGTGGCAGTTGTGCAGAGGAGCAGGTCCTGAAAGAATAACTCGTGTCTGACATAGTGAAGATTTTGAACCAGTTACTGGAACCGTCTTCTCTCCTGACCAGACGCGATGCTGTTCCACGTTTGGTCTATGGCTGACACAATTTTGGAATGCCCTAGGACTTCAGGATCTTGCAAGATGATATTCTGTGGAAACTGTTGAAGATTTAGGTGGTTTGTGAAACTGATAGTAAGCAGAATTTAGTATGCGGCATGTTTCTCAGTTTTCTGTCCCTGAATTAAGATATATGCTAGAGCTCTGATCAATCATTTAGATTGAAAGCAACCAAATATGAGTACAATAGGGTTAGTTTCAATACTACATTACTAGTAATAATATTGTTTGTCGAGATAAGTTGTTAGAGCTCTCTTAAAAATAAGGACAAAGATTGCAGGTGATGAATATCTGGGGGAAGTGTGTTCCACTGTTGAGCTGCAGAGAAAGTGAATGAAAGTTGACCAGAAGTCTTAGTCTTTATATATATGAGGAACATAGAGAGTGTGTTTATCTGATGAATATTTTCCTACCATCTGCCTTGGAGAATTTAGTTGTTTAAACTTGTTGCCTGCCCCGTCAGCAGCCAAAGAACACAGAACAAGCAAAGTTACATTTAATGGCATTGATATCAGTGTATTGTGCAAATTGATTGGCTTAGTCAGAAGACATTGGCCAATCAGAATGGAAATCAGTTTCTTGCTTTCTGGCCACTTTCTAGATGACACAGTTGCTGACGAAGTGAAGTCATGACCATGGCAGAGATGTTCATGTTGTCCCCCAAAAGAAATTTTGTTTGGTTTTGGTGTGTGGAGATGTAGTCAACTTCAGTGTTCAGGAGCTAAATGTTCTCAGCCACTTTGAGGAAATACTGACAGAAAATGGGTGCAACCTTGGTACAGCAAGGAGGGGGAGGTGGCTAAGGCTGTAGACAGTTGTAAAAAGACTGCTACTGAGCTCCCCATCATCATTGTAATCATCATTTTCATTTGCCCTGCCACATGGCATTGGCGATCACGGCCCTCCGTATGATCTACCTATTGTCGCTGCAAGTACATCTCCCACCCTGTCTGTCTTCATGTACTCCGCAAGTCTGTCGAGTATTTTCTCCGTGGCTCTACCTGGTGCTATTTTTCTCTCTGGACAGCTTTCTTGTGTTGACTAGGTGCTCAAATTTCTCTTGTTTCATAGTTCATAAAGTGTCCTATAAATGTTGCTTTTCGTTTCCTGATCTTCTTCATTAATTTGTTCTTTTTGTGTTTGCCTCTTTAAAGACTGTCTCGTTTGTTTTGTTTGCTGTCCCTGGAACTCTTAGCATTCTTCTTAGCAACCACATATCATCTGCCTCAATCTTGTTCTGACATTGTGTGTTGACTGTCTAGGCATTGCATCTATACAAAAGTATCTGCACCCTCGTGTGTTTCTTGTTAACTTCAGCATATGGCTTGGCCACTGATTTCGGACCTGCTGGCTGCTCGGAAAGATGGCAAACTTGGGATCCCTTTCGGGGCATGTCAGACCTTGCTGAACTGCAAGATGGGCCGAGTGTGGAGCATCATTACTGGCCACTTTTACAGTTGTTAAACAATCAATCACTGTGGTTGAAATGAGACAATGTTTGGAGCTTCCGACTGCTGACTGTTGAGCCTGTGGTGAGGGGAAAGGGGCAAGTGGCTGTGTGGGCTGGTGGCTGCTCAAAGGAGAGATGAAGACAGAGTGGGTCGAAAGAGGGATCTTCCATTCTCTTTGGTCCGGACTGGGCTGGACCTGGTTGGTGCGTGTTGTGTGGCAATGTCCCAGGCTTTGTCATTTTCCCACCTTGCCACTTTGTTAACAAGGTAACTGATGACTGGTTCCGAATGATATATGCAGCGCATGGACAGTTCTCCTTTGTTTGATGAAATGATTATATTAAGTGGTGTCGGGTGGTTGTGAGGTGATTTGTCTGGAGAGTGGCTGGACATTGGTGCTGTGGGTTCCATCAGCACCCTCATGGTGTTTCTTGTTAATGTTATTTTTTGTGTTTGCCTCTTTCAAGACTTGTCTTGTTTGTTTTCTTTGCTGTTCATGGAACTTAGAAGTCTGAGCATTTTTGTTAGAAACCACATTTTTTTTCTCTTTCAGTGTTGTTCTGACTTTGCCTGTTGACTGTCTATGCATTGCATCTGTACAACAGTATCAGTTCTCTCTCTCTGTTTCTGTCTCTCTCTATATATATATTACATGTATGTATGTATACATGTATGTATGTATAACAATGAAGAACTCTCTTCCTGGTGTTAATTGATGGGCTCCCAGAGACCAGAAATGTGGGAGTAATACCTGGCTGATAGAGACAAGTCCATTGAAACTGCAAACTATTGACATTTAATACTGATCATCTTTGTGCTGCTGATGTCCACAGCAACTATGAAAGAGGCTTTTCAACAATGAAAACGCTCAAGAATGACTGGAGGAGCCAGTTCAATATCAGCACTCTGTTTTAACTAGCTTATAACTTATAAGTTATATCCTTTGCATGCCCAGACATTTGTGAACTGTACAATTGTATGTATACATGCAATTCAGAGGTGATGGAATAATGGACAGAGAAGGCGTAAACCAAAAGGTTGGAACTGAGCTTCTCCAGCCAGATTATTAGTTCACACATTTGGAAGAACATTGGTTCTCATGTTTGGAAGAATTTTTGGCTTGTCAACCCTGTAATGCATTATAAATCAAAAGCGAGCCAGAGAATTAATCATCGGTGTAAGTGGATATTTATGAGCACAAGTTTGAAGGTGTTTTGAGTTTATTCAAGGATTCATCACACTCAAACAATTCCATATTCACTTCATCCAATCTTCCATCTGTTATCTGGCAAACTCCTTGAGCCTACATTAAACTCTTTGAAATGGAAGGGAATAGGAGGGAGGAGGGACCCATCAAACTGTAAGCTAACATCACAATGAACAGTCAGTTTTTATACTTGTTGAGTTAGGTCTCCTGATAGCAAATCTTTGTGTGTGTGTGTGTGTGTGTGTGTTTTGTGTGTGTGTGTGTGTATGTAATATGTAAGGCTGTGTGCATTGAGTTTTCCTACAGTTTCTCTTAATATCTTATAAAATTATGGCTGATTGGCAGGCAAATGATTTTGCCTGCAGGGCAAGTAGTTTTGTCTACGTGCTCCTGGGGCAGGTAGGAAAAAAATTACTGTCCTACTCATTGTACTGTCTGATTTTTGTTGTTGTCAGAACAGCAGTGTGTTTGTGTTTGATAGGTGCAGCATTCTGTTTAGGATTTTTCTTTCTACCAAGAAACAAAATGCTAGTACTACTACATTGGCAGTCTATACTTAAAAGACCAGCAAAGCCAGTTGCACATGTGGTGGTCATTCGTGCATAACTCCGAAAACCAGTCTGTAGAAAAGAGCCTATCAGTGCCGCTGCTGTTTTGATTATACTTTTCACCTTGTTTACTATATATATATGTTCGACAACACTTGAAACAGTTCTGCAAAACATGATGTAGATCTGTGTCAAACACTGAGGAGAGAAAAGGAAAGAAAAAGAAAAGTGCATAGATAGAATTCTGCAGTCAGGAAATGTGCTGCTATTAATTGTAATGGCCATGCAGTGAAAACTTATTTGAGAATTTTGATAAAACTTAAGTTTTCTTTGTTGTCTGTACATGGTCAAGCCACATCTTGTCATGAACATGGCCGTTTTTGTTTTGTTTTGTTTTGTTCCCAATTCCTGCTGACTTGCCATAGAGCTTGGTGATCAGAGGAGTTGATAGTTGGACATTTCTCCTGTCACTCCACTTGTTATTGACAGCATCACAGCAATATAATATGTTCAGCTGTATGGTCCTCTTGACGCAAGTTCAGGTTGCTGAAGCATTGTACATCCAGTAGCTTTCCCCTGTGTGCCCTGGCATGAAAAGATGGACGAGGGACTTCCAGTAGCTGAGGCTCAGAATTCAGCACTGTCCTGGAGGGAATGAAGAGGATGAGCAGCAATCTGATCTGATATAAATGACCATATATATATAGGTTATTTACGTTATAGTGCAGGAAACCATGATTTGCTAGTAGGTGTCTGCAGACATGTTGCCCGCAGGCCTGGTACCTGTGGTTTTAGCCCTTCTAGCAGAGTCGTTTTCTGAAGGGGGTTACCCTGCTATTATCTCACTGTTATCCTGCTCTTATCTCATGACCAAAAGATGTACTGAGAGCATAAAGGGCTAGGGCCTTTAGATGGCCTTTAACGCACATTACACATAATGACATGAGACACAGGTATTATATTATAACATTGTGTAGTGCCACCCCACCCCGTCCTGATAGGATCACCAGGTGGTCTGGGACTGCTCATTCATCCAGGCAAGCTTGGCTTATTTCGCAGCTAACCTCCATATCTGAAGGCCATACGCCACCTGCAACCCACTGGGCTGGGAATGATTCCCCCATTACCAAGTTGGAGGTAGCCTTTCCCAGGACAGCACAAGTCTTAAGAACGAGGACAGCTGTATTAATTGTTCATGGTTGGTTTGTCATTTGTCAGAGTAGATTTCCTTTTTTTTCAAGAACACAGAACAGCTGTGCTATATAACTGTCTTGTAATGTAACTGATAATTAACATGTATTTTATTTTTAATGTTACAGCATGACATTGTGACATTATACATAAGTGTTTATGACTTTTATACTATGTGTAAATTTCTACTAACATTTGTACAATGAGTAATTCTAGTACTATACAAAAATAGGCCTAATCTTGAAAGTAATCATGCTAAACATAATGTATTTAGTGTTCAGCGGGAGATGTTCTGCTGTCTAGACTCGTTAGTGTGCTTTTTCTGTCCCTTAATTTTTTTGAAAAAGTTTTTTTAACCGCTTGAGTATTTCAGGTGTGTATTTTGTTTTCTTTCCTTTCCTGAGTAATATCTGACCTTTAATACTTCTAATGCCTCTGCGAAAACATTTTCTTTCAAATCAGTCAAGTTGTTATGCAAGAACATCCAAATCACTCATACTTGTGTCATAGTATTTATATGACATCTGTGAACATTTACTGACATGGGATACGATGGTATGCATTATAATTTATATGGATGAAAAACAGTAGAAGGGTTTTCAGCATATAAAAGTTACCTAAAATACATACATATGATATATACATGTATATATACACAAACAGATATATATACATGCATGCATACATACACATATATACAATACATGTATACATACATATATATACATGTAATGATGTATACATACAGTATACATGTGTACATAATATTATATACATGTATACATACATGGTTTAATACATACATGTTTATACATGTATATATAATAATAATAATAATTACAATATTTATATAGCGCAAAATCTTGATAAAATCAAATCTAAGCGCTGAAGCAGACACACACGCACGCACGCACACACACGCACACACACACACACACACACACACGCATGGCTATAAATGGGGAGAAAAATAAAAGCAATAAAAGCAAGAATAAAAGCAATGGAAAATTATAGAGAGCATAGCATATACAATTATATATTATAACCATGTGATTCCCCTCCGAGCGGAGACAGGCTGCAGAGGGGGGAGGGGGGGTTGAGTGAGGTTAGGATTTTATGCAGAGGAGAAAAGGTGGGTTTTGAGAGTGGACTTGAAGGAGACAAAAGTAGGTTGCTGACGGACTGAGAGAGGAAGTTTGTTCCAGGAGAGTGGACCAGAAACAGAGAAGGCTCGTGGACCATAGGTATTGAGCTTAGTGCGTGGAAAGCGAAAAGTCAGAGGATCGGAGGCAGAGCGGAGGGTACGTGAGGGAACATAGATCTCAAGTAGGCTTGACAGGTAATCGGGGGCTGCGTTATTGAGGCTTTTGTAGCACATGGTGTCTAGTTTGTACTGTATGCGCTTTGATACAGGGAGCCAGTGAAGTTGTGCCAGGAGAGGAGATATGTGGTCAGCTTTATTCTTTTTGAGTACAAGGCGTACATCATTGTTTTGAATGCGCTGTAGGATGTGAATGGTGGAGGCAAGAAGACCAGACAGGAGTGAATTGCAATAGTCAATGCGAGACATTATGAAGGAGAGAACGAGTTTTGCAGTTGTTTCGACAGAGAGATACTTCCTGATCAGCCTTATACGATGGAGATGATAGTAGCAAGATCTGGCAGTTTGAGAAACAAAGTTGTTCATGGAGAGGGTAGAGTCAATGCAGACACCAAGGTTTTTAGCTGAATCAGAAATTGGGACCGATGTGTTACATAATGGGAGAGAAAGAGGAGGCAGCTGAGAAAGTTTTTGACGGGTGCCAATGAGGATAGCTTCTGTCTTGTCGTCATTAAGCTGAAGTTTATTGTGTGTCATCCAGTTCTTAATGTCCGAGTAACACTCAGTGGTGCGAGTCAACAGGCGCTGTATATTATCAGCTGAGTCACTGTCTTGAAGTTGGGTGTCATCAGCATAGAAGTGGTGTTTTATAGAGTGGGAGTTGATGATGGTGGACAGGGGGGAGGTGTAAAGAGTGAAAAGAACAGGGCCAAGGACAGATCCTTGTGGAACACCACAGGTCAGGTATGCAGGTTGAGAGTAAGTGCCATTGATGAGAACAGTTTGTTTTCTGTTTGATAGGTATGAAGTGAACCAGGACAGAGCAATGTCAGAGATGCCAAAAGTATGATGAAGTCTAGAAAGGAGAATACCATGATCAATGGTGTCAAAGGCTGCAGACAGATCAAGGAGTGTGAGGAGAGAGACTTTGCCAGTATCATTTGCAAGGAGGAGATTGTTGAGAATGTGTAGTAGGGCAGTTTCAGTGCTGTGGCACTGGCGGTAGGCTGACAGTGACTGGAAAGGATTGAGGAGATTGTTGGCAGACAGTTGAGAGTTCAGCTGGTTGAGGACGACTTTTTCAAGGAGTTTTGACAAGAAAGAGAGATTAGAGATAGGCCGATAATTTTTCAGTTCATTTGGGTCTAAATTGTGTTTCTTGAGGAGAGGGTGAACAATAGCAGACTTGAAAGAATCTGGGACAGTTCCAGTTTGAAGAGAAGTGTTGATGATGTCAGTGATGAATGGGAGGAGAGTAGGGAGACAGTCGGAGTAGAGAGAACCTGGAAGAGGATCCAGTTCGCAGGTTTTGAACGACATGGATCTGATTGTGTTGAAAATTTCTTCTTGTGAGACTGGGGTAAAAGTAGTAAGAGGTGTGCCAGAGAAGGAAGGGTCAGGTGGGCATGGTTGACAGGGTTGACCCTATATATATATACTTTGGGATACTGTCCCATTTATAATGCCTTATGCCAGTTAAGGACATGTCTATTTCTCTTCCTTTTTTACTCTTCTTTTAAATAGAAGGTTGAGATCCAGTTACGCAGGTCTTCTTTTGAAACCAAATGCTTTAATGCAAGTTTTATGCATACATCATTTACATGTATAATCGAAAGCTTTTTCAAATTCTACAGACACTAACAGACCAGGGAGACTATTGGTTTTTAAATACTGAATATCAAATTACATTCTAGTATATCCCATTTCTTTTTAAATAATGAGTAATATAAGAATTAAGATATTCTAATTTTATCTCCAGTATAATTTCCATTGGACAAACCTGCCTGATCATTATTGAGTTTTTTTCTTTGGGGGGAAGGGGAGTGCTGTCTTTGTCTTTGTTCTGTTTGCAGTGCATGATGTTTCTGTTTTTTATGAGACATCATTTTAAATAGGTTGCTAGTTTTGTAAGCATTTTTTGTGGTGTATCTCCTTACGGCAAACAAGTTATTATCCTTTTTTCCTGCTTGGGTAATTGACATTTCGTCTCTAAAAAAACCTTCATTTACTGACCATACAACATCAAACTTCAAAGTATTCTAGTTGTTTCCAGAAGAACTTGAAAAAGTTATCATTCTATAGAAAAAGTTATCATTCTATATATGACCCTTTGACTCCCTCACCCTAAGCACCAGCTGCTAAAACTTAACCTTTTGACTCTTGTCACCCTATCCGCCAGTTTCCTGCAGGAAGCTGGTGGATAGGGTGAGGGAGTCAAAGGATTACATTTTTGCTTTACTAACATAGTTGACAATACAGGATGCTGATAGACAGGGTGTGGGAGTCAAAGTTTAACCAGAGTTTTCATCATTTTGTATGATTTTTCAAACCTAGATTGTCTTGTAAGTGTAATGAATCCTGTTAATTCTTCTGAATCCGAATTAGGTGATTTGGATGGATTGTTTACATACTTGCTCGTATTGGTGTCCTGTGTAGTTGTAGATAAAATTGTATTTCTATAACTTTTCATAAGTATTGAAGGTCTCGTCTCTTCTGACATTGGCTGTTTCTGACAGTATTTTGCCTTGGACTGACTGTTATTTGATGTGTTTTTTCGAGATTTTAAAAATAGTTTCTCTCTTTGTAATGCTTGTCTTCCTTTAGATGTTAGTATAATTCCTTCTGTTCTGGTTTTTCTTTAGATAGAAGCGCTTCCTTTTATTTTTCTTGTAAGTCTTGGGAATACTCGCACATGTTTCTTTTTTCAATCCCTCTTCTTCATCTAAAGTTTTCTCTTTGCCTGTTGAATATTTTGTCGTATTCGTTCATGTTAAATGATACACTTTCTGCCCTTATTTCCATTATTAGGATGTTTAGGAGTAACTGATCACTTACTCAGTTATTGTAAACTGAATTTCACTAGTAGTACTTAGTGAGAATTTTGCTTGTATTTTAACTGTGTAATACTTAAATCCATTGCAGGAGATAAATAGAAAAGTTGTTTTATACTGCTGCCAAGTCCACATAGACCCACACTATCAGCCTTTGTCTTGTCTTCCCAGTTCATTTTTCATAATGACCAGTGCATAAAAATGAATATATTGAAAGAGACCGCATTACAGTATTCAGCAAAACTTGACTCCCTTCTGGAAAGTACAGTTGTTGTCCTTTAGGGAGTCAGCAATAATCATAACGCAGTCTTCTTTGGTAAAAATTTGGGATTATATATACACTTTCCTGGTCTTCCAGTGTTTACAACAAGAATTTCTTAGCTGTTTCCAAACAGATCTTTACCAAATGTGGGTCAAAAGAGTGGACCATTGAGGTGTAGCAAATCTGTAATTTTGGAAACTATGACACAAAGGTCAGGGTTACAGGGATAGAGGAGGAAAAAAGCGCCTAATAATATAATATCAGCACTGTTTGAGGAAGCTGTGTGAACAGCACTGTCATAGAAACTTCTGACAATACTTTGTTCTGATTCCTCAGTTGTGACATTTTACCATTGTCGTCACTTCCAGATTTATTTCATCTGATATTTTTTCAAGGCCACAGGGACCTAGAGAAGTACAAAATCTGAATTATCTGGTGGGAAGCAAAATATTCAGTTTTTTTTTTTTTTTTTTTTTTTTCAGAATCATATGTATGCATTTAATTAAAGTTGTCATAATTAAAATGTTCAAGCAATGACATCAATAAAGCTCATTTATTCTGTATGTGATGATAACAGCTGGGTAAACGATGACATCAGGATTTAAGAATGAAGTGAACACTTATGATTATCTATTTTATCATTACGCCTTTGTCAAAGCTTGGATGACTGGATTTATCTGAAGATTAGTTTCACAAGATTGTTGAAATATGTTCCTTGATTGATTTTCCAGGTCATCTGACAAAGACCTATATAAATAGTTACCTTACATGAAAAGAAAGAAAGAAAGACAAATATGGACATTGTGGAATGGCTTGACCATTTTATTTAACAACTGCCAAGGACTCCCAAGAATGGAGAAATTAAAGGTTCTGCTGCTGCTTATCCTACTGTATCAGTGTATGAGTCTACTAGTTACTGAATAAGATTTTCCTGAACCTTTGGTTGTCAGTTGACTAGCTTCAGTAACTTATAGCTGACTTAACATTTATCTAAATTTTAACACTCAAGAAGAGCACAAACTAATCAGTGTGTGAGTGTAAAATTTATCCACTGAAGAAGAGCACAAACTAGTCAGTGTTGAGTGTAAAATTTATCCTTTGTGTGGAAAGATGGTGAAGTAACTAGTGGAATTACATATTATGGATACATGAGAATGTACGGCATGCAATGTGATGATGCTGACACTACATACTCTTGAGTAGTCTGAGCCATACACTGATTCTGATAATGGTTCAGCTTCAGCTTTATAAAGCTCAAATCAGCAAAACTCTCCAGTTGTTTGGGAAATGAAGGTGAAATTATCTTACACTATTTTGAATTCTGGAAGGGATATATATGTAACTTGAATATTAATCCCTTCATGACGTTAAAAGTTTATATGTTTTGTGAGTTTAAACTTTAGTTTAATGTTCTTCTCAGATGTTTTGTTTTGGGATAAGTTCTGTAATTTATTGCTGTAGTGTCATGTAATTTATTGCTGTAGTGTCATGACTGTTTTCTGTCAGTTCTGCTTACATTGATTTGCTACCCCCACCCCTCTTCAGTAGTGCTCACTGTCTCAGTCTCATTGTCTTCTCTCTTCATCCCCTACCCCTGTCCTTATTTTCGCCCTCACTGTCTCAGTCTTACTATCTTTGTGTATCCTAATTCCTATGTCTTCCCCCTTAAATTTCATCTTCTTCCAGTTTCACCTTTCATCAGGCTTGTCATTCCTTGCAGATGTAAGCTTGAGCCCCCCCCCCACACACACACACACATACATGCTCAAACACTCCTTTTTGTTACAGTCCCTGTCAGGTTGGGAATAAGATGTTGAAAACAAAAAAAAAAATGAAAATAAATAAAATATTTGGAATGTTTGTCATTAATTCATTCAAAAAAATTTGTGGAGTGGTGGGGGGGGGGAGAATATATCCGAGAATGCTTGTCATTATTAGTTTACCTTCTACAGAGACAGATATCTCTTTTCTTCCCGAAGTTCTTCACTCTGATTCTGTCTCTCTGCCTTGTCTCTCATTACAGATAGGCAGTCACAACATTTTTAAGGCTGTGTGGTAACATACTTTTTGAAGTATCGTTCGCGCTATCATTTAAGGTTGTGTGCATGTATGTAAATTATATGTTCTGTGTTAATCCCATTTTTCTTGGTCAGTGAGTCTGAGCACTTTGCATGAAACAAGTGAGAGTCCTGACTGAGAAGATCAGCATCGCCGTTTTTGTATCTGGTGATTTTCTCTACAGCAGAATTTTTCTTTGTTTAAAGAATGGTTTCACTGAGTAGAGTTCAGCTGTCATAAGATCTTGGACACTGTTGACTATCCAATCCAAGTTATTGACTTTGTTTACAAAAAAAACACAAAAAAAACAACAAAACTATGTGGCTTACTGTGTCAGGTATTTTCCTTTCTATCTAGTGAGACTTGGAGGGTCTTGCTATTTTTGTTCAAGGAAGTGTCACTGCACCTATAATGTAACAGTAATGCTCATTGAGTTTTGAATAAGGTTGTTTGTCCCCATTTCCACACTTGTTTGTTCACACTGTAGGTTGCATTTACCAGACTTTTTGTCCCCATATCCACACTAGTTTGTTCACACTGTAGGTTGCATTTACTAGACTTTTTGTCCCCATATCCACACTAGTTTGTTCACACTGTAGGTTGCATTTACTAGAATTTGTCCCCATATCCACACTAGTTTGTTCACACTGTAGGTTGCATTTACTAGACTTTTTGTCCCCATATCCACACTAGTTTGTTCACACTGTAGGCTGCATTTACTAGACTTTTTGTCCCCATATCCACACTAGTTTGTTCACACTGTAGGCTGCATTTACCAGACTTTTTGTCCCCATATCCACACTAGTTTGTTCACACTGTAGGCTGCATTTACCAGACTTCTTGTCCCTATTTCCACAATAGTTCGTTCACACTGACTGTAGGCTGCATTTACCAGACTCAACATTGCCCACAGTGGAATTCAGATCACATGGTTGGGATTTTAAATCTCTTCTTTGCCAGGCTGTGACCAGCAGAAACTCATCATTTACTGTTCTGTGGCAGCCAGTGTACTTAATGTAATTTAATTTTCACTTGTAGTTTAGCACTAACTTAATGTAGCTGTGGGTTATATGTTAAGTTAAAATGTAGTAATGCAGTACTTATTGTATATATTGATGGCTGTTATTGTTTGTTGTCAATGTAAAAATTTTTAAAATATGTGCGTTGAAGTATGTCATACTTTATCATCTGTTTGTACATAGCTCCATGGTTCAGTGTTTACAGTTGACATTTAATCATTATCGCATTCTGTATACAGCATTATCAGTGATGATGTTTCCATTACAGAGATTAACAGAGTGAGATTATCATTGTTCCACCACCAAGAGAAAAAGAAACTATGTTTGCCGGAGCCTCTTGGACCTATTGTCAACCTTCAGGAAAAGCTGTTTGTTCCAGTCAAAGATCATCCAGAGGTAAGTCCCACCTGGAGTTTGTTTGGAATGTGTTTACGAGCGATTCATTGCACTCGGACAGTTTCATGTGTGCTCCACCCAGATCTGCCAGCAGTTTTCTCGCAGTGCAGAACCTTATGCCAAGTCTGCAAGGCCTTGAAATGGTCAGGGAAACTGAACTTACAAAACTCTTAACATCATAGAAAGATTGCAGTTTAAAGATGGGCTGTGAACAAGCTGACTTGTTGAATGTTACAGGATGGGATTAATCCCAGGACAAAGAGGTTCTTAATTTGTGGTTGTGTCAGAAGAATCACCCAGCCCTCATCAAAAGCTGTGGCCTGGCAGAGGGTTGTATGTATGTGCATGGCACTCTAGGCAACTGAACTCTGAAACTGCAACAGCAAGGAATAATTAAAATCAAAGAGCTCCTCCATACTGATAATAGTGATATTCATTGATACTTATCTGTAATCATAGTATCTGTAACTGGGATAAGTGTCCTTTTAGAAATGTCATTTTCATTTTGGGAATATGTGGTTATCCGTGTCTCAGCTTTTGCACATAATGGGATCGTGATAGTGATGATGATGATGATGGTGATGATGATGATAAAACAACAAATTGATAATAAAACCAACAGCAGTAATGATGATGATATGAATAAGAAGAACAACAACAACAGCAATTATGATGATGATGATGATGATAATGATGATGATGATAATAATTGATTCTAAATCTTGATGTGTAAAGTGCACATGCTCATTATTCACACAAACGTTCACAAACAAAAACAAAGTATGTAAAAATCACATGCATTCTGGGTTGGGGAGGATGAGGGGATCAGGACGAAGGGATGGGTGGGTGAAGGGGGGAAATTACTTCTTAACAAAAAGGTGTGTTTTCAGGTTGGACATGAAAGACGTCACATATATATGTATGTTCATACAGGTTTCGCACAGTTCTTAAAAGTCCTTAATTTTGAGGGCATGCTTTTTAAGGGCTTAAAAGTCCTTAAAAATCAGGCTTTTGCTGAAAGGTCTTTAAAAAGTCCTTAAGTTTTGTCACTGCCTATGATTTTTAATAAAGTCTGTGTAAAATCGTGAGTTTGTTAAAAAAAAAAAAAAGGTTGAAATTGAATTGAAAAAAAAAAAAAAGAAAGTCTGAGTCGGAGTTAAGATCGACAATCTCACCGATACGTCATCTGCTATAGGTCAAAACACCAGAGTTGCAGGCCTTCATGGCGCATGCACGTACGTGAAAGAATGTTCCACCATTTTGAAATTGAGAAGTCAACATGCCGGGGAAGTGTTTGTTTAACGTGGTTTGGCTGGAAAAAGACGAATACAAAGAATGGCTGCAGGCAGACCCAAGTGGAGACAGATGCAAGGCCTTTTGCCGCATTTGTAAGAAGACCATAGACATATGTTCAATGGGAGAATCGGCTGTAAACACCCATGGAAAAGGGAAAAAACACTGCGACCTGATGAAGGCTTCAAATCCTGCAGTTCATCTTTCGAATTTTTTTACAAAAAATTCTACAACGAGCGATCCCATCACTTCTAGCAGTTCGTCATCCTGCAGTTCATCAACCAACTGTTCTGCTCAAATCAGATGTCAGTGAACAGTCTGAGCTGTATTAAAACAGAGGCAATGAAAGCTGAACTACTGTGGACTTTAAAAGTAGTGACAAGCCATTACAGCTTTCGTTCGTGTGAAGGCATTTAAAAAAAAAAGTGCTTCAAAAGTCCTTAAAAAGTCCTTAAATATTTTGTCTGGAAATCTGTATGAACCCTGTCATATATATGTGTACAACAAGTGCCCCCAACAACAAGGAATTGGCTCTTGCTAGATATTTTCCAGATTTGGACTTTGCATTACATCGGTCCAGCTCGTGCAAAGTCGGAAACTGTCTTAGTCATTGCAAAGTTGGAAACGATGTTCATTAACTCTTTGAGTATGAAAATCTAAAACTACCCTCTACCCTTCATTACTGGCGGCGAGTATAGCGGGAGGCAGTGCGTCTATCCTTCATACCGGCTTCCCGCGCTGTAACGGTAACGGCTATGCGGTGAACCGGACACGACCCTTGTGTTTATACTCTGCATTCCTGGATCTGATTGCCTTCGGCGGGTTTCCCTGTTCTACTCGGGTTTCCCTGTTCTACTCAGCGTGGTCAGTTAAGACACCCAGGCATGTTTATGAAAAAAAACATTTTCCTCCGTTCCCATGGGACAGCAGTGAGGCTGTTGTTTAGGTACCGTTTCCTGTTTGTCAGACCTACTACAGCTGCTTCCTGCTGTGGTTGTCAATGTCATTATAACTCAGTCCAGTCTCCAAGACTACCCCCTCTCCATACACCAATCATCTCCCACCCCCTTGGGAAAGTCGCTGTTGATTTAGAACAAGCAAGAGAGAGACAAGTGTGCCTGTTCACACACGCATATACACTCATACATACACACACACACACGCGCACGCGCACATACACACGCACACACACACGCACGCGCACACACACACACACACACACAACACAACACAACACAACAACACAACACAACACAACACACACCACACCACACCACACCACACCACACCACACCACACCACACCACACCACACCACACCACACCACACACACACACACACACACACACACACACACACACACACACACACACACACACACACACACACACACTTCGTGTTTGTTATTTATCCACATTGAGTAGAGAAACAGTAACATAAGTACCCTCTTTTCACAGTTTTACTCTCTCAGGAAACCCAGGAAACGAAAGACAGAGTATGAACAAATTCAGTTCTTACAGTAAGAAAGTACTCTCCCGCTAAAGCGGGAGTCAGTAACGAAAGAGTTAATGTTGAATGAAAAAAAAAAAGTTTTTTAATCGGTTGGTTATTGTTTAATTGATTAGACAGAGACTGTTTATGTTTATAAGGTTTCCCAATTTGTTTGTTCATTTATCATATGCTTAGGATGCTGAATTTAAAAGGCATGGAGATAGTGGACTGTTTAGCTGGAATTTGTGAATGCTATTCAAAATCAAATGTAAATGGAAATTTTACTTTTATTTTCAGTTCAACTTTGTGGGTCGGATATTGGGGCCACGTGGTATGACAGCCAAAGAACTGGAACAGCACACAGGGTGCAAAATCATGGTGCGTGGAAAGGGCTCCATGCGCGACAAAGGAAAGGTAAGAACCAAAATTATGGTGCATGGAAGGGGCTCCATATGCAACAAAAGCAAGTTAAGAATCAAAATCATGGTGCACGAAAATGGCTCCATGCACAATAAAGGAAAGGTAAGAACCAAAATCATGGTGGTTAGAAAGAGCTCATGCACAACAAGGAAAGGTAAGAACCAAAGTCATGGTGGTTAGAACTAAGAAAGGGCTCCATGCTCAGAAAGGGCTCCATGCACAACAGAGGAAAGGTAAGAACCAAAGTCATGGTGGTTAGAACTAAGAAAGGGCTTCCTGCACAGAAAGAGCTCCATGCACAACAAAGGAAAGATAAGAACCAAAATCATGGTGGTTAGAACTAAGAAAGGGCTCCATGCTCAGAAAGGGCTCCATGCACAACAAAGGAAAGGTAAAAACCAAAATCATGGTGGTTAGAACTAAGAAAGGGCTCCATGCACAGAAAGGGCTCCATGCACAACAAAGGAAAGGTAAAAACCAAAATCATGGTGGTTAGAACTAAGAAAGGGCTCCATGCTCAGAAAGGGCTCCATGCACAACAAAGGAAAGATAAGAATCAAAATCATGGTGGTTAGAACTAAGAAAGGGCTCCATGCTCAGAAAGGGCTCCATGCACAACAGAGGAAAGGTAAAAACCAAAATCATGGTACTTGGAAAGGACTCCATATGCGACAAAAGAAAGGTAAGAAACAAATGTGTTAAAGGGCTCCATGTGCAACAGAGGAAAGGTAAGAACCAATACAAAAGCACAGATCAATAGGCCTCTGAGGCTTGCAGCTGTGAAAGTTCCACAAACTTTTAATTCCATAACTAAGCTATGATTGATGAAATTAAACAACCACACAAGAGAAGAAGCAGTGCTTTTCTATGATAGATTAAGATCACTTTAAAGTGAATCAAAAGTAATGTGGCAAACAGAACACATTTTTCTGGTCGTGATTTTTGAAGGGAAAAATACAAAATGTCAGAAAAGAAGTGGAAAGATTGAACATCAATATTTTAGGACTTGGGAGAGGTGAGATGGAAGGGAGAGGGCATGATAACATCGAGCAAACATAAAATTATATATTCTGGAGGACACGCACATGAAAGATGGGTAGGTATCGTAATGGACAAGGACAAGTCAAAGCACTATTAAAGGATACTGCTCCATACTGGACCATGTTTTACTAGTGAGATCTGAGGGCAAACCATCTGATACCAACATTGTTCTAGTATATGCCCCAACATCGGAGGGAGAAATTGATACCTTCTCTGTAGCATTGGAGACAAGGCTCAGTGTAAATGGCAGGACATTACAATAATAATGAGAGACCTTAATGCTGAAGCGGGACAGGAAAAAGTAGATGACATAGTTGGCCCTCATGGCCTTGGCATGCGAAATGAAAGGGGAGAAAAACTTGTTAAGTGAGCTCAAGTAAATGAATTCGTAACGGGAAATACTTGGTTTGAGCAGTCAACAGAAGAAAATGGACATGGAAGAATCCAGAAAACAGCACAAGAAATGAAATTGATTACATCCTTTTACTAGTTTTAGATTTAGAAATTCTTCACTGTTGCATCCTGATAAATAAAGAGATTTAGAAATTCTTCACTGTTGCATCCTGATAAATAAAGAGATTTAGAAATTCTTTACTGATAGCAAAAACATGATCAGATGTAGACTGCAGCAGTGACCATAATCCTGTGATGGGAAAATTTGGGTGAAGAAAACAAAACCAGAAATAAGATCAAAGTAAATTTTGTCCTAATAGACAGATGAATGGACATTCGTGCAACATTTAGCATATCTGTTCAAAACAAATTCAGTGCTGTAGAAAATGTTGGGGACAGTGACTGAGGAACAATGGACAAACTTGAAAAACTGAATAAATGAGGTTTGTGAAGAAATCCTTATAGTTTTGAAGAGAAAGAAACTAGCCAGTAACTTCAGTCAATATAAGAAGGAAGGAGGGATGGGACTGGAAAGACCTTTCTGATAGTTTCACCCCATTGGTGGATTTAATTGTTCTTTAGTTATTTATTGTGTTTATAGAATTATATAATAAAGTGATTGTGTACAAGACCTGGCTCCATTTAACCCTTTGACTCTCGCACCCAATCTGCTAACTGCAAAAACCTAACCCTTGGATTCCCTCCCCTTTCCACCAGCTTCCTGCAGGAAGCTGGTGGAAAGGGTGAGGGAATCAAAGGGTTAAGTTTTTGCTGTGGTAGCATGGTTGGCAATGCAGAATGCTGGTGGATAGGGTGCGGGAGTCAAAGGGTTAAATGAATTATTAGATTTATTGCTCTGTGGCTGCTTTTTTATTTATTTATTTATTTTTATGGATGTAATTTTTGGTCACTTAGGAAGACCAGAACAGAGGTAAGCCCAACTGGGAACATCTCAATGATGAACTTCACGTGCTAATCACAGTGGAAGATACACGCAACAGAGCGGAGTTGAAACTGGCCAAAGCAAAGGAAGAGGTCCAGCGTCTGTTGGTGCCGGCGGTATGTGATACCACATTTTTGTCTTTTGTCATTAATTGTGTCGTTGAAAATTGCATTTCTAGAAAGTTGAAAGTGTGTCTCTTTGTGTATTGGAGCTTTATGTTTTCATGTTTGTATTTGATGTTTTTATTGCCTTTCAGTGACTGTTCTTGTTTCCATTTTTCTTTTTTTTAAGTTTCATTTTGTTTCAGCTGTTGTTAGTTTTTTTGGGGTTTTTTTTGGTGCTTTTTTTTTTTTTTTACGTTTGTCACATGAGTGAGTTTTCAGACAATTCCTTGTCATGCAAGTATCGATAAACTAACTGAAATTACAATGTTTTTCAGTACTAGTACCAACACAATCTCTTGTTTGTTTCTGGTTGTTTTGGCCTTCATCTTTGGCATCAGTACAAAACTTGACAATTGTTGAACCTTTTCATCGTATCTTTCATTGGTTTGGCTTCAACATGAGACGTTATAATAGCATTTGCGCACATACAGATGCATGCTTTTTACACACACGCACGCACAAACGCACGCACGCACGCACGCACACACACACACATGCAGATACACATGCATGTACACGCGCGCACGCACACACAACACACACACACACACACACACCACACACACACACACACACACACACACACACACACACACCACCACCCTCTCTCTCTCTCTCTCTCTCTCTCTCTCTCTCTTTATGTTACTTCAAGTAGACTTGTGACTGTGAAGGCCTGTGTTGGACAATCAACGTATCCAATATGATCAGACTTGAATTGTGAATGAGACTTGGTTGTTTAATAAACTATGCATTTTCAGCATTTTATGCTTTGAATTTGTAGAATATTGTGTTCTTGAGTCAAGACTAGACTGAGTTTTAAGAGGCGATGTTAACAATGATTCTATTGGTCTTGTGCAAATAGTTTTAGTATTAACCTCCATGCTGTAGCTTCTAGACAAGCAACTTTTTTTTAAGCAGGTTACATATTTGTAGGTCTCCAGTTACAGATGATTGTGCTGGAATCTTGGCTGAAATGATGAGCTTTTCTTCAGTAGCCCCTTATTATTTTCCTGGCTCAAGTTACCTGTACTTAGGCTGTTGACATCTTGCCATGCATAGTTTTGTCAGAGCTTTTTTTGTGTGTGTGTGTGTGTGTGTTGTGTGTGTGTGTGTGTGTGTGTGTGTGTGTGTGTGTGTTGCGTGCGCACAGGAGTACAATAATGTTGGTTTTCAGAGGGGTTATTGTATATCCCATTCTTGGTGTCCACTCCTTTCCTCATTCAGACTGTTTGGTTTATGGTGACACTGTCATTGTGACATTGTCTGTGCAGAAAAGGATTTTGTTGTGTTCCTTGTCGTGTGACTTGCCTTTTATTGCACGCTTTCACTCACTTCAAACCAACGCTTGTCTAAACTGGAGTTGTTTCATTTTCCCATTTTTTTCTGTCTTAAGTTCATCAGCATTTTTCCTGTCTTTGTCCATATGCCTGTCTGTCTCACTCTCTGTATTTCGCACTCCCTCTTTTTTCAGCCCATGGCCAGTAACTTGAAAAGATCATCAAAAGTCCACCCCCTTTCACTTTTCTCTTCTCTAGGTAGATCCTTGTGTGCTGCTTTCTTGCTTTTTTTCCTTTTTTTTTTCTCCCTTCCCCTTCCTTTCTGTGCTTGCACTCCTTTTCTGTCTCTCTCAAATTCTACACAGTAAACTTGTATGATGTGTCTCATATCATTTTCTCCCCCCCCCCCCCCCCACCCCCGTCTGTCTCTGCCTTTCTGGTTCTCTTGTCTCTCTTTGTCTTTTTTCTATCTCTCTCCCCTCTCTCTCTCTCTCTCTCTCTCTCTCTCTCTCTCTCTCACACACACACATATATACAGATGATTTTATGGTTCAGATGAGGTTATACTCACCAAGTGACCGATTCATTTAAGTACCTTAGAATAATTTTTATGGCGAAGTTTGCCCTTAGTCCATCCATGTCGGATGTATGCAAAAAATGACAAAAGGTGAATTAATTGAAAAGATTATTTTGAAGATGGAGAGTGACAGATCCATGAATAGTTTTCAGACTATTTGATATCCATGTTTAGCCTATCCTGGTATATGCTTAAGAAATTTAGGTCCTAAATGGAACTTGCCAGATTGAGAAAGTACGATTTTATGCAGTTAAATAGTTCTGGTAGATTCGTTTTTGGAGAAACTGGAAGATAACCTTTTTATATCAATAAAAAGAGTCTTCCTGTCCTGAGTATCTCGCCCATCTGTTACATCTCTACACGCCATCTCGAGCTTTGCGGTCCTCATCCGACACCCGTCTCTATAGTATCCCCATAGTCCGCACTAAAAGGTTTGGGCAGCGTTCTTTTTCCTATCAAGCTCCAACTATCTGGAATCAGCTACCTCGCTCACTCAGATACTCACCCTCTCTGTCCACATTCAAACGCTCCCTCAAAACTCATCTGTTTCCCAAATAACTGGTAATTTCTGCCCCCCTCCCCCCATGTAACGTAATGTTGGCTTTATAATTTCTTAGTGTCAATGTGTCATTGCATTTGCATGTCGTGCTGTGTGTGTGTGTGTGTGTGTGCGTGTGGTGTGCGTGTGCGTGTGTGTGTGTGTGTGTGTGTGCGTGTGTGTGTTTGTGGGCGTGTGTGTGCGTGCTTGTGATTTCGGTTATATGTTTTGCCATTGTTAACGCCTAGGGCATTAATTTGATTAGGCGTACTAAATGTTCATAATAATAATAATATAATATGTGAAATGCATAAATTACCTGTTGAAAGTGACAAGTTTTCCTACACTGCCATTGGTAAGATCATGCAGGTAAGCATATGAAATCTTATTACAAGTTCAGTCAAGAAAATTTAGTGGGTGTTGTTATTACAAGGTCAGTCATGGAAAATTCAAGAAGGTGTCATAGTTAAGAATAAGTTGACAGAAAACGGATTTGGTATTGTCTGGTTGAACCAAAGCATTGGCTTTGAAATGCATTTTATAGCTGAATTTTAAAGGCTTTTCTCATTGCTAATTGTAAACTAAACTGATACTCAGTTGTAAATGGAAAAACAAGACAAATTACATGTACACAAGTTTGGTTTATTCCTTTAAAGATGTATCCCCACACAAAAATAGCTTGTGACCATTATAAATAAAAACTTGAAGGATGCTATTGCAAAACTGAGGTTCTGGGTTTGTGAATTGAAAAGTAATAGTGGTGTTTCTCAACTGAAAATGGTTGAAAATGTATCCTCTTTGGGTGTAAAAATGGCAGGGAAGATGAAGTGCATGTCATTTTGTTATTGTGTTCTTACTCGGTATTACTTCCAAGTGTGACATGATTTTGCAATATTTTCACCAAGAAAAATAGGATGACAACAGTATTACACTTCGCCTGTCAAAATTTAACTTTGATACTTTGAAAAATAGGTCTGGTCAATAATAGACGTGTAGTGTCCTCTCCGATTACATTGTCCTCTCTGACGACTATATTGAAATGTTTGTTATAAATGGTAAATTGTGATTCAAATACCTCAGCAGAAACACTGCTTTATGTTTTACTGGATTTAAATTCATACATATAGTAAGAACACATTTCATGTCATTGCTTGCGCATGGTGCATGTGGATGGATGTAAATGGGGACATGCGTTTGTATATACACCTGCTGATATCTGAAGGTAAATTGGAGGCTTAATGAATTGTATTAGAATGAGTAACAAATTTGATAAACTACATATGCAGTATGAATTTTGTTTGATGTGTGCTGTGGTGTGACATGATACTACTAGTAACACGCCTTTAAGTGAATTTTGTTATTTTTAATATTGTTTCAAAAATAGCCCCTGCATCTGATCTTTTTTCAACATTATTGTTTATTTGAAATCAGCCCCTGTCTTGACTGGACTGAATGCTTTTTAAGACTAAATTATCAGATTGTCAGTTGTCTCTCTCTCTCCCCCCCCCCCTCCTCCCCCTTTTGTCATATTACTCTGTCCTTTCTATTAACCCTTTGACACCTGCACCCTGTCCACCAGCATCCTGCGTTTCAACCATGCTAATAAAACAAAAACTTAATTCTTTGACTCCCTCACCCTATCCACCAGCTTCTTGCAGGAAGCTGGTGCATAGGGTGAGGGAATCAAAGTGTTAAAATTTTTGCGGTTGGCAGATAGGGCGCGGGAGTCAAAGGGTTAACCTCCACCTACCTCATCCTTTTCTGCTGTGTGTACTTGCATCCATTTTATTGTGTTGTATGATTGATGGCTGTGTCTGTGTCTATGAAGTAAAGACAAGTAGGAAGACGGGCAGAGTCAGAAGATTGATTACTTTTAGCTATTGTGAGTGTTGTGATGTGTGGTTCACTTACTTCTGTTGTCATAGTGAAGAACAGAAAGAAATGTTTTCGGCGAAACCACCAACATAATTGTTACATAGTATGGCTTAAAAGTGTAATTCAGTTTTGTAAAATACAAATCCAGTTGTGTGTATTTGTGCGTGCGTGTGTGTGTGTGTTCCTGCGTGCGTGCGTGCGTGCGTGCGTGCGTGCGTGCGTGCGTGCTGTGTGTGTGTGTGTGTGTGTGTGTGTGTGTGTGTGTGTGTGTGTGTGTTGTGTGTGTGTGTGTGAAAGAGAGAAGGTGTGTGTGTGTGTGAAAGAGAGAGGGTGTGTGTGTGTGGTATGACAGCTTGTGCATGTGTACCCATTTCACTTTTGCTTTGTTTTAGATTTTTGTGAACTGCGGGGGGGGGGGGGGGGGGGGGTTCATTATATAAGATTGCTCTCCATCCCCTTAGTGTGTGTGTGTTGGTAGGGGGGGAGGGGAATCTAGGGTGCTGCATCTTTGCACTGAAGATTCTTCTGCTTCCTCCTTTTCCTTTTGTTTTTTTGTTTTAACTCAATCGAGTCGCAGTCTTCAGGGTCATTCTGCCCCCTCAATTCGGAGGATTTTTAGCACATTTTAAAAAAATATAGAAAAACAACCAAATAAAGTAGACAAAGTAAAGTGATACAGAAAGACCAGGATTAGATCTTTACAAATAATCTTACTTTATTTATGGTATTCCGTGTACTTGTAAATGATGAGGTATCCAAATAGGTATCCAAAGGGGCGTAATTTTTTTTTTTTTTTTGATGGATATGAACACATACTGTGAAACAGTTTTAGATGAAGTCCAGAACATGATTTCGATGCCATGGATGTTTCAAATCACAAGATTACTGGTAGTTGTCACTATTTGCGTACAGTTGCTCCAGAGCACAAAATATTTACAGAATTGTGAGGTTCGACTTGCTTTCCTTGACGCCACTTGCGAAATTCGCATGTCGCGGGTAGCGCTGAAAAAAGGCTACTGTTGTCTTTGTTTCACATTGCCACAAACGGTCTAAGTAAATAAATGCTGTAAACATACCCTATTTAAGGTTCCCAGTGAGTTTTCCCTATAACTGACGCTTCTGACAAAAAAAAAAAAAAAAATCGCGTCGATAAATCGACATCACGTACCCAAGCAGTAAACGGAAGTGACGGAGATTTTCTTCCGGCACGAAGCGATTGAGTTAATAGAATATTACAAATGTGAAATGAAATTAGGCCATTGTTTTGTACAACAGGATGCAGAGGGTATTTTCAAAATACAGGATCATGAACACATGTCGTGTTAGGCTATGACATTCGCAACAGTTGAGTGGTCATGAAACCTATTTTCTCATTGGAAAGGTGTGGGTCCAAACTTTGGAGACCTAATAGGTAAAGGGTGGAGATTTTGCCAGTTACCCAGGTCAACATATGAGCAGATCTGATAGTGCTAGAGACCTGCACACAAAACCCCAAATACACATGTTGAAAATCCTGTGTAAGGTATGTTGGGGTTTGCTAGCTTGTGGAGACATGAAAACACCCAGTGTACATCTCCCCTCCACTCACTGTGAAAACTGTATGACTGCCTTAACTCAATCGAACTGTGCCGTACACGGCTGTACGTCACCTTTCACATTGCATGTATCTGTGCCGTACGCAGGTGTACGTCAGAGTTCAACTTTTTTTGTGGCCGTAATAAAGGAATAAGGGAAGTAAATCATGCACTAGAGTGATCTTGGGTCTTTTATTTCACAGTTCCTTCCCTTAGACCGTGTTGTGATATGTATTTTTGTTTTAGTAGCAGTTTTTCGATGCTATATGCAGTTCTTTGTTTTCATCTGACTGTCAAGATGGCGTCAGGAAGCACCCGCCGATTTGCATGCAAATTCACTGTTCTTGATTACACCAAATAAATAGGAGTTGGTGTTTGTGTTATTGCACATAAACTTACATTCCTGTGTAAATATTCCAGTGGATAATTGGTTTCATTGGTGGAAAAAAAAAAACATATGGTGTAAATATATGGACTCGGCAAGAGGATATTTACCCCTTTATGG
Organism: Monoplex corrugatus; assembly: GCA_030674185.1. NCBI lineage: Eukaryota > Metazoa > Mollusca > Gastropoda > Littorinimorpha > Ranellidae > Monoplex > Monoplex corrugatus. Next base: position 16,108,451 of record CM060311.1, read on the forward strand.
TCACCTGTTTCCTTTACCCCTTCTATCAAGATGAACAGACTACCAGTTTTGAAGCTAGTAATGTCTGTATGTGAACACTTCAATGTTTCCAAAACTGTTTTCCTTTTGTGTATGACATTTGCTGTTAATTTTTAATATTTTTTTAAAAAATCACGGATTCACCCAAAATACTGCGATTTCAGGGGTTGTCGCGGTGCGAAATGTTGCGGCTTGAATGAGTTAATGGCTGGGTAAAAACAGCTGCCATACAAGTAACTGCGCAGTTGTATATCCAAGTGAATATGGGGAGTTGGAGCTCTCTAGCCGAAGAAAAAAAAATTTATAATTGGGAGTTTGAGCCCATGAATCAAAGTAAAAAAGTTATTCTCTAAGTTAGCCTGATTGATCATTTCTTTAACAGAATACAGTACCTAAAAAGCAAATTATTTTCACTTTCATGACTGAAGAAGCTGGAAAAGAAATGCTAGTCCTCAGAAAAAGAAGAATTTTATGATCCAAGAAATGGGGTACATTGAAACCTACAGCGCAGATCTGCATTGAAATCTGTAACAGCAAATCTACCAGTTTCCCACTATCCAGAAACAAAGTTATTTTTCTGTGCTAGTGTCACAAGTTTGACTGTCTGATATACATTTGGAAGACTTGTTCTGTTTTACGGAAGGCAGTGAGAATTTTTTTTTTTAACACCAAACTTTTGTCCTCTCACTCTCTTCGTATCCAGCCTCCCTGTGTGTTTATGCGCTTGTATGTGTGTGTGTGTGTGTGTGTGTGTGTGTGTGTGTGTGTGTGTGTGTGTGTGTGTGTGTGTGTGTGTGTGTGTGTGTGTTCATTTCTAGCTTTTTGGGGATGCAGGTATTCTCATTGTTTGGCCCACAGTGTGCAGGTATTTAAATGTTACTGCACAGTCTGCATGCTTCATCTTCAGTGTGTGTGCATACTGGGTGTTACCGTGTTTCCACAAGTCACACACAACTGTCAAGGCTTACATGATCTCTAACATAGATATTTAATGTTCTGCATGCAAACACATAGCAGGTTGAGGCACTGCTGTGTCTGCACACATACTTGCTTGGGAGATTGGAAAAATCTCATGTTTAACCCTTTGACTTCTGCACCCTAACCACCTACTGCAGAAACTTAACCCTTTGACTCCCTCATCCTATCCAGCTTCCTGCAGGAAGCTCATGGACAGGGTGGGGGAGTCAAAGTGTTAAGTTTTATCTTTGCTAGCATGGGTGACAATGCAGGATGCTGGTGGTCAGGGTGTGGGAGTTGAGGTTTAATCCACCTAGCAGGTTAAAACCCAGACTTAGCAATGTCCTAACGACTCGGTTGACTGCTGTGCCTGTTGCCTGTCTTATTAAAATATGTGAATGGTTTGATTCTGTAAGGTTGTTTTTCCAAAGTATTTAACCTATTGCTGTTTTTCTGTGTTTAACATTGGCCTTTTTTAAATAGTTCTTTGATTCTGGGGGTTTTATGTTATACTGGTTTCCGTAAAAAAGAAATCTGATTGTCCGGGTTTCATATCAGACTTGTTTCAATATTATTTGATTCTACCCTTGTCTCATATTAGACTTATTTCAAAATTATTCTAATTCTACCTTTTTCTGACAGCCGGAAGGAGAAGATGAACTGAAAAAGAAACAATTAATGGAGCTGGCCATCTTGAATGGAACGTTTCGTGATCAGAAACCGATTGCCATGTTCCACCCTTTACAGCCTCGTAAGTGTGCATTACGAACTAAACTACTAACCTGTCTACTCTGTGATCTCTGACAATAACATTGGACACTCTTTTCTGTTTGTCTTGCTACATCCTACATTACAGCCAGACGGGGAGGATGATTTAAAGAAGAGACAGCTGATGGAGTTGGCCATTATTAATGGCACTTACCGTGATACGACAAAGCCTTCACCGTCAGTGTGTCAGACCGCCTCTGGTCGTAAGTTTGTCTGACATTTGTGTTGCAGCGTATCGTGTGTGGTGTTTGGCTTGCTGTTCCATTTCTTTGGCGTTTCCAGTGTTTGGCCGGGAAGCCTTGCCTTGTTAGTCATGGCAGCATGAATTGGCTTTTCTCAGTTTGCTTGGGAGAGGTGCAGTTTTCTCTCATTCCTGTTCTCTTTGAAATGTAGAAAAAAAAAGACTTCCTGTTCAGAATGCAATGTGTGTGTATTTTTGGATTGCATGTTTGCATTTGTTGACAAAAACGCATAACTGTAAGTGTAAGCAAGCGTTTTAACTGATTTATGGATGGATCTGAACTAAACACAGGTTGGATTCAAGAAGTTTGGCTAGGCAGTCACAACCATAATGCAGAAATTATGAGTGGGCATGACCCATTTCCACATATACAGTGAAGGAAAATGTGGCCAGCCTTTAATATTTTGATAGATTTCTTTTTTTTCTTCGCTCACACCTGTTTAGTAATGGTCTGTTTACTTTAGTTGCGACACGTTTGAATATTTTATTCAGCATTTCACTGTTTTTGGTGACTTTTTGTCTACATATCTTTCCTGAGCACCACCTTCTTTCCTGTATGAATTGAAGCTTTCCAGGTATTTCATTGTACACCAATTTTCTTGGTAGATTATGAATGTCATTGTAATTGGTTGCATCCACTTTGCATTCTGTAATATCTTGCCCTCTTTCAGATTGTCGCAGGAGCATGTTTCACTATTAGTATTAGGCATTTGCATGGATTTGCCTTTGTATAATTTTTTCTCCTTCAGATTGTTTTGTTCAACTCTTTGACTCCCTCACCCGGTCCACAACCAATAAAAAAAAAAGATCCTTTCACTCCTGCACCAGATTACAGTGGGGGAGTGAAAGGGTTATGGTTTTCCTGTGCTGTCATTGTTGATGATGTAGGCAGGTGGTAGATACAGTGAGGGAGTCAAAGGGTTAAACTTTTAAGCAGATAATGTACTTTGTGTGTCTTTGCTGTCTGCACCTGGAAATGTAGCACCAAACCAATGTTTACAGTTATTTTATTGCTGACTTTTCGTTGTGAATACAAGAACTGGTTCTTTGATATATTGATAATTTTGATTTGGTTTGACATTTAGCTTTTGTTGTGTTTTGGTTTCCTTCCACTAACATTTTAATGGGTTACACAATTGAAGTGATTTTTTTTTCTTCCTTTTTTTTGGGGGGGGTATGGTGGTGGGGAAGGGGGTGTTCTTGTTTATTTGTTGTTTGTTGTTGTTGTTATTCTCGTTTTGTGTTTTGTTCCAAGTTTCTGAGATGCATCTGTGTGTGTTGTTTGCCCACACTTCAGGGTAGCATGTGCTGCTCAGTCTGTCAGTCTGCATACTCCATTTTAGTGGCAAAGTGACTTCTGGTCTGAGGCAGGGCTTGCATACTCCATTTTAGTGGCAAAGTGACTTCTGGTCTGAGGCAGGGCTTGCATACTCCATTTTAGTGGGCAAAGTGACTTCTGGTCTGAGGCAGGGCTTGCATACTCCATTTTAGTGGGCAAAGTGACTTCTGGTCTGAGGCAGGGCTTGCATACTCCATTTTAGTGGGCAAAGTGACTTCTGGTCTGAGGCAGGGCTTGCATACTCCATTTTAGTGGGCAAAGTGACTTCTGGTCTGAGGCAGGGCTTGCATACTCCATTTTAGTGGGCAAAGTGACTTCTGGTCTGAGGCAGGGCTTGCATACTCCATTTTAGTGGGCAAAGTGACTTCTGGTCTGAGGCAGGGCTTGCATACTCCATTTTAGTGGGCAAAGTGACTTCTGGTCTGAGGCAGGGCTTGACCAGTTGACTCTTTCTGCACCCTGTCCACCAGTTTCATGCGTCATCAGCCATGATAGCAAATCGAAACCTTAACCTTTCATTTCATCATCACCGTACACCTTATCCACCAGCTTCCTGCAGGAGTGGATTTTTTTTTCAGGTGCTGGCTGGATTTGGTGATGGTGTGAAAGGGTTAAAGATTTGCAATTTTGAGGAAATCTTTGGAAATGTGTTTTACCCTGAGATCTGTGCAGAAAAGATGGTGGTCACTGGTGGTAGATGGTGCAGTCATAAACCTAAAATGTTAATGTGTATTGTTGTAACAACTGGTTTCCCTGCCGATGATAGATACTTAATATCCGGGACAGTCATTGGTCAGTGTCCTCAACTGCTGATGGGAGATACTTAATATCCATGACAGTCATTGATCACAGTGTCCTCAACTGCCAATGGGAAATACTTAATATCCATGACAGTCAGTGATCACAGTGTCCTCAACTGCCAATGGGAGATACTTAATATCCATGACAGTCAGTGATCACAGTGTCCTCAGCTGCTGATGATAGATACTTGATATCCATGACAGTCATTGATCACAGTGTCCTCAAAGCCAGTGGAGAACTGTATCCAGAGTCATGATCATGTGTCTCACGCCAGGGAGATACTTGATATCCATGACAGTCATTGATCACAGTGTCCTCAACTGCCAATGGGAGATACTTGATATCCATGACAGTCATTGATCACAGTGTCCTCAACAGCCAGTGGGAGATACATAATATCCATGACAGTCAGTGATCACAGTGTCCTCAACTGCTGATGGGAGATACTTAATATCCATGAAAGTCATCAATCAGTGTCCACAGCTGAGACTGAGAGTGGAAAACTAAATGTTGATGGTTGCTGACATTTGTATGATACATTTTACTTGTTATCTTAATTTCATGTCCATTCCAATGACGTGAACCATTTTCATCGTCTGCCAGCTAGCATAACTGTATTGGTGTAAAGTTTTGAGCTCGGCTATTGTTGTAATGATTTGGCAGGATTAGAAGGGAAATAGTCCCTGGGTCTCTGATGACAGTAACGCAGTGGGCATGGTTGATTTTGTCAAGCATGAGTTATCAACCAGAATTGTGAGCATCCACTGGCATAATAAAGCAAACAAATAACAAGCCTTGGTAAAATGAGTTATGTCTCAGTTGATGAATTTGGTCTAATGTCTGTAAAGTGCTGGGAATGTTGGGACTGGCATGGGACTGTCGTGTTCACAGTGTTCCACGGTGTTACATGACCAACTACTACATGTGTGTATTGTGAAAAACTTATTTGCGTTGACTGTAGTTGAGGAACAGAATGTGAAAATGCATCATTCCAGCCCCTGTAGTTCAACATATCCATCCTGATAGAATGTTGACATAATAACCCTTAAAATCATTGGGAATTTGAAGGTTATGAAATGTCTATGTGATGATGGTAATTTCTCTTGGGCATATTTTTAATAATCAGCTTTTTTCATGTTCTTGTGTATTCACAGTCTTTCTTATTAGTCTTGAGGAAATTGGAAATTATGTTGGTGAATTTGGCAGTTATGGCACAACACATGTATTATCCATTCTCAGCATCAACATTGCTTTTATGAAGACACAATTTGCAGTAATTAACTTGGTGGTTAAATTTGTGTTATTCTGATTCAGATAATTCAGTTAAAACAAATTTCAAACTGTGAAGGTACATATGTGTATGCTTGGAAAAGATCTTGTCAGGTTTACGATTAAGTGTAAAGAAAAGTGTGTGCATGTTTGTTCAATTGTTTTCATGTGTATTATTCAGCTACAAAGAAAAGTCTGTTTTGAAAACCCATCTTTCATGTCATTGTAGTGGATGGCTTTTAATAGTCGTAAAAAGGTGTGTATGCTTGTTGACTGTTCATAAGTCATTTCTCATTTCACATATAACAACAGGCTTTTGTTACTCCTTGGAACATATGTATCATTGTTTTACTGTGCACAATTCATTTTCATTGTATGTCCACAACGCATTTCTCATTTCATCGTGATAATGGGCTTTTGATAGCCATGATTCCCTTTCTAGATGCCCGCTTCCTGGCCCAGCCTATGCACATACCAATGCGTGCAGCGACTCCCTCCCATGCAGGAGCCCCCATCATCCTGGCACCACGCCTGCCTGCCCCTCTGACCCAGATGTCCGTCAGCAGTGCTGGCATAATCAATGGGGCCCCACCTCCGCTTGTGTCAGCCCCCCAGGATGGGACCTTTGTATACAATCCCTATGAACAACAGCCTATGCCCTATGGTCTCACAGCCACACCAACTATTTTGGAATACCCACATTTGGATTCTGCTGGAAGTGCTGGTATGTTTTTGAGATGAAAACCAAGTTCGTGAACATGTTATCCATGCATGTCTTCCCCTAAAGGAATTGGATGAAATGATTTTAGTCGATCTCCACTTTTTTTTTTTTTTTTTTTTTTTTTTTCAAAATAATCTTTTGAAAGGTAGTTCTCTGTGTGTGTGTGTGTGTGGTGTGTGTGTGTGTGTGTGTGTGTGTGTGTGTGGTGTGTGTGTGGTGTGTGTGTGTAAAATTGGGGTTGTGGCTGTCTCCAACATTCATGAGTTAGTGTAAAATATCTAATATGTCACTATGTCACTTTTCCAATAACTTAAATTCTTTTTTTTTATTTTTTAAACTTGAATGACTTCGACTGTGGAGGGGAGATCGCTAGGCACCTTGTTCTAAGGATAAAGACATCGCCTAATTAGTGACATAAATGAAAGAAGAAAGGATTGGCTTGTTCCTGCAACTTCGCACACTGCTGTGTTCGTAACTTGCCAAATGCAAGTACTGTTTGTTGTGATGATGCTTTGGGAAAGGACACAAGTCAAGTGCCTCTGGACCAGTGTTGAAAGAAATCAGTGGATATACCCTGACCCCATGTGGGGAAAGTTAGTGTTTGAATGATGGTTGGTTTTCTGGTGTGTGTGTATGTGTGTGTGTGTGTGTGTGTGTGTGTGTGTGTGTGTGTGTGTGTGTGTGTGTGTCCAACTATGGGTTATTTGAACCTTTCAGCCCAGTGTTATCATGATTTTTGAATGGCTACAGTTAGGAAGATAGAACTGGCCATTCTTACTACGCATTATTTTGTTACGTTACTTGAGTTATGTGGAGTACTTTGTAGGGAATTGGAAATATTCAACATTCCGGTTTAAGTGCAATTAATACTTTGGTTATTGTTAAGCACCCTTCACGCATTTTTATTACAGACAAGTATGTTGCTACTTGTAACGAATATGAGATGGATTTTGTCACTGATTACAACAGATATGTTCTGAGACGCTTTGAAAAGAAAATCATAAACCTTTTTCTTTGTTGATTGTTTAAACTGACTGCCATATTGTGTTTAATTAAACCAAAACTTGTTTATGTTTGTCCATCTCCATGACTTTTGTTGACAGGAAAAATGAAATCCAACATTCCTTTAATTAATTACCGACAATCAGTTTTTAGCTGTTCATGTGATCTCGTTCTGGCATTTTCTTTCCTTAAGTTTGCTTTATTTTGCAATACTTTATGCCAGTTTTCAGTGTGTGTGTGTGCGTGCGTGCATGTATGTGTGTGCGTGCGCGCATGTATGTGTGCGTGTGTGTGTTCGTGTGCGTGCATGCATGCGTGTGTGTGTGTGTGTGTGTACGTGTGTTGCAATATGCTCATTTGTGTGGAGCACAGGATTGCATTTTCGATAGCTTTATAAATGTTATCAACTGTTAGTATTAGAGACTATTACTCTAAGGAAGATTTAACTTTTCAAGAAAGCGTGTATTCCACTTAATGATTTGAAATACATATTCTGGCACCAAAGAGTCTGCCCAAAAGTTCAGCGGACCTCAGATGTATGATAATGCTAATATGGACTCTGCTCTAAATTATTAAATGAAGTCTGTTGTCTTTGAATTTAACTTTTTGTAGAAAGTTGCGGTTTTGAGTTAGTGAATGGAGAGCATTGATTTTTAAAAGCAGAATTGACTCTTACCGTTAATGGTTAAATTCATATTTGGGATAGTTTTTGAGATCGAGCTCGAGCTTGTGCATACTGTGATATTATTGTTTGTATGAATGTCAGGTTTATAACAGATTGGGTCTAAAGGATAGTGTTTGGTAAGTCAGAATGTGTCTGTAAGACTGTTGGCCTTTGACTGATTCATATGTTTTATAGTTTTACTTGGTGTTTCTGATGGATTTTAAAATGTATGCATTTGTTTTAATTTCAGTCATTTATTACTGGAATCAAGAACAGTGCTTTGGTTGTAACATAAACAGAGAGAGAGAGAGCGAATACGTTAAAATTGTAAAGATATGATTATAAATCGGTGAGAAATAGTAGTTTGGCAGTTACACGAACAGAGTCTGACTTTAAAAAATGGGAGTGATGTGGGCTTTTGTATAAAGATTTTGATATGTATGTTTATACAGAGACATGGTTAGATCTGAAATCATGTTCTTCAGTGCAAGAGATGTAATTGCTTGTACAGTAGTGATGTTTTCAATTTCAGATGCAAGTTCTTCACTATGTGTTGTCTAATAATTTTGTCTCTCTCTCTGTACTATACTGTTTGTAATGTGTGTGACCATTCCAGTGGAATCAGCCCCTTAGAATCCCCCACTTAGTTAACATGTTGAAATTTGGAATTTTCTTTTCAAGTGTGTAATGTTATCTTCATTAATCTCCAGGTGTCAGGAATAAGATTTTTTTTTTTTCAATAAACATGAAGAAGTGAGATTGACATAAAATGTCTGAAGACCTAATTTTCTTGTTGAGGTTGATTCCATTGGAAGAGGCCCCATACCCATGTTCGTCTTTATAGGGGAGTCTGAATCCTGTGTCACTTCAGGTAAGACCGTAGTTTCATTCCCAACACCAGCACTTGGTCTGCAACAACAATCTTATGACAGACCCATTTGCCCGCTGTTGGAACTAGACGTTGTAGACTGGCTTCAACTTTTGGTCTCATCTGAAGGGAAAAGAAAAGACTATTTAATCACACAAGGGTCAGAATCCGTGGCTGTGCCCAGTCGTTTTGTTTCTAGTTAGCAGTCATTTCATCCTTTTGTCTTACTTTTACACATAGCCAAGTAAATTGTAATTATACATGCTGCTGTGAAATGCACAGATATACTGCTCAGTGTTGACTCTTTCTGTGAGAGTGTGTGGCGGTAAAGTAAGGATTGAGTTCTCACAGCTCTGCTTCAACAGCAGCCTCTTCTGGTGTGACTTTGGAGACTTTTTGACAGTGTCTATGTGACCGTCCATGGAAAAGGAGGCTAAAGTAAAAACTTTAGATTTTTGAATTTTTAACTCATCTTAAAATGTCAGTTTGTGAACCATCATGCAAAAATCATGATTAATTTCCCAGTTACAGTTTTCTCTTTGGACATGTTTGACCTTTGTAAGTTTATCTTTAATAGCATATGCATAATCCTATCTTTTAAGTGTTATTGTGAAAAACCATAAAACTGCAAAATAATTAACCAGTATAAGTGTATTTTTGACAAAAGAAGTGATTGCGCAAAAGTTTTTTTTTGAATAAAGAATTGTTTTTGAGGTGTATTAAATTGTATGATGAAACATAAGGAAATTGAAGGTCAGATGATAGAGACTGAAATTTTGGACAGATTTTGGTTGACCCATTTTGATCCCATTCAGCTGTTTTTAATCATAATTTTTATTGTCTGGCTGTGTCTGTAGCCTCCTTTTCCCATGCTAGCTCATTTATGTGTGTGTGTGCAAGAGGTGGTATGCAGATGGTGGACATGTGATTATGTTTGTGCGGAAGAGATGTGTACAGTTTCTGGACTGTTGTAGGTGCTGTGCCCAAGGTACGCCGTCACACATTAGTGGGTGTGAGAGAACACCCGTACAGCAGGGTGTGATTGTAGTCTGTGTTCAGGTTGGTTCTTTGTGTCTTTTTTCAATCTAGTTCTTGTACGATGCCAGTCTGTTGTTGTTGTAAATGTCTGATGGGACCTTGAGGATGGTTTAGAGTGCAGAGTTGTTGTTTTCTGTTCTGAATATCTGTTTATGGTTGCCAGTGTACATTTGTTCCCTGTTCTGATCGAGGTTTTCTTTTTTTTTCTTTTTTCCTGTTTATGAATACAAAGTTTTAGGCAGCAAAAACTAAAAAAGAAGAAAAGAAAAGAAGAACAGAACTAATAAATTGACAAATGAATATATTTTACTCTGCAGAAAAGCAATGAAAGAATAGTATGAAAGTAGAGAAATAAATATGTTTTAGCCCATGTTGTAGTGAGTGTATGCCAAGTTTTAGTGAATGTAGACGATCCATAATGCTTTTGTTTATTCTTTCTTCTACCCCACTACCTGTTTCTTCTCTCCTCTATCTTTTCACCAATTTATTTTTCTTCTCTGCTCTTCACCTGTTTAGTCTGTCATCTACTCCACAGCAGTTTTCTAATAATGCCTCACTTTTCAGACACAGGATATGCTCGAACATTTGATAATGGGAGTTTGAAGAGAAGTGTTTGGAAATCGTGCTTTAGAATATCCAGATCTTGATATATAACACCATCTATGTCCAGTTTTACTTGTAGCATCCAGTCCTTGATGTATTTAATCCTTTGAATGCCTCACACTATCCATCACGTTCTCGCATTATCAGCCTTGATAACTGAACAGAAACATAAATCCTGCACAAGGCTGGTGGTTAGGGTGATGAAGTAAAGGGGTTGAAAAGTTATATTTATCATTTTTTGCAGCTGATGATTAGGTGTTTGATCTTCATGTGGAGCAGTGGTCTAGTGATATAAGCACTTGACGACGATGGAAGAATTCCCTGGCTCCATTTTTTAACTTGATAGAGATTTTGTTCCATCTCCACCAGGTCTTGAGTTGAAAAAAACAACAACTAAAGCATCGAAAGGAATTGTCTCTGGCAAAATTATGTAGAAAATTCTGCATTCATGGACAGGAGAAACAAAAAGGTGGTGTTGCTCTGCAGCAACACACTTGCCCTGTGGAAGACAATCCAAGTAATAAGTGTTATGACTAGAATCCTACAAGGCAGTGCAGTATTTTACAAAGATTGCATGCAATTTAGTAGTGATTTTAGGAAGTGGAAGTTGGTTAAGTTTGTATACATTCATCAGTGATCTGTGCATGCCATACCAAAGAAATATATCCTGTCAGCATAATCACTGTTGATGGAAGTGCTTTAGATATTTGATGAACCACAAACCATGTCTCTGATTGAAGATTTGCTTAGATAATGTCCAGTCACTTTGAGACTTGCATTATAGTGTTCTTCAGTTGTTTTTTTTTCTTTTTTATATATTAATTTGTGCAGTGAAATTTGTGCAGTAAGAAACTTATGTACACACTTGTTTCAGGAAATCTGTCATATTTACAATCATGGAAATGTTTTTCTGACGTACAAAGTGAATATGTACTTGTCGTGCGGTATCACAGTAGTTCAAACCAATAGTCCACAACATGCGCTATTCTTTGCATCGCTGTGCCCAGGTTTGTTCCATGGAGACATCTTTTTGGCATCACAATTTCATTGTCCAACTGAAGGAAGCCAAATGAAACCGAGCTATTGAAAAAAGAAAAGAATAGAAAGAGAAAAATGCTGAGGATGGTCGGGTAAAGAATAAATTAAAGCTGACTGTAAGGACAGTCCTTATTTTGGCGAGCTGTTGTCATATTTTGGGTCATTGTCATTGGAGGTTGCCCATGCCTGGACAAGAAACATTTTTGATTTCAGGTCCATCAGACCAAAATTAAGAGTAGCATGATAATGTCAAGAACCCTGGAAACAGTACATTTTTCTTTCAAATTGCTGATACCTGTTGGATTTTACTCATCCATGATCGTGTTTTAGCCCTTTCGGTGTTCATGATTTTGATGACAGTATATGTTGAGGTTTTTTTTTTTTATTTGTTTCGTTACACCTTTGAGTTTTGTTCCTTCAGTCTGGAAAACTAAATTGTATGAAGTGAATCAGAAATGAACAAAAATTTTTTTTATTAAAATATATTTTGCAAATACTGACCCAGATTTCCTGTCTTTCTGAAATATTTTGTTCTTTTTAGTCAGATATTCTCTGTCTTCCTCTCTCCCTCTCCCCTTTTCTCTCTCTCATACACACACACACACACATACACACACAGAGGGCGCAGAAAGAAAACTGGGCTAGAATGTGCCCCACCTCTTTCATTCACCCCCACTCCCCTCCACTACAGCCTACCCTGCCACGTACATGCATACGCACACACACCACTGAATTCGCCATACTCGGGGAAAGAAATCGCTTTCAGGGAGGGGGACAGTGAAATCTTGTCACTTGGCAGTTGATACATCTGCACTGCTGAACAAAACACTATCATTACTTCAGTCTGAAGTAGAGCATAAATTAGCAGTGCATGATGATCATGAGATCTTGACATATGTCTGATGTCAACAGAGCAGAGAAAAGGTTAAGATTAAACTTTTTTTTTTCTATTTAAAAAAAAAGCATAATTTCAGACTTCGTAATATGATCAGTAGGTTTCATTCTGTTTTGATCAGTTGTCATGACTAACAGTATTAAGACACCTGTAGATAATCAACCATTTTTTTATTGTCAGTAAGTGCTGATCATGTTTTGCTTGTTTGATTTTGTTTGTTTTGTGCCAGTGTGTCTAGTTTCAGGATTTTTTTAATCTACAATCTCTTTGGAAACATTTATGACAGTATTTATCATAAAGATTATATGCAAATTACAGAAACACAGATGACAGTTTGCAATTTTGTAAAAGTACGCAACATGCCTTTTGAAGGTATACATGCAGCAAGGTTACCATTGTTTTTATTTTTGTCCTCACTGCAGTAAGGGTTACGCAAATTCCAAAGACCATCAATTTTTTTAATAGTTTTTTTTTTTTTTCAACAATTTGATTGGGGAAGGTGTTTATCACTGGTTTCCTGTTTTTACCCAACGCCTGTGGTTTTATTTCTGAGACAATCAAACGGATTCATTAAAAGTAATTGTATATATGTTTATTTATTTGTTTGTTTATTTATGTTTATCTATTTATATCAGTTTAGTTAGCTTGTAAACTTAATGTTATTTATATTTGGAAAATAGCAGCCACCCACTCTCCGTTCTCTCGTTTCCGTCTGATGCATTTCAGATTTATAGTCATTTTTCATTCTGTTGTATGTCTGTGAATTCAGTCAAAATGTGTGAAGTTGTTTATACATCTGTGCAATTACTCTCTTATGGTCTTTTTTCTGTGGAAATAAATTTGACTTTGACAAGTTGTTGTGTCTGTTTACTTATTCTGTATTCTTATGCTGATAACCATGAGGAAGACGCATTTAAGAAATGTGAAGCTGTTTGCATTCCATGTCGCCCACATTCAAGAAATGCAGCAATGTTGTTTGTCACTTCACTCTTTCATGTCATCTTTGTACGCATACTGTTAAGGTTTTTCTGTAATTCCTGCAAATCTTGAAGTGAAAACAACTTTCAAATAATGATGTGCTGGGCGTCATTCCTTAAAAGCCTGGAGTAAAAGCGATGTGGAAAAATGGACGTACTGGAGAAAAACTGGGAAACACACACACACACACACACACACACACACACACACACACACACACACACACACACACACACACACACACACACACACACACACACACACACACAGATTATACAGTATGAAGTTTGAAGTTGGTCATGAAGGCTTCTTTGTACTTTGTACAAGATTCCATGCATTATGCCCAGTATTAGGATTGCCGAAGGACATTTTCTACCCAGAAGTCAGTGTAAGGCACAAACCCTCTGCCAGAAAGTTGCCAGATCTGACAAAAATAAATTCCACCAAGATTTTAGCACAATATATTGCACACCACAGATTTATCATGTTTAAGCGCAGGCCATGCTGCAGTGGAAGTGGACAGTTTTTGCTAATTGTTGCAATAATTTGTCAAGATGCTTGTATTTAACTTGTTTTTCATTCATAAACAACATTGTTCTGGACATTGCTAAATGTGAATGAAAGAAAATCGGGGCAACAGTAGAAATAGAAGCCAAAAATGTATTTTTGATCATTGAAACGAGACTGAAGCAAAGTGACGAATTGACAAGAGTTACAAAAAAAAAAAATTCAAAACAAAAAAGTACTTTCTTAATGAATCTGTTGAACTGGAGAAAGCGAAAACAGAAGCAAAAAGTGTCGCTTCTGCCAGTTGTTGAAACATAATTCTGCTTTGCTCAGATAATATAGTCTTTCTGTGAGCTTGTCCCTAAATGGAGAAAGAACTTGCCAATGAGCAGGTTGTGTGTGTGTGTGTGTGTGCACGCGCGGGTCCTTTGGTGTGTGTTTGTAGAGAGTAGTATATGTTGTATTGCTATCCTTCTCTGTAAATACTTTTTACATTCTCTTGATATGTATATATACATGTTTATTGCTTTGACCCAAAGTCCTCTTTGTTTGGGGCAGTTGATTGTGTATTTTACTCACATTTTTAAATGTATTTCACTTAACCCAAAACAACTTGAGCACTTTCTCTTTTTATCATAGCATGCTTGAAGGTGATTAATAATATTGCCACTGGGATGAATCAAGCTGAAGGCATGCACTAAAGCTACCCTTACTGTACTGTACTGTATTGTTGACAGTGGTTTCCTGCAAACAAGTGTGTATAACTCATAATCATCAAAGTTTAGTTGTTGGTGATATTTCACAAAACAAGTCCTAATCATTTGTTTCACGCTTAGTGCCTTTTTGTTGTTAATTAAGGTTTATTGTACTTCATTAATCTTGTACTGTTTTACTTGGATGCTAAATAACTTTCTAGTGTTTTTGTGATATTTGAAAATGACCAGAGTTTAGCTAACAACTTTTTTTTTCCAATTTCATTAACCCAGCTGGCAACTAACATGGTCACACACAAAACGGACGAACGAATCCCCTGGATCCTAACTGACCCATGCTAGGCGTTGAGTGGGTGGGAGGGGATGCTGACCACACCACCATCATCCTCCAGCCCTCTTTGAGGGGGGGTTGAAGAGACCACGTGCCTTGCCTGCACCACCCACTTGTTAGTTTGCGCTGTGTACCACTTACTCTTGTTTTGTGCTCTTCGGGGAGTGGTCATCTCTCAGCCAGTGACTGCTACTAACACGCTTAGTGCTGAAAGCCAGCTGTTTCACTTTGTTTGGTGGTAGGTCATGGTTGTGTTCACGCTGCTCTGCTCTCCCACCTCGTTCAGTGTGCGGGGGATGGGGGCGGAGGGGGAGAGTGGGTGGCTGTGTGCCTCTGCCTTGTGTCTCTGTTGCGTTATGCTAATGTGTACCATCATGTTAAAATTTTGATTTTTTGGGTTTTTTTTGTGTGTGTACCTGTTCCATGTACATGTATGAAAGAGTGAAGGATGAGTGCAGTGTCTTTGTGAGGACGGTGACACAGTGGGTCATTTTTATGGTGGTTCATCTTGTGCAGTGCTTATATGTTGGTGTCTTGCTTTCATTTTCTTTGCATATTGTCGTTTTTCTTTTTTTTTTCTCTCTCTCTCTTTTTTCCCCATTTCTTTTTATCAGCAAATTAGGTATTTGAATGAGCTTAAACTTGAGACAGATCCACTTGTGTATTGTCACACATTTCAAACTGGTTATACAATGTTTCAAGTCATGTAGCTTTCACACTGCCTTTCTTTCTGCTCCCCCTTCACTATCTGTGTGAAATATTTTTCATTCTGGTTATGCATGTTTCATGCGTAGAGTTTTTTTCTCTTTTCTTTTCATGTGTGTACATGTGCCTAAAGGTGCACTGGAGAGCTGTTATACACATGTATGTCAATTGATTTCTGCTTCAAGCTCTTGGAGACATTAGAGGAATGTGGAAGCTCCTTATTGTGTAGTTGATATGATGCCCGAGAGTGAGGTGTTATGGTTGATGTGAATACTCATGGACTGTTTGCCTTTTTACATTATGTCCCTATTGACAAGTTTCTTATGTTTTGTATCAAAATGCTGCATTTCTTTTCAGATGTGTATTTTTTATCAGTAGAATTTGATGGCAGGGTAAATCTGATATTTTGGTTTTGATGGCCCATGCTCTGCATTCAGCTGACAGGGTAAAGCCTGTTTTTCTTTTTCTTTTTTTTTGTTTTTTTTTTTGTCCAAGGTCTAGAGAAAAAGAAGGCCACCACTGTTGTTGTTTTTTTGAAATAGAACATTGATTCTAATAAACAGGATTTAGAGTTAATATATAGTTTGATGGATTGTAACCAAATTTGGTCAGTTTTGCAGTTTATTAAAGGGCGTTATTTTTTGAGAGGCTTGGCTAAGAAAAGAATGTCTGATTGCTCTGCAGTAATTCATGATATGCCTATTGAAGGTTTGGTTCATTTGAGAGCAGATTGGGCTCCTCATTAGCGCTGATCACAATCCATAACTTGTTGCATCTCTTGCCTTATCAAAATTGCTCAGATTTCATTATCTGGATGTTGTACTTCAGCATCCCGATTCTCTTCCTGGATATTGATTTTGAAGGGAAAAAAAAGTTGGGGGGGGGGGGGGGGGGGAAGGAGTGAGAACATAATCATCCTTACCCTGATTTAAAAATTTGACCTAATTGCCTGAGATCAAGACGGTTGCTGTTTATTTTGTTGATTGTGTACCAGGACTTGGAAGTGAGATCTGCATAAGTAGTCAATAGTTTGGCCTTCCGTTAGTCTTAAGTCTTCATGTCCAATTTGCTGTTCAGTTGTTGTTTTATCAGATGAATGATTACAAGTTTTGAGCAGCTTTCAGCTGTACTCTCACATTTTTAGCTCATTATTGGCAACATGGTGGGATACCAAAACGGGACAAATTGGCTTTCACTGAAAGTGATGGTGTTTAAAAGCTCAGTTGTGTCTTTTAAACCAAATCTTTGGTTAGCTGCTTCTGCCGAAGCCCAGGTCAAAGGATTGTTATTGACAGCAACAATGAAATTTAAAGTATTGAGTAATATGTTTCGTTTGGGTTGGGTTTGTAGTATTGGCAAAGTTGGAAACACGCTTTTCTGTATTAAGAATTGTCCTAATATGCACAGTGCTCTATACTTGATAACCGTTGCTTTAGTGACGCATACTGCGACTCATGAGTTCAAATACTCTGCAAATATTAGCTGTTGCCATCTAATAGAAAAAAAAGCCATGCTGTTCACATAACAAGAAGGCTGTTTGAATCAGGTCTGCATATGACTGAAACTTGTCATTCATTACAGTAAGTAGTTTTTCTTTGGATTCAAGTCTTATCTTGGTCTCATCTTACACATCTGACAAAATTTTTATGTGATGATATTACGGTTGAAAGACGGCAAAGTATGCTCAACACTGTAAACACCAAAAGGACTTGTTTGCTACTCAGCTCAAGAAAATTTCAGTAATACTGTTGAATTACCATTGAATGAGAAAAATCAGTTTCGGAATGGAGTGCAATCAAATTGCGTGTGAATATGAATAATGTTGGTATTTGTCATAAATAAAGATGTAGATAGATGATTCAAATGAATGTCATGGGTATTTTGCACTTTTCCTGTCACCATCCATTAAGATTTCTTGCAGCACTGTTAATTTCGAAAAAGTCACCATCTTCCTATCGTGGAAAAATTTCAAGTGTAAACTGGATGAAAGTGGAAACAAGAGAACTAGACTCAAGTTGGTTGAATATGGTCAAGGCAGTTGCGCAGGTCTCCCCTTTCCTGAATGCACATTTTACATAATACTCATTTTTTTTACATGAACAAGCCATACATTGTGTGAGATCTTGCAATTCAAATAAGAGTAAATGCAAAGAACTTGGTATAACATAGTATGTATTTTCTTGGCAATAATGATGTGCGGTATCATGCATATGATTTCACATAATTATCATTTAACATTTATACACTGTTCAAGTGTTAAGAGTTTTCTCTTACGTATTGTAGGAATAGAATGAAAACAGACCGTGGTGTAGCTCTGCTTAAACTTCATATATCACTCAGAATTTAACAGGGACAAAAAAATTTTTTTTTACTTTAATAGGTTTTTGTTTTCTGATATATTGGTCTGTGTACATAGAACTGTTCATATATGATACTCATCATACTGTTGATCATGTTTTGCTGCAAAATCATTTGATAAGAGTATCACCTGTATGGTTGTATTTTCATGTGTGTGTGTGTGTGTAAAGAAAAAAATGTCAGTTAATTGTACTGGAATATGTTTTAATCAAGTATTTTGAGAATTAACATGCTTTTTATATGGATTTTATTAAATGTTGAATTCATTTGTGTGTACACATTTTTCACAGCATATCCTAACATCCTGAAGAAGAATTAGAATAGAGATAAGTATTATGTGCAGATGAGTTTGTGTTATCAATAACAAACTCTTGCAGATGTTTTACCAGTAATTATGTTGCTCAGACGTTCTTTTTATTAAAAGTATTTAATCATGGTGACTATTTGTGTTACTGTTGGTAGTTAAATCATGCAACTGTTATGGTCATGACTCAGAAGTAGTTGCTTGACCTGGCTATGCATACACAGCTCCAGAAGTGTTTGTGTGTGTGAGTCAGAGTGTGTCACTATAAGAGTGTTGCTGCTGCCTGAAGCTATAACAGAAAACAGTTCATTTTCAGTTATTAACAGTGATTAGTAATGCAAACACAGGATGACTTTGAGAATTAAATCTTGGTTGTATGTTTAGGGTAAATGGGACACACCCTTCTTAGTAACAGATGATGATTGAGGGCATTCATTTCTAAATGTAGGTTTAATAAACACAAACAGAAATATGAAAAGTAAAATGTTATCAGTTGCATTCAGAGAATACAATAGAAGCAGTGGCAGAGACAAAAAATAGTAATAAAATGATTACAGATTACAGCAGATATGTGATGTATCGACTTAATATATTTAATGTATCAGCAGTACTAAAAGCAAAGTTAATGCTAATAATGACGATGTTGGTTGAGCATAACATGAATACAGCTATTACTAGAATGAAATTGATTAGATTGTCAAAAAACAAACAAACAAACAAACCAAAAAAGCCAGCTGTAAACAGTTCCAACAATTCCAGTGCAAAATGATGATAGTACAAAGAACATGCAAAGTCATTTGAATAGACAGAACAGTTTATTCAAGTTAGGTGAATACAACATGAAAGTGTAACATACGCTAGTAGAGGATTGATGCTTCTCATCTAGTGGCAAGAAACGCTTGCGAGAGCTTGACAGCAAGAAGTGTGTGGAAGAGAAGCTCCCCTTCGGTCTCCAAAACGAACGTTTCGGACTTAACGCTCAAAGGGGGCATAATGTAAAACGGTCTCAGTGCGTGATAGGCATGCACAGTGTACAAAAATAACATAAAATGAATTGCAACCATTTCAAGTACAGACTAATAGAAGAGATCGGTCTTAGTATACAGTTTGGAAAATTTCACCAAAATACAAGAGGTCGTAATTTCTCTGAGAGAGAGAGTGTGTGTGTGTGACTCCCTTATACTATTCAGTTTTGAATTCAAGACCATTTAGAAATGATGTAACCATTGTCAGGTACCTTTTGACATTGACAGTGAATCACCATTGATGCCTTACACAATTTCAGTGTTACTGACCTTCATTATCACATTTTCACATGGTGTTATCCCTGATATTGCTCTGGTAGTTGGCTGGGTTATAAACAATCATTCAGTCAGAGTGCCTTACACATTGTCATCACACATATATTATTTAAACATGTTTGGTACTGTCAGGACTCTGTTGCATTTTCTTTGCCTGAAATTACATGACCCAGCATGGGAAAACCTTGTAGAATCTGTAGCATGCTCTTTTTTGAGTTTTTAGGTCTCCTCAAGATTTCAAAAGTTTATGAATTAACGTGCAAAAAACATCTAATGGATCTATTGTAGTTTTCTATCTAGATGCATTTGAATTTTGTATTTTTGACAGGGAAAGTAATACGCTTATAAGATTTTGAATAGAAAAATTCGTTTAGGATTTACTTTTACGGATGCTTTCAGTTATATGATAAAACCTATGGAAACTGCAGACAGACGTTAAGGACTCAGATAAATATTTCAGTTAACCCAGTTTTATCTGTCTCCAGCTATTTCCAACAAATAGCTCCCGTGGGGATGCTGGGGGCTTTTTCAGTATAAATAGTATCCCCACCTTCTGGAAATTCTGTGCTAGAAATTTCCTCATTTCTGTCACTCTATTTCCTTCTTCCTCCTTTGCTTTCTGTCATTTCTTCCTATCATTTTCTGCCTTGCTGGTCCATTCACCTGTGTGTGTTCAATAAAGTCGTACATTCTTTCTCTTAGGATTAATAATTGGGTACATGCATTAAGTGCATTATTGGCTCTAGAAAGGCGAGATAGGCAGAAGCAGTTTTAGGTCATTTAGGCCTGTTTTCATGTATGTTTTGCTGTCCTTCGATATGCTTAAAGTTGTATTCAGGTGCGTTTTTTAAACCCCTTGTGCGATAAATTGGACGGAGTGGTCAACGGCAGGGGCATGTCCTTAGATTATGTGCGCGAATGCATTGATATGTGTACTTAATTTTTCTCTTTTTTTTTTTCATCCTGTTGAAGTTTTGTTTGTTTTGAAGCAGTTATAGCCCTGATATGGCTCTACACAGTCGGCTGGACTTAGACAACAATAACAATAATAACAAATAGCTATGTCTGGCTTGCTGTGCTCCCTGCGTCATCAGCCTGGTTTTCCCAGGCTGAGTCACATATGTAAGTCTAGTGATAACAGAATGCATAGCTTTCACATCGATAGCGTAACTGGGACAATTGGACTTCTTTACGTGTTTTTTTACAGTTTTCCTTTTTTTTTTGTTTAGCATGAAGGTAAGATTCTTCGTATGGTCATATTCTTTAGAGGGAGGTTAGTTGTTTTTTGTTGTTGTTTGTTTTCAGTTCGTGAGTTTTTGTTCTGGTTTTGCTTTTGGTCTGGCTGGGGATTTTATGTAACATTTTTTTCTTATTGGAAGCACCAGATCTGCAGCTCAAAACAAACACCTGATTTATGTAGTGTTTGATATTCTATTACAGATCATGTGCCTGAGTACTTACTTCCAACAACTGTTAAGAAATGTGTGTCATTTTTCTGTAATCATTGAGACTGGGGGGACATTGATGTTTGCTTGTATGTGGATGTTTTCGTTTTGACTGTTATATGCTTACCCTTTTTGTTTGTTTGTTTGTTTGTTCTGGTGCAGTGAGATTGGTTCTGTTCTGATGTCTCATATTTTTATGTTCTTCAACTTATCCATGTTAAGAATCATCAAGTCACAAGCCAAGTCCAAAGCCCGAAAAAAATTGTTGAGTACTTTTGATATGTCGATGTATATCTTGAGAAATACTGTCTCTGTTGATCTTAACATATGCAGATTTTTATGAAAAGGAGATTTTTTTATACTTTTTTTTTTGGTGGTGTGCATTTGGGTGCAGTTAGCATCCTTAAATAAGTGAATATGTGAATACAAGTCAAAGACTAGAAAGAGCAGTATGAGAAAAGAAAACACCACTGTTTAGTATGCTGTGTCAGACATTGGATTTTGCTTTTACAAATAAGACATTAAAATACTCTTTTCTGTACATCGTGCAAGCCTGTCATACATTGAGATTATATTACATTATTTATGGTTTTATGGTTTTCTTTTATTTGGAGCATCTGCTGACAGTAATTATAAATGTCTTCCAGTTTTCAGTTTTGTCGCTGTGGCGTATGCGTGGAGTAAACACTGTCAATGAAAAGTTCAGACATGATAATTTCTGATGAGAGGAATGAGTTAGTTTGGAGGATGGTTGTAGGGAGTGTGAAAAGAAAGAGGTTGAAGGGGACAGGCAGGCAGTCCTGTTTGTCTTCGTGGTAAAGCAATAACTGGATATCAGCATAGAACAAACATTTTCATCTTTAGAACTAAATAAAGAGTAAGGTCAGGTGCATTTTCTCCTCCTCCCTGGCTTAACATTGACCCCATATCACCGTTCCTTGGATGTTCTGATCATGTGGTTATCATTATGTGCTTCTGTGGGTTCTCCTTTAGTGAGTAATCATATGTATTTGTTTTAGCCTCTTGAAGACTGCTTTATTTGTACATGATCTTTTGTAGAAAAAACTGATCTATAGATTATTAGTTTTCTTGTTAGCAGATGCTATCAGATTGTTTCTACTTGTAAAACTTTACTTTTCTTTCGCTTAAATATCATCATCATAGTCATCGTCATCAGGTGCCTTGCCGCATGGTGTTGGCGATCATGGACTTCCATCTGTCTCTGTCTTGTTGCCTCAAGCATCTCTTCCACCCTCTTTGTCCTCAGCCACTCTGCAAGTCCCTGGGTCTACCTGGTGCTCTCTTCTCCTCCAGTTTTCCTGCCGTGGCCAGGTGCTCCAATTCCCCCCTCCTCATAAAGTGTTGCCTGTCTTTTCATAATCTTCCTTATGAATGATATTCTTGTGTCTGCCTCCATCAGATTGTCTCGTTTGTTTTCATTGCTGTCCATGGAACTCTCAACATTCTTCTTAGAAACCACATCTTGGCTGCCTCAATCTTGTTCTGGCTTTGCTTGTTGACTGTCCACGCCTCACAACTGTATAACAGTATTGGTTCTATGTAACATTCAAGAACTCTCTTCCTGATGTTAATTGATAGGCATTTGTTGGTAAGAATACTTCTCATCTTCTTGAATGCTGTTTTGGCATGGCCGATTCTGCTGGCTATTTCTGATGTGCATCTGCTGTCTGGTGAAATGATCGTTCCCAGATATTTAAACTTATCAACTAGTCATTATTACCTTATACCACCTACAGTATGTATGCACCATTGTTTTTGTTGTTTACTCTTACTTGAGTCGTTACACAGTCCAGTCGCTGAAGAGGCCGGGTCACGGCGACAGCGCTACACAGTCAGTCGCTGAAGAGGCCGGGTCACGGCGACAGCGCTACGACTCAAGTAAGTGTAAACAACAAAAACAATGGTGCATACATACGTGTAGGTGATATAGGTAATAATGACTAATGGATTTAGTAAAACCTACGTGGCGGACTGCTATAATTTGTCAAAACTTATCAACCTGTCACAAGGTTGTGCCATTTGCTGTTATTTTGCATTAGGGGATTTTATGTTTTTTACTGATCACCATGACTTCAGTCTTCCTGCTGTTTAGTTCCAACCCCTTACCTTTGCTTTCTATTTCTAGTATATTCACAAGGTTTTGTAGGTCCCTTTCATTTTCTGCAACCAGCAAGGTGTCATCTGCGTATCGAATGTTATCATTTTTCCTCCAACCTTTATAATCCAGGGTCTTCCTCTAGGATTCTCATGTTTTCGCTGTAAGGTGAAAACAGATCTGGTGACAAAACACAACCTTGTCTGACTCCTCTTTTGATGTTTTGGAAAGAGCTTATATTGTTTTCTATTCTCTTTTCAGCTGTTTGTTCCCAATAGATATTTCTGATTATTCGTAGATCTTTTCCATCAATATTGAGTCTTTCTATTTGGTTGATCAGTTCTTCATGTCTTACTCGATCAAAAGCCATGGTATAATCAACAAAGCATAAATATAAATCTTTATTCATCTCAATTGACCTCTCTATGATAGTTCTTAGGATGTATATGGCATTAATAGTTCGTTTTCCTTCTACGAATCCACACTGTTCATCTGCTATTTCTCTTTTGATTCTATTCCTTGTTCTCATCATGATTATTCTTGATAGGATTTTTGTTACATGACTCATCAAACTGACTGTGCGATGGAGTTCACATTCTATAGCCCCTGTCTTCTTTGGAAGAGTGATGAACATTGATTTTGACATATCTTTGGGGATTTTTCCAGTGTCATAAATTTCATTTAGGAGGACTTATTTTTTTCAATACCAAATTCCTCCAGGGCTTCAGTCATCTGTGTTGTAATGTTGTCTGGTCCTGGGGCTTTTCCCTGCTTAAATATCATGTTTATTAAATGCAAGACATATCCTTTGTTTTTTCAAGCAATTTGCATCTTTGCTCAATCAGATCTGTTGGTTGTTCAGCTCATCATATTGCATTGTACTTACAATGGGTCACAAAGCAGCAGCCAAAACTCGTGTAAATATATTTTTTGATTGGTATAATTGGGTGTTGGGTGTACAGCAAGCCATGTGAAACCACAGCAGCTTACCACTTTAGGACAACAGGGAAAATGAACGTATGTTGGGTACTTCTGGATGTTTTTTTCCCCCTGAGGATAGGGGTGGAATCTATGGGGGAGAAAGAGACTTTGTTCAGGATTGAATGTAGAGAAGAGACTTGCTTCATGGATACAGTGAAGTCACATGTGTTCTACATCCTAATGACTTTTGGAAAGCTCTGATCGTGTTAGATCTGATTACATCAGCAAAGTGTTGCATGAATTGTGAAAAGAGAGGGTCGAGGTGTGGGCTTATTTGACCGTTTTATGAATTTCGGAGTGGTATTCATTATTTTGTTATATGGATGTATTGGTTTGATTTGCTTTTGCAGCACAGTTTTGAATGATGATGTAACTGTATTTCGGAGTTGAATTTTGGAATCGTGACTTGTATTGAGATCTGATCTCTTTTAGTGTTTTAATTGTACTTATCTCTTATCAGGTCAATCCTTTTTTGTCCTACTGAACCTGACAGTAGAAATTGAAATCTGCACATATCAGATTATCATATTTTGTTTTTGTTGTTAGTAGTCATGTTTACCCAATACTCAGTTTCAGTGGCAGTGGAGAAGGGGAAGGCAGGGATGCCAAACCTTTAGCAAATCAAAGAAGATGCTGGTGTACTGTAATCAGAGTTGGATTCATTGTATGACAAACATGGCCAGTTTTTCTTGAAATGTTGTATAGGTTTATGTGGGTTTCAGAACAATTCCTACAAGTGCCTTCTTGTGTACAGTTTGTGTGTGTGGTGTCATGTAAAGGGTCCACAAGAATGCATATTATTTTTGTACATATGCCTGTACCAGTTGGCCTTCTGTCAGGAACAACAAGATCAAATGGTTATACATTTTCATTTTTTCATATGCATTGTCGTACTGACTGACTGACTGACTGTTGTATGTGCTGTCTTCCTTCTCCCCCCCCCCCCCCCTTCCTTCCTTCCACTTTTTTTGTGATTTTTTTAAAACTCTAAAACGGGGATGGATCTGTTTTGTGTTGTCTTGTTCAAATATCTGCTTGATGATGCATAATATTCCTTTTTTCCCTGTTTTTTTCACTGTTGGTAACAATGCTCTGGCTGAGGAAAAAAAAGAAAGATGGATAAACTCTTCTCCTTTTGTTCCTGCTCTCAGTGATTTGTTTTCTTCCCTTTCCCTCACTTTTTCCCCTAAATGTGGATGGAAGAGGATTAGACTACTGTCAGCTAGTCTTGCACAAACTTGCTGAATCTCAGTTTTGCTTCTCAACAACAGTTACTAATTTCATTACTGTAATCATGTTTTCACTTCCAGTGATCTTGTGCATTATAAATCACGTTTGGCGCTTTACTAGTTTTATTTGATGCATACTTGCAAGATGTTGACATTAATCATTGATGCCTGAGCTCATGTTAGCCAGCAGTTTTCCCATTGTATTATTATTCTATGTAATCGGCAATAAACGTTTTTGTACTCACAAAGTGCTCACTTCTTTCTCTTGCCACTAACCTGATTGTGATGTGTACGTGTGTTGGTGTGGTCGTGGTGGTGTGTGACTGTGTAAAGGAGCATGCCGGAGACCAGTCAGGGTCTGTGTGTGTATGTATGCACCACTAGACATACTAATTCTTGTACTCCTTTTCAAAAGTTCATTGTACACCATGAAAAATTAAAACTCGGTAATCTGACAGAACATGTACTGGTACATTTAAGGTTCACATTTTTTTTAATGTGTAGAATTCAAATTTCATGCATGCATTGCTTTTTTCATTTGCTTTTAATTTCATCACTACAAAAAAACGTGGTGCACATCAGCAAGTAGAACTAACAAGTTCCATTTTAGATAGAAATGTAACTGAATTGTGTGCATGGTTTCTTATCGGAAAATCAGAACTGTTAAAGAATGGGAATGCACCGACCACCAGCATTAACCCTTTGACTCCTGCACTCGTCCATGCTAGCAAAGCAAAACTGAACCCTTTGACTTTCCCGCCCTATCCACCAGCTTCCTGCAGGAAGGGTGAGGTAATCAAAGGGTTAAGTATTTTCAGTTGATAGGGTGCTGGAGTCAAAGGGTTAAATAACCCTTGAATGTGGCCGGAACAGTTGGCTTGTTGCTGGGCATTTTCTTTTCCTTTTTAACACACCACAATACAGTGCAGTGAATGGTATTTACCTATAATTTGGATTGTTTTGCAGGAATTTTTTTTTCACTTGCTGACACTGGCTTTGAGCTCACAGAGCAGTCTTTTCGTGCATTGTGTGGACAACATCTTACCCAACATGATTCAGTGTTGAGCATTTGTCTGGTTAGTGGGCAGTTCGCTTGTCTTGAGCATAGGCCTACCTGCTCAAAGATTGAGCCGTTTTGTATGATTTCAAAGAGCTCAGTAAACTAAAATGATATGTATGGGGTCATACTAATATATCCACACATCGATAGATTCCCAACTAAATGGTACATCGTTCTAAAGAGTTTGTGCAGGGTAGCATATGTATGTGAGAGAGAGAGAAGGGGGAAAGGGAGAGAGAACGGTTTTAGTCACTGTGTGTGTTTGAAATGATAATAATATTAAGAAATAACATATAGTAATGATGACATTTATAAGGTGCCAAATATTGATACAGGAATCAAACCAAAGCACTCATTCTCATCATTCACCAAAGCAATTGTCCTATAACGACCGAAACTCCAGAGCACAGTGCACACACAAACTGGGAAGGGGAGTAGGGCGAAAGAACGGGCACATAGCAGGGGGAATCGCTGCTGGATAAAATAGTGTGTCTTCAAGCTAGATTTGAAGAAAGACAAGAGTATGTGACTCGATTATACAGGGGAGAATTGTTCCAGTTGTATGGACCAGACACAGAAAAAAAAAGCGGCGACTGACTGTGGAACATTTATATCAAGGAATTTGTAAACAAGTATGGTATCAGAAGCAGAAGGGAGAGGTTGTGCAGGGGTACATTCGGTGGTGGTCACAAAGATAACTGGGTGCAGTACCAGTGATACTCTTGTAGCATAATGTATTGATATTTTATGAAATTCTTTGAGAAACGGGCAACCAGTGGAGAAGGTGAAACAAGGGAATGACATGATCATGCCTATTTTTACGAAGGGTAAGACCTGTCACGGAATTCTGAATACGCTGAAGGCATGCAACAGAAGAAACAGGCAAGCCAGACAACAGAGTTCAAGTAATATATGCGAGACAAATGAGAGAAGTTGCAAGTTTAGTTGCTGCTGAAGTTGAAAGACTGTTGAATAGAACTAAAACTGTACAGTTGACTGTAACAAGACTGACAGGTTTGGGTAATGAATATTTACTTAGAGAGTTGAGGATCAAAAGCAATGCCAAGGTTCTTGACTGAATCAGAAAGTACAGTAGTGTTGTCACCTAGTTGGAGAGAACAAACTTTTAAGGTGGAAAGTTTGGGCTTTTTGTCATTGAGCTTTGCTTTAGTCCTATCTCCACTCAACTGTGCCTTATTATGTATCATCCAGTCATCCAGTTCAGGATCTCAACATAACAAGAGGCTTCAGAGAGAAGAGTTAAAAAGATTTTCAGGAAATACAGTAGGGAGTCATCAGCATAGAAATAATATTTGATAATGTGCTGACTGATGACATTGGCGAGTGGTGAGGTGTAGAGTGTGAAGAGGACTGGCCCAAGCACAGAGCCTTGGGGAACTCCATATGCAAGTTTAACCAGCTGGGATTTAGACTCATCTACCATAACTGAGTGAAAGCAGTCAGACAGGTATGACATAAACCATGAAAGAGCTCTACCCTGGATTCCGAATGTGTGCTTCAGTCAAGAGAGTGAGGATGATGTGGTCAGTGGTGTCGAAAGTAGCAGAAAGATCTAAAAGTAGAAATCTGAATGATATACATTTTCTTAATGCTGCATTCATGTAATGTTGCTCCAGCAAATTTTCGTAAGTACAGAAAGCACTGTTTGGATTGGGGATATATTGTATACACCCATCACCCATATTTACACAAGAATGTAAGTTGCTGATCCATGCCAAAGAGAAGAACATGAGTGTACAGTCGTTTATCATTTAATGTGACAAGTTGTACTCCAAGAAGATGATAAAACTGGGCATCAAAATTTGTGAAAAAAATAAAATGAGAGCAAAAATCATGAAATCCATGTTCTCTTTCATCACAGTAAGAGAAAAGTGTCCACAGGCGTGATACGCAACTTCTAACACAAAATAGAAAATTAACCAGCAGATAGCAATAGGGTAGAACCAGTGAGAGACTTGACTCCCCCAGAATGAATGGAGCATGAAGATAAGCAAGAAATGGGTCAATTTCTATGTTGCTGGCTTGGCTTGCATTGAACTAGAGACATTCTGATCTTGAGTTCACAGCTGTATCCGGCATCACTGTGACTGACCTAAATTCAAATCCACAAGGCTTGCATTATAATCATGGCACTATAATCATCCGGGCTAACAGACCAAAGGAAGAAGAAGATACAGGTATGATCCAAAAAGAACTGGTATGATACAAAAATATACTGGTATGATCCAATACAAAAAGATATTGGTATGATCCAATACAAAAAGATATTGGTATGATCCAATACAAAAAGATATTGGTATGATCCAATACAAAAATATATTGGTATGATCCAATACAAAAAGATATTGGTATGATCCAATACAAAAATATATTGGTATGATCCAAAAATATACTGGTATGATCAATACAAAAATATATTGGTATGATCCAATACAAAAAGATATTGGTATGATCCAATACAAAAATATATTGGTATGATCCAATACAAAAATATATTGGTATGATCCAATACAAAAAGATATTGGTATGATCCAAAAATGTACTGGTATGATCCAATACAAAAAGATATTGGTATGATCCAAAAATGTACTGGTATGATCCAATACAAAAAGATATTGGTATGATCCAAAAATGTACTGGTATGATCCAATACAAAAAGATATTGGTATGATCCAAAAATATACTGGTATGATCCAAACAGCAGCAGAAGGTGGTACTGGTCAGATCCAGACAGACTAATGAAGAAACTTAATAATCTAAAGGGTGGAAGTAGTGTAGGATAAATTGATGCTCGCTGATTTTACTAAAGTGAGAATGTCGTTGGCAATGATGAACATGTAATACATTGGAGAACGGCTATGAGGCTTTCTTTGAATCCTAAGTAAGTCTGCCCATCTTCAAGATAAATTGGAAGCATCATGATCAGGTGAACAATCTCATTGATCAGTTTCACTCATAAGTTAGTTCATGGATGGAAATAATAACATCCCGCCCTAAAAAAAGGAGGAGAGAGAGAGGGAGAGAAAGAAGAAGAAGAAGAAGAAATAGAATTAACTAAATAATAAAAGTACAGAAAAAATCAAGAACTAAAGCAAAAAATATAAGTTCTGATTGTCATATCAGAAACCCGCAGTGGGATACTGCAGACGCAGAAATGAAGGTCCCTTCCTGCCCTGGAACCACTGGAGCTGTCTAGTTTGCTTCTAGGTAGTTAGTGGTTTCCCTGCTCTGTGATCCTCTCTTTTCCTCACAAAAATCTTTCTCATTTCTGCCTTCCACTCATCGATCACATGTATTTCTTCCAAGTTTTCTCCTTAGTTTCCCAAAGACGGAGTATGACTGCCTTTCAGGCTGGAAACAGAACGGTCATACATGCAAAAATCTGCTCCCTCAGCTAGGTAGCTAGGTTTGTATGAAGTTTTAAGCTTAGATAGCGAATGTTCGGAGGAGCTTTAGCCTGCGTAAGATGAAGATGATGGGGAAGAATTGGAATATTCATTGACAAACTCTGGCCCTTTAGGGATGTCACTGTCTCCAGAAAAACTGCATACCGGGTACTTTAGGATGACAACTGTTCCGTTTGTTCATCAGATTAAAGTGGTGACTAATTTTAACACAAACTCAACACACCAGTCAACATGGACAAATGATCAGCGCTACGGATTTTTGACTTGGAGGTCATGAGTTTGAACCCCCCTGAATGAAACCACTGTGGGATTGTCTTCCACTCAATGTTGAGCGTGCTATGGGCTGATTGGGAAGACCACACAGTTCAGTCTTTTCCACTTGATAAATGTCATTAAGGGTGTTGCTCAATCTTCCTGACCAGCACTGCAGGTTACTGTCTCTCGGACGTGGTTGACACTAGGATGTATTATTAAAGTAAGCATAGAGTACAGGCCTGTCACGTGGTCACAGTTTTAGTTTCCGCCGCAGTTTCCACGCCTAAGACAACAAACTGGAATTTTTGGTGTCAGTGGTTCATGGGAACTGTCATTGGAAGGCCATGGTAGTGGTCTACTTAAGGGGGGGGGGGGGGAGGGGTGTCTTTCACTCGATCTGGCTCCATGACTGGATGATTCCTGTCTTAATAGGGTGCGAAGTAAACAATGCTGTGAATGAGATCAGAACAGTTATTGCTTGATGTCCTTAATAAGTTAGATCGGAACAGTTATTGCTTGATGTCCTTAGTAAGTTTAGAACAGTCATTGCTTGATGTCCTTAGTAAGTTAGATCAGAACAGTTATTGCTTGATGTCCTTAGTAATTTAGATCGGAACAGTCATTGCTTGATGTCCTTAGTAAGTTAGATCAGAACAGTCATTGCTTGATGTCCTTAGTAATTTAGATCGGAACAGTCATTGCTTGATGTCCTTAGTAAGTTAGATCGGAACAGTCATTGCTTGATGTCCTTAGTAATTTAGATCGGAGCAGTTATTGCTTGATGTTCTTAGTAAGTTAGATCAGAACAGTTATTGCTTGATGTCCTTAATAAGTTAGATCAGAACAGTCATTGCTTGATGTCCTTAATAAGTTAGATCAGAACAGTTATTGCTTGATGTTCTTAGTAAGTTAGATCAGAACAGTCATTGCTTGATGTCCTTAGTAAGTTAGATCAGAACAGTCATTGCTTGATGTCCTTAGTAATTTAGATCGGAACAGTCATTGCTTGATGTCCTTAATAAGTTAGATCAGAAGTCATTGCTTGATGTCCTTAATAAGTTAGAACAGAACAGTCATTGCTTGATGTCCTTAGTAAGCTAGATCGGAACAGTTATTGCTTGATGTCCTTAATAAGTTAGATCAGAACAGTTATTGCTTGATGTCCTTAGTAAGTTAGATCAGAACAGTCATTGCTTGATGTCCTTAGTAAGTTAGATCAGAACAGTTATTGCTTGATGTCATTAATAAGTTAGATCAGAACAGTTATTGCTTGATGTCCTTAGTAAGTTAGATCAGAACAGTCATTGCCTGATGTCCTTAATAAGTTAGATCAGAACAGTTATTGCTTGATGTCCTTAGTAAGTTAGATCAGAACAGTCATTGCTTGATGTCCTTAGTAAGTTAGATCAGAACAGTCATTGCTTGATGTCCTTAATAAGTTAGATCAGAACAGTTATTGCTTGATGTCCTTAGTAAGCTAGATCAGAACAGTTATTGCTTGATGTCCTTAATAAGTTAGATCAGACCAGTTATTGCTTGATGTCCTTAATAAATTAGATCAGAACAGTTATTGCTTGATGTCCTTAGTAAGTTAGATCGGAACAGTCATTGCTTGATGTCCTTAATAAATTAGATCAGAACAGTCATTCCTTGATATCCTTAGTAAGTTAGATCGGAACAGTTATTGCTTGATGTCCTTAATAAGTTAGATCAGAACAATCATTGTTTGATGTCCTTAATAAGTTAGATCCGAACAGTCATTGCTTGATGTCCTTAATAAGTTAGATCAGAACAGTATTGCATGATGTCCTTAATAAGTTAGATCAGAACAGTCATTGCTTGATGTCCTTAATAAGTTAGATCCGGACAGTCATTGCTTGATGTCCTTAATAAGTTAGATCAGAACAGTATTGCATGATGTCCTTAATAAATTAGATCAGAACAGTTATTGCTTGATGTCCTTAATAAGTTAGATCAGAACAGTTATTGCTTGATGTCATGTCCTTAATAAATTAGATCAGAACAGTTATTGCTTAATGTCCTTAATAAATTAGATCAGAACAATCATTGCTTGATGTCCTTAGTAAGTTAGATCAGAACAGTTATTGCTTGATGTCCTTAATAAATTAGATCAGAACAGTTATTGCTTGATGTCCTTAGTAAGTTAGATCAGAACAGTTATTGCTTGATGTCCTTAATAAGTTAGATCGGAACAGTCATTGCTTGATGTCCTTAATAAGTTAGATCAGAACAGTTATTGCTTGATGTCCTTAATAAGTTAGATCAGAACAGTTATTGCTTGATGTCCTTAGTAAGTTAGATCAGAACAGTCATTGCTTGATGTCCTTAATAAGTTAGATCAGAACAGTTATTGCTTGATGTCCTTAGTAAGTTAGATCAGAACAGTCATTGCTTGATGTCCTTAATAAGTTAGATCAGAACAGTTATTGCTTGATGTCCTTAGTAAGCTAGATCAGAAAGTTATTGCTTGATGTCCTTAATAAGTTAGATCAGAACAGTCATTGCTTGATGTCCTTAGTAAGTTAGATCGGAACAGTTATTGCTTGATGTCCTTAATAAGTTAGATCAGAACAATCATTGTTTGATGTCCTTAATAAGTTAGATCCGAACAGTCATTGCTTGATGTCCTTAATAAGTTAGATCAGGACAGTATTGCATGATATCCTTAATAAGTTAGATCAGAACAGTCATTGCTTGATGTCCTTAATAAGTTAGATCCGGACAGACATTGCTTGATGTCCTTAATAAGTTAGATCAGAACAGTATTGCTTGATGTCCTTAATAAGTTAGATCAGAACAGTCATTGCTTGATGTCCTTAGTAAGTTAGATCAGAACAGTTATTGCTTGATGTCCTTAGTAAGTTAGATCAGAACAGTCATTGCTTGATGTCCTTAATAAGTTAGATCAGAACAGTCATTGCTTGATGTCCTCAATAAGTTAGATCAGAACAGTTATTGCTTGATGTCCTTAATAAGTTAGATCAGAACAGTCATTGCTTGATGTCCTTAGTAAGTTAGATCGGAACAGTCATTGCTTGATGTACTTAATAAGTTAGATCAGAACAGTTATTGCTTGATGTCCTTAATAAGTTAGATCAGAACAATCATTGCTTGATGTCCTTAATAAGTTAGATCGGAACAGTCATTGCTTGATGTCCTTAGTAAGTTAGATCGGAGCAGTTATTGCTTGATGTCCCTAGTAAGTCAGATCGGAACAGTCATTGCTTGATGTCCTTAATAAGTTAGATCAGAACAGTCATTGCTTGATGTCCTCAATAAGTTAGATCAGAACAGTTATTGCTTGATGTCCTTAATAAGTTAGATCAGAACAGTTATTGCTTGATGTCATGTCCTTAATAAATTAGATCAGAACAGTTATTGCTTAATGTCCTTAATAAATTAGATCAGAACAATCATTGCTTGATGTCCTTAGTAAGTTAGATCAGAACAGTTATTGCTTGATGTCCTTAATAAATTAGATCAGAACAGTTATTGCTTGATGTCCTTAGTAAGTTAGATCAGAACAGTTATTGCTTGATGTCCTTAATAAGTTAGATCGGAACAGTCATTGCTTGATGTCCTTAATAAGTTAGATCAGAACAGTCATTGCTTGATGTCCTTAATAAGTTAGATCAGAACAGTTATTGCTTGATGTCTTAGTAAGTTAGATCAGAACAGTCATTGCTTGATGTCCTTAATAAGTTAGATCAGAACAGTTATTGCTTGATGTCCTTAGTAAGCTAGATCAGAAAGTTATTGCTTGATGTCCTTAATAAGTTAGATCAGAACAGTCATTGCTTGATGTCCTTAGTAAGTTAGATCGGAACAGTTATTGCTTGATGTCCTTAATAAGTTAGATCAGAACAATCATTGTTTGATGTCCTTAATAAGTTAGATCCGAACAGTCATTGCTTGATGTCCTTAATAAGTTAGATCAGAACAGTATTGCATGATATCCTTAATAAGTTAGATCAGAACTGTCATTGCTTGATGTCCTTAATAAGTTAGATCCGGACAGACATTGCTTGATGTCCTTAATAAGTTAGATCAGAACAGTATTGCATGATGTCCTTAATAAATTAGATCAGAACAGTTATTGCTTGATGTCCTTAATAAGTTAGATCAGAACAGTTATTGCTTGATGTCCTTAATAAATTAGATCAGAACAGTTATTGCTTGATGTGCTTAATAAGTTAGATCAGAACAGTTATTGCTTGATGTCCTTAATAAATTAGATCAGAACAGTTATTGCTTAATGTCCTTAATAAATTAGATCACAACAATCATTGCTTGATGTCCTTAGTAAGTTAGATCAGAACAGTCATTGCTTGATGTCCTTAGTAAGTTAGATCAGAACAGTTATTGCTTGATGTCCTTAGTAAGTTAGATCAGAACAGTCATTGCTTGATGTCCTTAGTAAGTTAGATCACAACAGTCATTGCTTGATGTCCTTAGTAAGTTAGATCAGAACAGTTATTGCTTGATGTCCTTAGTAAGTTAGATCAGAACAGTTATTGCTTGATGTCCTTAGTAAGTTAGATCAGAACAGTCATTGCTTGATGTCCTTAATAAGTTAGATCAGAACAGTCATTGCTTGATGTCCTCAATAAGTTAGATCAGAACAGTTATTGCTTGATGTCCTTAATAAGTTAGATCAGAACAGTCATTGCTTGATGTCCTTAGTAAGTTAGATCGGAACAGTCATTGCTTGATGTACTTAATAAGTTAGATCAGAACAGTTATTGCTTGATGTCCTTAATAAGTTAGATCAGAACAATCATTTGCTTGATGTCCTTAATAAGTTAGATCGGAACAGTCATTGCTTGATGTCCTTAGTAAGTTAGATCGGAGCAGTTATTGCTTGATGTCCTTAGTAAGTCAGATTCGGAACAGTCATTGCTTGATGTCCTTAATAAGTTAGATCGGAACAGTCATTGCTTGATGTCCTTAATAAGTTAGATCGGAACAGTTATTGCTTGATGTCCTTAATAAGTTAGATCAGAACAGTTATTGCTTGATGTCCTTAATAAGTTAGATCCGAACAGTCATTGCTTGATGTCATTAATAAGTTAGATCAGAACAGTATTGCATGATGTCCTTAATAAATTAGATCAGAACAGTCATTGCTTGATGTCCTTAGTAAGTTAGATCAGAACAGTTATTGCTTGATGTCCTTAGTAAGTTAGATCGGAACAGTCATTGCTTGATGTCCTTAATAAGTTTAGATCGGAACAGTCATTGCTTGATGTCCTTAATAAGTTAGATCAGAACGGTCATTGCTAGATGTCCTTAGTAAGTTAGATCAGAACATCATTACTTGATGTCCTTAATAAGTTAGATCAGAACAGTTATTGCTTGATGTCCTTAATAAGTTAGATCGGAACAGTCATTGCTTGATGTCCTTAGTAAGTTAGATCAGAACAGTCATTGCTTGATGTCCTTAATAAGTTAGATCAGAACAGTCATTGCTTGATGTCCTTAGTAAGTTAGATCAGAACAGTCATTGCTTGATGTCCTTAGTAAGTTAGATCAGAACAGTCATTGCTTGATGTCCTTAATAAGTTAGATCAGAACAGTCATTGCTTGATGCCCTTAATAAGTTAGATCCGAACAGTCATTGCTTGATGTCCTTAGTAAGTTAGATCGGAACAGTTATTGCTTGATGTCCTTAATAAGTTTGATCCGAACAGTCATTGCTTGATGTCCTTAATAAGTTAGATCAGAACAGTCATTGCTTGATGTCCTTAATAAGTTAGATCAGAACAGTCATTGCTTGATGTCCTTAATAAGTTAGATCCGAACAGTCATTGCTTGATGTCCTTAATAAGTTAGATCAGAACAGTATTGCATGATGTCCTTAATAAATTAGATCAGAACAGTTATTGCTTGATGTCCTTAATAAGTTAGATCAGAACAGTTATTGCTTGATATCCTTAGTAAGTTAGATCAGAACAGTCATTGCTTCATGTCCTTAGTAAGTTTGATCAGAACAGTTATTGCTTGATGTCCTTAATAAGTTAGATCAGAACAGTTATTGCTTGATGTCCTTAATAAATTAGATCAGAACAGTTATTGCTTGATGTCCTTAGTAAGTTAGATCAGAACAGTCATTGCTTGATGTCCTTAATAAGCTTGATCAGAATAGTTTTTGCTTGATGTCCTTAGTACGTTAGATCAGAACATATTGCTGATTCCTTAATATGTAGCAAACATCATGCTGATGTCCTTAATAAGTTAGATCAGAACAGTCATTGCTTGATGTCCTTAGTAAGTTAGATCAGAACAGTTATTGCTTGATGTCCTTAGTAAGTTAGATCAGAACAGTTATTGCTTGATGTCCTTAGTAAGTTAGATCAGAACAGTTATTGCTTGATGTCCTTAAGTTAGATCGGAACAGTCATTGCTTGATGTCCTTAATAAGTTAGATCAGAACAGTTATTGCTTGATGTCCTTAAGTTAGATCTGATCAGTCATTGCTTGATGTCCTTGATAAGTTAGATCAGAACAGTTATTGCTTGATGTCCTTAGTAAGTTAGATCAGAACAGTCATTGCTTGATGTCCTTAATATGTTAGATCGGAAGAGTTATTGCTTGATGTCCTTAGTAAGTTAGATCAGAACAGTTGTTGCTTGATGTCCTTAATAAGTTAGATTGGAACAGTCATTGCTTGATGTCATTAATAAGTTAGATCGGAACAGTCATTCCTTGATGTCCTTAATATGTTAGATCAGAACAGTTATTGCTTGATGTTCTTAGTAAGTTAGATCAGAACAGTTATTGCTTGATGTCCTTTATGGCCTTAATAAGTTAGATCAGAACAGTTATTGCTTGATGTCCTTAATAAGTTAGATCAGAACAGTTATTGCTTGATGTCCTTAATAAGTTAGATCAGAACAGTTATTGCTTGATGTCCTTAATAAGTTAGATCGGAACAGTTATTGCTTGATGTCCTTAGTAAGTTAGATCGGAACAGTCATTGCTTGATGTCCTTAGTAAGTTAGATCAGAACAGTCATTGCTTGATGTTCTTAGTAAGTTTGATCAGAACAGTTATTGCTTGATGTCCTTAATAAGTTAGATCGGAACAGTTATTGCTTGATGTCCTTAATAAATTAGATCAGAACAGTTATTGCTTGATGTCCTTAGTAAGTTAGATCAGAACAGTCATTGCCTGATGTCCTTAATAAGTTAGATCAGAACAGTCATTGCTTGATGCCCTTAATAAGTTAGATCCGAACAATCATTGCTTGATGTCCTTAGTAAGTTAGATCGGAACAGTTATTGCTTGATGTCCTTAATAAGTTTGATCCGAACAGTCATTGCTTGATGTCCTTAATAAGTTAGATCAGAACAGTTATTGCTTGATGTCCTTAATTATAATAAGTTAGATCGGAACAGTCATTGCTTGTTGTCCTTAATAAGTTAGATCCGAACAGTCATTGCTTGATGTCCTTAATAAGTTAGATCAGAACAGTATTGCATGATGTCCTTAATAAATTAGATCAGAACAGTTATTGCTTGATGTCCTTAATAAGTTAGATCAGAACAGTTATTGCTTGATATCCTTAGTAAGTTAGATCAGAACAGTCATTGCTTCATGTCCTTAGTAAGTTAGATCAGAACAGTTATTGCTTGATGTCATTAATAAGTTAGATCGGAACAGTCATTGCTTGATGTCCTTAATATGTTAGATCAGAACAGTTATTGCTTGATGTTCTTAGTAAGTTAGATCAGAACAGTTATTGCTTGATGTCCTTAATAAGTTAGATCAGAACAATTATTGCTTGATGTCCTTAATAAATTAGATCAGAACAGTTATTGCTTGATATGCTTAGTAAGTTAGATCAGAACAGTCATTGCTTGATGTCCTTAGTAAGTTAGATCAGAACAGTCATTGCTTGATGTCCTTAATATGTTAGATCAGAACAGTTATTGCTTGATGTCCTTAATAAGTGAGATCAGAACAGTCATTGCTTGATGTCCTTAATATGTTAGATCAGAACAGTTATTGCTTGATGTCCTTAATAAGTTAGATCAGAACATTGCTTGATGTCCTTAGTAAGTTAGATCAGAACAGTCATTGCTTGATGTCCTTAATAAGTTAGATCAGAACAGTCATTGCTTGATGTCCTTAATAAGTTAGATCGGAACAGTCATTGCTTGATGTCCTTAATAAGTTAGATGAGAACAATCATGCCCTCCGCTCTGCCTCCAATCCTCTGACTCTTCGCTTTCCGTGCACTTAGCTGAATACCTATGGTCCACGAGCCTTCTCTGTTTCTGGTCCACTCTCCTGGAACAAACTTCCTCTCTCAGTCCGTCAGCAACCTACTTTTGTCTCCTTAAAGTCCGCTCTCAAAACTCACCTTTTCTCCTCTGCATAAAATCCTGACCTCACTCAACCCCCCCTCTGCAGTCTGTCTCCGCTCGTGTGGGATCACATTGTAATATATATTTGTATATAATATGTTCTCTATAATTTCCCCCCATTTATAGCCATGTGTGTGTGTGCGTGTGTGTGCATGCGTGTGTATGTGTATGTTCAGCGCTTAGATTTGATTTCTATCAAGATTTTGCGCTATACAAATACTGTAATTATTATTATTATTACTATTATTTGCTTGATGTCCTTAGTAAGTGAGATCAGAACAGGCCCTGTTTAACTCCACCAAAGTGACGTGGCAGCAGTGCAGAATTTCCTCTCGTAGGTGACCTGTGTGGTTTGACATCACTGGTTGCCATGGGCTTTCTGGCAGTGGAACTTAAAACTGAATGAACTTGGCGTTGGTGGCTTGGTTGATGAGCCAGAACGAGTGGCATCGAGATCCTAGTCACTAAAATGCCACAAAAGATGGAATAATGAAAGGGAAACTTGAAACTTCCTCTCTTCCTCTCTTTTTTTTACATAATACAACCAAGCTTGTGTGTTCGACGTTTTTGTGGTTACCGTAGTTTAACTCTTTGACTTCCACAAATCATCTGTCCTTCAACTGTGCAAAATGGCTTTATCAGGTGAGGAGAGTGAAAGGCCTAAATTTTGGTTTTGCTATAATGACTGAAATGCAGGAAGCTGGTGGACAGTCTGAGGGTGAAATGGTCAACCCAAAACTGTGTTTTCATGTTTTTTTTTATAACAAGGTGGGACGAAGGCCTTGTAATAGGTGAATGTGTGTGTGTGTGTGTGTGTGTGTGTGTGTGTGTGTGTGTGTGTGTGTGTGTGTGTGTGTGTGTGTGTGTGTGTGTGTGTGTGTGTGTGTGTGTAAACACTAAATGAATATTGGTTTGCTCAAGGCATATAATTGTTAAATTTGTCAGTTGTGTTGACTTTGGTTGTTTGAATGTTCATTATTTTTGTAACGGCCTTTGGTCTTAAAGCTGTGAATAATGTCTTAACGAATGGTGACTATTTAAAGAAAAATGAGTACAGTACTGTTGGTTACAAATTAACTGGAAGATTTGTTTGTGTTTGAACATAGTCACTGCGAATGTCTCCAAGTTTTGTGTGACATTGTTGTCTTCTCTTTGATTTCTTTGTCTGTTTTCTTTTTCCTCCTGTTTCTCTTTCCTTCTCGACTTGTTCTTTTCGTGACCAGTATCCTTGAACTTTTCCCATGCATGTCAGCCTTTTTCTAAAAAGTAGGGAGGTGTGTTTATGATTAACTAGCAAGTGTGTGTGTGTGTGTGTGTGTGTGTGTGTGTGTGTGCACGCGCGCGTGTGCACGGGTGTGTGTGTGCGTGCGTCCATCCGTGCGTGCGCGTGTGTGTGTGTGTGTGTGTGGAGAGAGAGAGAGAGAGAGAGAGAGAGAGAGAGAGAGAGAAAGAGAAAGAGAGAGAGAGAGATTTTGATCAATGAGTGGCAAGAATTTGTTTTCTGTGTGTACGCACAATGTCGTGAAAACCTTATTGATGGATCTGTAATAAAACGTTGGGTCATAGTGTATTTAACAGTGACAGTAATACCCGGAAGAATGAAACATTGATCTAAAAATCATTTAAAAGCTCTTCAAAATAAACCAAAACAAAATTAAACAAAAGAAAACAGAACAACTGAGTCACGGATCATCACTGAGTCTCTAATAAAATAAAATAAAAAAATTTAAAAAAAAGAATAAAAAAAAACCCCGAGTCATATCTACACTGAGATACACTTTGGTTTTGTTAGCCACACATGCATTTATGGCATGTCTGAGAAGTCATTGGTGATAGTTATGTTTTCACAGTTTTGACCATCAAATTACACACGTCACCCATCAGCATCATCGAGGTAATGGTAGCCGCGCAGCAGACGTCACAACAATACTATTCCAGTTTCCAGTTACTTCGGTCTTGACTTTACTGTGATACTTCATAAACCAGAGGAGTAGTGGCATAAACACAATGCAGAAGATTGGGATGCCAACCTACCTCGTCCCTCCATTACACACACACACACACACATACCCGAAAAAAAAGTTTCTTTTCATGCCACACGCTTGTACCACATTGGGTTCTCAGACAGCCAAGGTAGCACCGGGTAAATATTTTGACAGTTTGGACTGCTCGGGTCTAAGTATTCCATCATTGTGGTTTATGAGGCCTATATCCGCGCATTCTCTACTACGTATCGAATACAAGCTACAAACCAAACATGAAGAAAATCGGTCCGTAGTCAGAAATCCTTGCTGAAATCTTTTCTTTACAACTTTTAAAATACACACACGCGCATGCTTAGACACACAGACGCACGCACACAGACAGACACACACACACACATGCACACACACACACACACACACACACACACACTTACATACACACACTGAAGGAAGAGACACTCACATGCACACACATGCATACACACACTAACTCACACTCACACACACACACACACAAATACACACACACATACACACACACACACACAAATATACACACACATACACACACACACACAAATACACACAAACATACACACACACACACACACACAAACTTACACACATAAACACACACACACATACATAATACACACACACACTGACTCACACACACTTGCGTACACACAATGAAGGAAGAGAGAGACACACACACAAACAATATGAAGTAATCTCTGTATTATCAAAGGAAAAGATTAGTGAGGAACAGGGAAAAAAGAAACAGGAGTAGTACGGCGCTAATGCTCTTCAGGAAAAGCAGATAGGATAACACACAAGAAAAACCCAAACTTAGAACTTCTAAACAGTTTATTAACTCAAGCATCGTAGCATTAGGTCACAGAGGATCTGTCTTAACTAGTCTTTGCTACTTTTCACACAGAAGCTTAAAAGAAACAAACGTGAACTCTATATAAAAACAAAATAAATAAATAAATTTAATGAAAGTGAATGGGTAAGAAAAGATAACGTGATTTATGGGCAAAGCAACAAAGGAAGTAAAGGAAATGAAGAAGGTATTCAAGGGGGAGGGAGGGGGGAGAACACCAAAACCTGAAGCATGTAAAACAAGGGGGTGTGGAGGAAGACATGTTAAATTCAACGCTATAATAAACACGGATAGCACGTACAATGTGTTAAAAATGAATTGTAATAAAATGCTGACTTCAACACATCGATCAGTCAAGCATCGTCTTCACAAAAGCATGAAAAACAAACGCAGACACGCACTGCAATTAGGCCCGCATGTCAACCCCCCAAAAAGCAACAATAGCAATATAACAGTAATAGAAGAAGTGATCATAATTTAACCCTTTGACTCCTGCATCCTGTCTACCAGCATCCTGCATTGTCAACTATGCTAGCAAAACAAAACTCAACCGTTCGACTCCCTTACCCTATCCACCAGCTTCCTGCAGAAAGAGATTTAAATGTGACTATATGTAGGAAAGCAAGCTCTAAAATGTTATAATAATCACTGCACACACACACACACACACACACACACACACACACACACACACACACACACACACACACACACACACACACACACACCACACACACACACACATCACACACACATGGTTTAATTCACCACCACCATAAATTTTATCCACTTCAATCCAGTCATGTTAAAAGATGTATCACTGTGAAGACGGGCTGCAGTAAACCATGAAATATTATCTTTTTAATGGGATGCCAACCATCATATTGTGCAACTATTCACGCAGGAGGAAAAATGGTTTAAATTGGTAATGTTCCAATTTTGAAATACTTTGTGATAAGCAGTATTGGCTTTTACATGATTTCATTACAAAACAATGGGACTAGTGGTAGAGAAGATTGTATTTACGCACATAGCTCGTATCTTTTGTTGTTGTTGTTGCTGTTGTTGTTGTTGTTGTTGTGTGTGTGTGCCTGTGTGTGTGTGAGTGTGTGTGTGTGTATGTGTGTGTGACTACATAACCTCTCCATCAGCAAGCCCTACGTTGTGACTCCCTGTGGCGACACACGGTAACTGAGCACCTCATGGATTCAGGCTAAACTCGGGGACTCGGACAAGGTCTGGCCCCCAGACGTGTGGCACGCAGGCCTACCGTGTGTGGATATGCCCTGTGCCCACGAACCAGACCTCCAGCTATGTGTAAATAGCACCACTGCCTTGTGGTTATCTCGGGAGAGACCAAGACTAAAGGAGCAAACCCTGACACCCCAATGCTTTGTGGGCAGCCATGGAAACGACAAAGGCTAATGAACAGTCCGTACAAAAACTGATGGAATGCAACGGGAAACCACCATCGTATCCTCCCACGTACCATGGCCAGCTGAAAGGAAAGAAAACTTAACGACGTAAATAGTGGCTCCTATGAAGCACCTTCGTCCGGTAGGGCATGTCATGCTGCGCAGGTGACACCCGATTGTCATCAAGCTACTGCGATCAGATTCAAAACTACAAAAATTGCTACTTGGAATGTAAGAACATTACTGCAGAAAGGAAAATTAGAAAATGTCAAGACACAAAATGGAAAGGCTTAACACCAATAGGGGAGGTGAGATGGAAGGGGACAGGCACGATAACGTCAGACAAGCATAAAATCATATATTCCTGTGGAGATACACATTAAAGAGGAGTAGACATCAGAATGGACAGTGACAAGTCAAAGGATACTGGACTATGTTAGACCGAATGTTATACGGTAAGTTAGATTGGATGGCAAGCCATTTGATGACAACATCATCCAAGTTTTTTCACCAACATCAGCAAGTACCGAAGAAGTAATCGACAACTTTATGAATAAATAGAGACAGCCAAGGTGCAGTGTAAATCCAAGACATTACAGTAATATTGGGAGATTTTAATGCTTAAGCGGGACAGGAAAAAGTAGATGAGATAGTTGGACCTCATGGCCTTGGCACACAAAACGAAAGGAGAGAGAAACTTAATGAATGGGCACAAGTAAATGAATTCATACTAGGAAACACTTGGTTTGAGCAGCCTAACAGAAGAAAATGGACATCGATGAATCCAGGAGACACGTAAGCCTACAGGAAATCAGATTGATTACATCATGATAAATAAAAGATTTAGAAATTCTTTTCTGATAGCAAAACATTACGAGGCGCAGACTGCAGCAGTGACCACAATCCTGTAATGGGAAGATTTAGGCTGAAACTAAAGAGAAGAAAACAGACGAAAAGTAACATCAAACTAAATCGTGGACTCTTAGATGAATCGACTCGTGAAGAATTTAACGTATATGTTCAAAATAAATTCAGTGCTCTGGAGGACGTTGGTGACAGTGAGGAGCAATTGACAATGTTGGGAAACTCGACAAATAAAGCTTGTGAAGAAATCTCTAGAGCTGAAAAAAAAGTAAAGAAGAGCTGGAGGCCAAAAGAAATTTTATGTTTGATGGAAGAACAGAAGAGGTCAAAAGGAAAAGAGGAAGAATACAAAAATATACACAAGGAAGTCAGGAATAGGCGCAATGAATCTAAGGAAGCTTGGCTGGAAACAATATGCAAATAAATAGAAGACTGACACAAAAACAGATCCTAAGTTTACGTATAGAAACATTGAAGAAATTGCCCACAGGGAAAAGACGTGCACATCAACTAGTTGCTTAAAAGCTCAAGATGGTACGATTATTATGGAAAAAGACAAAATATTGGATAGATGTGGAGAATACATTGAATACCTTTTTGACGATGAAAGAAAGGAAGAACACATCTTAAGAAAGAATGTTGAAGACCACGTATAATTAAAGATGAGGTTAGAGCAGCGTTGAAAAAGATGAAAAGGGGAAAAGCCCCAGGACCAAACAATATTACTACAGAAATAATTGAGGCTCTAGATAAATTTGGCATTTAAAAAAATAACAGTCCTCCCAAATGAAGTTTATGACACCGGAAAAATCCCTAAAGATATGTCAAAATCAATTTTCATTGCACTTCCAAAGAGAGCAGGGGTTATAGAATGCGAACTCCATCGTACGATCAGTTTGATGAGTCATGTAGCAAAGATTCTGATTAAGAATAATCAGGATGAGGACAAGGAACAGAACCAAAACAGAAATAGCAGAACAACAATGTGAATTTGTCGAAGGGAAAGGAACTATTAATGCTATATACACTCTAAGAACTCTCATAGGAAGATTGAACGAATTGAATAAGAATTTACATTTATGTTTTAACGATTATACCAGGGCCTTTGATCAGGTAAGATATGAAGAATTGACCAACCAACTAGAAAGGCTCATTCTTGATGGAAAAGATCTAAATATTGTAATGTATTGGGAACAAACAAAAGCAATGAGAGTAGAAAATGATATAAGCTCTTTCCAAAATATCAAAAGAGGGGTTAGGCAGGGATGTGTTCTTTCACCAGATCTGTTTTCATTTTACAGTGAAACTATCATGAGAAACCTAAAAAAATGCCCTGGGATAAAGGTTGGACGAAAATTATAAACAATCTTCGTTATGCAGATGACGCCGTTCT
The DNA here is from genome assembly GCA_030674185.1 of Monoplex corrugatus. Taxonomy (NCBI): domain Eukaryota; kingdom Metazoa; phylum Mollusca; class Gastropoda; order Littorinimorpha; family Ranellidae; genus Monoplex; species Monoplex corrugatus. Next base: position 16,153,317 of record CM060311.1, read on the forward strand.
AATTGCAGAAAATGAAAAAAAGATCTACAAAATCGTGTAAATGTAATAGAAATAGGAAGCAGAAATCAAGGTCTAGACCTAAATAGCAAAAAGACTGAAGTCATGGTAATCAGAAAAAACAACAACAAGTCCCCTCATACATAATAAAAGGAAATGACACAACATTGAGACAAGTTGATAGGTTTAAATGTCTGGGAACAGTCATCTCACCAGACGGCAGATGCACATTAGAAATAGCCAGCAGAATCGGCCAAGCTAAATTCAAACTGTTCTTACGAGCAAATGTCTATCAATTAACATCAGAAAGAGAGTTCTTCTGTGTTATATTGAACTGATGCTGTTGTACGGATGTGAAGCGTGTACAGTCAACATGCAAAGTCAGAACAAGATTGAGACAGCTGAAATGTGGCTTCTGAGAAGAATGTTAAGAGTTCCATGGACAGAAAAAGAAAACAAACGAAAAACGAGACAGTCTGGAAGGAGGCAGACACAAAAAGAACATTAATGAAGAAGATTAGGAAAAGACAAGCAACATGTATGGGACATTTTATGAGGCAAGAGAAATTAGAGTACCTAATTAGAACAGGAAAGCCAGAGAGAAAAAGAGCATCAGATAGACCCAGAAAGAAAATATTGGACAGACTTGTGGAGTGGATGAAGACAGAGAGGGTGGGAGATGTACTTGCAGCAAGAGGATAGATTTGCATGGAAGGCCATGACTGCCAAAGCCATGCGGCAGGGCAGACAATAATGGTGATAGATATAGATATATAGATATAGAAATAGAGATATACATATAGATGTAGACAACAACAACAATATACACACACACACATTATATATATATACAGATAGATAGATAGATAGATAGATAAATAGATAGATATATACATATATGTATATATATATATACATAAACATATACATATACATATACATATGCATATACATATACACACATGCAAACTAATCGCCAAATACATTTCATTGTTATTCTAAATTTTAAATGTTCTTCAATGTCAAGAGCTCTATTATTAAATGTTTCCTGCCTTGGCAATTTTTAATTCTACGTCAACCTTCTTGACTTCGTATTTTACATATTTTAAAAAAAATTAGGGCTACCTCGCAGACTCTGTAGGCCTAAGTTTTTAAAACCCTTTCAACTGTAAACCTTCTTTAACTGGGTCACAAAACCTTTATTACTTGCACTCTACATGTAGAGCCTTTTCACAGAACCTGTAGGTACATCAAAGAACTTTCTTTAGTTGCATCATTCTATGTTCCTTACGTCCATAAGCCGCCCGTAGTAATATCACTGTCTTCTTTCGGTGCACTTTGACGTCCTTATTCATGTCAACGACATAAGCTCGAATGGTTTGATGAAGTCACCCACTGTCATCTGTTAATATACGGTACCCTGGATGGAGGCCAATGCTGAGGATGACAGAAGAGGAAGAGCTGAACAGCAACAATCAAAGACTGGACCAATGTCAGCAAGCCTAAACTGCTTCTCATTGCGTCTTTGAGATGGGATTTGAGTATCCTGTCGTCTGACGAGTTCCGTGAGTATCTCTAAGAACAACGTTGATCGTGCGATTAGAAGAAAAGGAAGAAAGAAGAAATTGGAGTTATCTATTTACAAATAGAGTTATCTATTTACACCTATGTCACCAGTTTTTGCCACGAATGTTGTTATAAAACTATACATCATCGTCAGCAGACTGAAGGCAGTTCACATCTAATTTCATTTCTGTAACCAGATTTTTTTTTGTCTTCAGATAAAAATGGAGAATATAAGATATGAAAGCACACTAAATATTCTTCATCATAAATATATCTGATCACAGACAATAAACACATGTAATCACAGACAGGCCATACATCTGATCACAGACAATAAAGACACCTAATCACAGACAGACAATACATCTGATCACAGACAAAAAATACACCGAATCACAGACAGACAGAACATCTGATCACAGACAATAAACACACCTAATCACAGACAGACAGACAATAATCTGATCACAGACAATAAAGACACCTAATCACAGACAGACAATACATCTGATTGTGATAATGAGGAAACGAAGATAGCCTTAAAATGGAGTTCCCTTGTTTATTTTAGGAAGTGTCACCCATAATAATGACGTCATCGCTGATAGTCGTCATTTCCACCTCATCTGCGCCCCACAACATGATCACAGACAATAAACACACCTAATCACAGACAGACAGACAGTACATCTGATCACAGACAATAAACACACCTAATCACAGACAGACAATACATCTGATCACAGACAATAAACACACCTAATCACAGACAGACAGACAGTACATCTGATCACAGACAATAAACACACCTAATCACAGACAGACAGACAGACAATAATCTGATCACAGACAATAAAGACACCTAATCACAGACAGACAATAATCTGATCACAGACAATAAACACACCTAATCACAGACAGACAATGCATCTGATCACAGACAATAAACACACCTAATCACAGACAGACAATACATCTGATCACAGACAATAAACACACCTAAAAACAGACAGATAGACAATACATCTGATCACAGACAATAAACACACCTACTCACAGACAGACAGACAATAATCTGATCACAGAAAATAAACACACCTAATCACAGACAGACAATACATCTGATCACAGACAATAAACACACCTAATCACAGACAGACAATACATCTGATCACAGACAATAAACACACCTAAAAACAGACAGATAGACAATACATCTGATCACAGACAATAAACACACCTACTCACAGACAGACAGACAATAATCTGATCACAGAAAATAAACACACCTAATCACAGACAGACAATACATCTGATCACAGACAATAAACACACCTAATCACAGGCAGACAGTACATCTGATCACAAACAATAAACACACCTAATCACAGACAGACAATACATCTGATCACAGACAATAAAGACACCTAATCACAGACAGACAATACATCTGATCACAGACAATAAACACACCTAATCACAGACAGACAATACATCTGATCACAGACAATAAACACACCTAATCACAGACAGACAATACATCTGATCACAGACAATAAACACACCTAAAAACAGACAGATAGACAATACATCTGATCACAGACAATAAACACACCTAATCACAGACAGACAATAATCTGATCACAGACAATAAACACACCTAATCACAGACAGACAATACATCTGATCACAGACAATAAACACACCTAATCACAGGCAGACAGTACATCTGATCACAAACAATAAACACACCTAATCACAGACAGACAATACATCTGATCACAGACAATAAAGACACCTAATCACAGACAGACAATACATCTGATCGCAGACAATAAACACACCTAATCACAGACAGACAGAACATCTGATCATAGACACACAATGAATACAACTGGTCACAGACAGACAATAAATACAACTGGTCACAGACAGGCAATAAATACATTTGGTCACAGACAATAGATATACTTAATCACAGACAGACAATACATCTGATTGTGATAATGAGGAAACGAAGATAGCCTTAAAATGGAGTTCCCTTGTTTATTTTAGGAAGTGTCACCCATAATAATGACGTCATCGCTGATAGTCGTCATTTCCGCTTCGTTGATCTGGTAACCACCAAATAATTTAGCGAAAAGGAGCGACTTTAAATCGTATCCTTTTTGGAGGCAACATTTCAGGTAAATGTATAAATGGAATTTATAAATAGTTAAGATTAGGAATCATTGCGATGATCGTTGTTATGAAAATATCAACATCTCCAAGGCAGCGATCACCACAATCTAAATTTCTAACATCTAGATCTAAATACATTTTGTCGTAGATCACAAAATATCGAGTTTCACATAAATAGATGAATGATTTCGAATTATTTCATAAAATTTAGATTTATTTCATCAATATTTTGAAGTAGTGACGACCACTGCCATGGCTGTTACCCTGGAATAAGCCATTCTGTTGATTTGCCGCCATGGCAGTGTGTACAGTAACATCGTTGTCAAAGAAATTGCTGGGTGCCTCAAATATAAGCAGATCCTCTTAGGTTCTTGGGAGATGAGAGGACGACGAATGATTAAATCGTTGAGACGTCCGATCCACCGGTTGCCTGCTTTAGGTCTGGAATGTGTGATGCATTGAGTCTGTCAGCTTCTCCGAACTCATAGGGTTCCCAAAACCCACCTCATCTGCGCCCCCACAACATGATCATAGACATACAATAAATACAACTGGTCACATACAGACAATAAATACACCTGGTCACAAACAGCAAATACATCTGGTCACAAACAATAAATACATCTGATCACAAACAATGAATACATCTGGTCACAAACAATGAATACATCTGGTCACAAACAATAAGCACACGTGGTCACAAACAATAAGTACATCTGATCACTGTTACGAATGAACATGACTGTTAGATGACATATAAGTCAAAAGGTTCATATAGATCCCGCGGTTTGATATTTCTCTCGCAGATGACGAAATAAACTTGGCGTTTTAAAACGAGCAGGATCCTTTTTATTAAAAACAGTGGCCTACCTAACTTTCAGGCACAAATCTGAACTTCTTTCCTCAAATGCAAAATCTTCGTCACATTAACGATCAGCAGTATCCCAAATCACTACGAGATCAATGACCTTCTATGAGCTACCAAAACCCAAAACTAAGTTATTACAAACGATAAAAATTACGAAATGAATAATGTCATGATGAAAGATGTCCTACGAAATCAGTGATGTTATGACGAAAGATAGCTTTCGAAATCATTGATATTATGACGCATTTCCACACAATTCCGTTACATACCATGGATCAACGACATGCGACCACATCTCAAACCGAACCGCCGATTGATTGGTTGATATTTTGGTTGCTGCAGCAGACATCTTGCTTATACACACGTATGAACTATGACCTGAGTGAGCGAAGTCACGTGATCGAAACCTAAACTGATATCCACCACGAGCATGTCATCATATCTCGAATGTATGGATATTCTGTCTTATTTCCTGATAAGTCTGGAAGCGCAGTCTTATTTCCTGATAAGTCTGGAAGCGCATTTTCCCCACGTGATTGCTTCAGGTTGTTCCGATGACTAGATCTATCCCACATTTTTTCACACTATTTCCTCAGCAGTTTTGTCCAGCGTGACAGTAAAGAAGAGGTTTGGTTCAGTTTTTACATCGACACCCACCTCAGGTGATATGGCCGACGAGGATAACTATCCCAGGGAAGTGGGGAAAGGGGAACTTGTCTAATCCTATACTTACACCACCAGAACAACAGTGATGTTAAGATTGGACAGTGCGAAGGCCAGTTTTAATATAGTGCACCCCGGGATTCGAACCCACAATCATTAGCATGTGAATCCGACGCTCAAATCAACTGAGCTACTGTGGCCCGCCAACGCATCTCTTTCAATCACGCGACTTTATTCCTTCAGGTCATGTCATACATATGTATAAACAAGATGTCTGCCATATGACCCAAAATATCAACCAACCACTGGCCGTTTTGGTTTGAGATGTAGTCGTATGTTGGATTAACATCGAGCTTAATTTTCATGAAGGTTTTAACAGTCACAGACAACAAATACATCTGGTCACAAAAAATAAATACAAATGGTCACGGACAGAAAGTTACGACATTCGGTCATCAATGTCGGCTGAAACAGGGACGGTAACTACTTTGCTTCCTGTTACCCAGTTCTCTTTGGTGCTCCCTGTAGCTTCATCACTTGAGGCGATGCCTTCATGTTTCTTGTACGCGTCAAACAGTTCCTTTCTTTTCTCCAATTCTTTAAAAATGATTCGGTGGCTGTTGTAATTCTTATATGACCTTCTGCGGATGACCGTACGCAAGGATGCTTGTTTATAGGCTTCTAACAGTTCCTCAAAGCTTTTGCGTTGCTCAATCCAGTGGACATTTTCTGAAAATTAGCACGAAAATATATTACTTTGTTTATCGTTTCAGTAAAATGTAAGCTGTAATCTTTTTATTACATTAGAATCATACACCTCTAATAAAAAAAAATATGTAGACATGAGAACACACACTCAATCATCCACGCAAAATGCAAAATGCATGAGGGAATTTTTCCATCAGAGGTGTATGAAACAACATTATAGAGAACAGAAAAATCAACATGACAAACCAGATGAACCAGCCATACTGTGTTGTGTTTTGTGTACCACACATTTTTACTCCCACACAAAATGAACACCAACACATGAAGTAAAGATAACTGTGATGAACAGGGAGCGCGCTTTGATTTGATTTATGCATCAAGATTTAACGCATTCTTCTTCTTATTATTATTGTTGTTGTTGTTGTTGTTCTTCTTCTTCTTCTTCTTCTTGTTCTTCTTTTTCTTCTTGCTCTTGTTGTTCTTGTTCTCGCTGTTCTTCTTGTTATTGTTTATTATATTCTGTTCATTATCATCAACATCAAGGTTAACGGTGAGCATGTTTTTTAACTGTTGTCTTTTATCTTAACCATTTTTTTACGTGGTGTTAGCCCTGATATGGCTCTAGTAGTTGGCTGGGCTATAAGCAATATGAACTAAAAATGAACTGAACTGATCATCATCATCATCATTATCACAGAAACAGAGAAAGAAAGAGAGAGAGAAAGAGAGAGTGAGAGAGAGAGACAGATAGAGAGAGAGAAATCATCACTACATGTAACCAGTAAGGACAGTTCCTTGACGATTTTTCCTGAATCACTTAGTAGATGAATAGCGCATACTTTGGTCCTTTACATATACTGACTTAGACATAACGAATCTCTTGGTTTATGACGAAACTACAAGCTGTTTTTTTTCTTCTCAACAGGCCAGATATGCCCATGTTAGCAACGAAAACTGTTTGGCAGTCAGTCTTACCCTTGATATTTTTACGATAAAGTTTATCAAAATGTCACATTTTTAAGTCCAACAGCCTGGAAGAACACAAAGCAGTTTAATTTTCAGATCACTGTTCCAATTACGGAAGCCATTAAAATAAATCATCATCATCATCATCAAGTGCCCTGCGATTGTTCACAGTCCATCATTTTTTGTCTCCTGTCTTCCCCTCTATCTCTCTTCCTGGACAGTTCTCTGGAGGATCGGTGCAGCAAGGTCATATGATCTTCTTACGTGGCCATACCAACCTAGTTGTCTTTTCTTAACCCTTTGATTCCTGCATCTTATCCACAAGCATACTGCATTGTCAACCATGCTGGCAAAGCAAAACTTAACCCTTTGACTCCCTCACCCTCTCCACCAGCTTACAACAGGAAGCTAGTGGACAGGATGAGGGAGTCAAAAGGTTAACTTTTTTGCGGTTGGTGGAATGGGTGTAGGAGTCAAAGGGTTAACTGAAGTCAGCAGTTCTTATGATCCAGTGTGCTGCTTGATGGTTTAGTACACTTGTTCATTGGTGACATGATCAGTGTTTCTGATGTATAGTATCTTGCGAGAATGTCTCATTTTCATGGCTTGGGTTGGTCTTTCCATATCTGCTGTGAGGGTACATGTCTCACATGCATACAGGAAGATGACATACACCGGCGCAAGTAAGAGCCTGATCTTGTGCTCCATGGAAATGTCCTCATCCTTCCATATAGGTTTCAGTCAGGACAGTTTTTATCTGCTGATTTAATTTATATTTATGCTTTGTTGATTATACCAAGGCTTTTGATCGGGTAAGACATGAAGAATTGATCAACCAATGCTTTGTTGATTATACCAAGGCTTTCGATCGGGTAAGACATGAAGAATTGATCAACCAACTAGAAAGACTCAATATTGATGGAAAAGATCTACGAATAATCAGAAATATGTATTGAGAACAAACAGCTGCAATGAGAATAATAATTAATAATAATAATAATTAATAATAATAATTACAATATTTATATAGCGCAAAATCTTGATAAAATCAAATCTAAGCGCTGAAGCAGACACACACGCACGCATGCACGCACGCACGCACGCATGCACACACACGCACGCACGCACACACACACACACACACACACACACACACACAACGCATGGCTATAAATGGGGAGAAAGAATAAAAGCAATAAAAGCAAGAATAAAAGCAATGGAAAATTATAGAGAGCATATCATATACAATTATATATTATAACCATGTGATTCCCCTCCGAGCGGAGACAGGCTGCAGAGGGGGGGGGGGGGGTTGAGTGAGGTTAGGATTTTATGCGGAGGAGAAAAGGTGAGTTTTGAGAGCGGACTTGAAGGAGACAAAAGTAGGTTGCTGACGGACTGAGAGAGGAAGTTTGTTCCAGGAGAGTGGACCAGAAACAGAGAAGGCTCGTGGACCATAGGTATAGAAAACGATATAACCTCTTTCCAAAATATCAAAAGAGGAGTCAGACAAGGTTGTGTTTTGTCACCAGATCTGTTTTCACTTTACAGCGAAAACATCATGAGAAACCTAGAAGAATACCCTGGATCAAAAATTGGAGGAAAAACGATAAACAACATTCGGTACTCAGATGAAACCGAGCTAATTGCAGACTTTATCGCAGATGAGCATGTTGACATTGCTTTTATCACAGAGACATGGCCTAACCCCCTTGGTCATGAACCTATACATGCTAGCCTCACTCCGAGTGGTTACAGGCTTGCTTCTTTCCATCGCTCATCCCGAGGTGGCGGTATCGCCATCCTCTACAACGACTCACTCCATTCCCGCCTATCTTTCTCGCAGTCTCTGCCTTTCTCCCATCCTTCTTTCGAGCACTTTGAAGTATCCTTCCAATCCACCCCTCACCCCATCACCTTCTCCTGTGTCTATCGACCTCCACCTAGCTCTGCCAACAAACTCACCACATCCACGTTTCTCTCTGACTTTGACCAACTGCTTGACCACTACTGCCTCTTACCTGGAAATCTCATCATTCTAGGTGACATCAATGTCCACTATGACAACACTCACCGTTATGACACAAGACATATCATCAACTCTCTGTCCAATCACAATATGACTCAACACATTTCTGAACCAACCCATCAAAAAGGTTACATTCTAGACTGGATCATTTCTCGTGATCACCACAATTCAGCTACTGACAACTGCTTAGTTCTTTCTACCCGTCTAACTTCAGCCCTTCCATCTGACCACTCTGCAATTCTCTGTTCTCTTGACATTTCTCCTCCTTCCCATACCACGCGCACAGTGACTCGACGCAATCTCAAATCTATCGACCTCTCCACATTTTCATCTGATGCCTCCCGTCTCCTTTCTGAAAAGTCACATAACCTTGCCGATGAATTCTATACTACTCTCCACCATCTTCTGGACACTCATGCTCCAGACACAACCCGTCTTTTACCTGACCGCCCCCCTACCCCCTGGCTCACTCATGAGATTGCCTGTGCAAAACGTGCCCGCCGCAGAGCAGAGCGCCGCTGGCGCAAATCCAAACTCACTGTACGCAGCAACTTTTCCAAGCCTCTAAAACAAAAGTATCCACCCTCATTGCATCTGCAAAAACAAGCTATTTCCAAACCAAAATCCTGAATGCCTCTTCTTGAAAAGAACTCTTTACAACCATGAATCATCTCCTTGGCACACGAAAAGATTTACCTCTCCCAACAAAACATACAAATGAAGAACTCCCATCTGTATTCTCCAAGTATTTCACCACCAAAATACAAACTCTTCGTGACAGGCTTGACAGGACACCTTGTCAACCATGCCCACCTGACCCTTCCTTCTCTGGCACACCTCTTACTACTTTTACCCCAATCTCACAAGAAGAAATTTTCAACACAATCAGATCCATGTCGTTCAAAACCTGCGAACTGGATCCTCTTCCAGGTTCTCTCTACTCCGACTGTCTCCCTACTCACCTCCCATTCATCACTGACATCATCAACACTTCTCTTCAAACTGGAACTGTCCCAGATTCTTTCAAGTCTGCTATTGTTCACCCTCTCCTCAAGAAACACAATTTAGACCCAAATGAACTGAAAAATTACCGGCCTATCTCTAATCTCTCTTTCTTGTCAAAACTCCTTGAAAAAGTCGTCCTCAACCAGCTGAACTCTCACCTGTCTGCCAACAATCTCCTCAATCCTTTCCAGTCAGCCTACCACCAGTGCCATAGCACTGAAACTGCCCTACTACACATTCTCAACAATCTCCTCCTTGCAACTGATACTGGCAAAGTCTCTCTCCTCACACTCCTTGATCTGTCTGCAGCCTTTGATACCATTGACCATGGTATTCTCCTTTCTAGACTTCATCATACTTTTGGCATCTCTGACATTGCTCTCTCCTGGTTCACTTCATATCTATCAAACAGAAAACAAACTGTTCTCATCAATGGCACTTACTCTCAACCTGCATACCTGACCTGTGGTGTTCCACAAGGATCTGTCCTTGGCCCTGTTCTTTTCACTCTTTACACCTCCCCCCTGTCCACCATCATCAACTCCCACTCTATAAAACACCACTTCTATGCTGATGACACCCAACTTCAAGACAGTGACTCACCTGATAATATACAGCGCCTGTTGACTCGCACCACTGAGTGTTACTCGGACATTAAGAACTGGATGACACACAATAGACTTCAGCTTAATGACGACAAGACAGAAGCTATCCTCATTGGCACCCGTCAGAAACTTTCTCAGCTGCCTCCTCTTTCTCTCCCATTATGTAACACATCAGTCCCAATTTCTGATTCAGCTAAAAACCTTGGTGTCTGCATTGACTCTACCCTCTCCATGAACAACTTTGTTTCTCAAACTGCCAGATCTTGCTACTATCATCTCCATCGTATAAGGCTGATCAGGAAGTATCTCTCTGTCGAAACAACTGCACAACTCGTTCTCTCCTTCATAATGTCTCGCATTGACTATTGCAATTCACTCCTGTCTGGTCTTCCTGCCTCCACCATTCACATCCTACAGCACATTCAAAACAATGTTGTACGCCTTGTACTCAAAAAGAAAAAAGCTGACCACATATCTCCTCTCCTGGCACATCTTCACTGGCTCCCTGTATCAAAGCGCATACAGTACAAACTAGACACCATGTGCTACAAAGCCTCAATAACACAGCCCCGATTACCTGTCAAGCCTACTTGAGATCTATGTTCCCACACGTACCCCCCGCTCTGCCTCTGATCCTCTGACTTTTCGCTTTCCACGCACAAAGCTCAATACCTATGGTCCAAGAGCCTTCTCTGTTTCTGGTCCACTCTCCTGGAACAAACTTCCTCTCTCAGTCCGTCAGCAACCTACTTTTGTCTCCTTCAAGTCCGCTCTCAAAACTCACCTTTTCTCCTCTGCATAAAATCCTAACCTTACTCAACCCCCCTCTGTAGCCTGTCTCCGCTCGGAGGGGAATCACATTGTTATAATATATAATTGTATATGATATACTCTCTATAATTTTCCATTGCTTTTATTCTTGCTTTTATTGCTTTTATTCTTTCTCCCCATTTATAGCCATGCGTGTGTGTGTGTGTGTGTGTGTGTGTGTGTGTGTGTGTGTGTGTGTGTGTGTGTGTGTGTATGTGTGTGTGTGTGTGTGTGTGTGTGCGTGCGTGTGTGTGCGTGCGTACGTGCGTGCGTGCGTGTGTGTCTGTTTCAGCGCTTAGATTTGATTTTATCAAGATTTTGCGCTATATAAAAATATTGTAATTATAAAGTGAAAGGGATCTACAAAACCATGTGAATATAATAGAAATAGAAAGTAAAAGTAAAGGGTTGGAACTAAATAGCAAGAAGACCGAAGTCATGGTAATCAGTAAAACACATGAAATCCCCTCATGCAAAATAACAGTAAACAGTACAACCTTGAGGCAGGTTAATAGGTTTAAGTATCTGGGGACGATCATATCACCAGACAGCAGATGAACATCAGAAATAGCCAGCAGAATGGGCCAAGCCAAAACAGCATTCAAGAAGATGAAAAGCATTTTAGCCAACAAATACCTATCAGTTAGCATTAGAAAGAGAGTTCTTGAATGTTATATAGAAGCGATAATGTTATACGGTTGTGAGGCGTGGACAGTCAACAAGCAAAGCCAGAACAAGATTGAGGCAGCCAAGATGTGGTTTCTAAGGAGAATGTTGAGAGTTCCATGGACAGCAAAGAAAACAAACGAGACAGTCTTGATGGAGGCAGACACAAGATCATTCATAAGGAAGAAGAGGAAAAGACAGGCCATTTTATGAGGAAAGGGGAATTAGAGCACCTGTTCACAACAGGAAAGGTGGAGGGAAAGAGAGCACCAGGTAGACCCAGGGAAAAACATTGGACGGACTTGCAGAGTGGCTGAGGACAGAGAGGGTGGAAGATATGCTTGCAGCAACAAGGGATAGATGCATATGGAGAGCCCTGATCGCCAACACATGCGCCAGGGCACTTGATGATGATAATGAATCACACTAGTTTCTTGTAGTAGACAACTTGAATGAAATACGATGACAGACTATGACAGTAACTCTTAGTCATACCTGGCGGCGTTGCCTGAAGCTCGGAACGAAGTAACTTGGCCATTCGGTAAATCCTGGTCCATTCAGCCCCTGCGTCCACGTGTTTTTGTGCTCTGGTGGCAAAAGATGGAATGATTTCAGATGTACTCCGTGCTGTGTATTCCATGATGCCAGATAAGGGTAAACAGGCGAACAGCCAAAACAACTGAAGCCTGCCGGACTTAAAGCGTATAGTGCCAAGTGCAGTGGGAACGAACACCCCAGTCAGTCCAACAAAAATAGCAGCATTCTCTATCCAGCGAGCCCTGAAGCAGAAGATAACATTTTTATGAACTTGGACGTTCTGCTCTCTTTCTCTTTCTCTCTCTCTCTCTCTCTCTCTCTCAATCTCTCTCTCTCTCTCTCTCTCTCTCTCTCTCTCTCTCTCTCTCTCTCTCTCTCTGTTGTGTGTGTCTGTCTGTCCATCTGTCTGTCTCTCATTCTCTCTGTCTCTGTCTCTGTCTGTCTTTCTCATTCATTCTCTCTCTGTCTTTCTGTCTCTCTGTCTCTGCAATGGAATTATCATGCCTGTTGTAAATGTGTATAATTAACCAGGACTTTTTTCTTCCAACGTGATTAAGTTTTACTCTTGCATGTAAAGACCTGGCAAGCCGAGCAAATGGGCATTACTCTGTGTTATGCAGAAACTGTCTACGATAAGAAATAATTCTTTCGACGTATTTATGAACCTTTGATTCTCAAGTGCAGCGCATTACGCAGTATGAATCTGAAATATGGGGTCTTAATAGTTCTGGAATACAATATGAGTTCGTCTTTTTGCCATGAAAAAAATTCTTGGTATCTCAATGCAAACTCCTAATAATTTGATTTATGGGGAAACAAAGATATCCAATATATCTTAATTCTTTGTCAGATGTATTTGTTACTTTACTTTTTTCTTTCTTTCCTCTTATGCCGTTAAGCGTTGAAGGGAGATGCTGCTTTTGGACGTGGGCCAGATGGGTAGCGTCTGCCATAGTTAGGTTGATCCTGTCAGTTTGTTTCTTTCACACCGTCCATCCATTTTTTCCTATCCCTTCCTTTGGACCCATACGTTTTCATGTTATAAGCTTTGTATGGTGGCTGTTCGTTTGGAAGCCTCATGAGGTGACTGAACCATTTCAGTCTCTGTTTTTCTACATATTCTAGACATGGCACAGTCCACACAGTATCTCTAATGACTTCATTTCTAATCTTGTCTCGATCTGTGACATTCATTGTCTTTCTGAGACACCTATTTTTGCAAGCTGTTATTTTGCCTTTTTTTTGTCTTTGGTTAAATGTCCATACCAGGCACTGATAACAAAGCATTGGTATAAACCTAGAGCTTTAGTTGACCTTTGTATCCATAGGTATGTGTGGATGTGACAGCAACGGGGCTAGCTGATAAGTCATTGCATTTGCTGTCTGGATTCCCTGTCTATGCTACCATTCTGGACAAAGATGCTTCCTAAATATTTGAATTCTTCAACTTGTTTCAGTTCCATGTTGTTGACCTGTAATTCCAGTTTGCTTGGTCTCCTTCCTGCTCACCTTCATAACCTCTGTTTTTGACACACTGATTTTCATGTTATAATCTTTACAGCTTGCAGTAAAGCCACTGAGGTATTCCTGTAACTCTTCTGCATCTTCATTAATTACATGTAGGTCTTGGTCATCAGCAATCTGTAATTCGTTCGGGTCTTCAAGATTTGAGTTTGCGTCCTTTGTCATCCTGTCCATGTAAATAATGAAAAATAAAGGTGACAAAACACCACTTGGCGCACTCCTGGTTTTTTTTTACATTAAACTAGTCACTGAGGCTGTCTGGTGTTCTCACGGCACTCTGACTGTGCTGGTACATCGCTATGACATTCTCTGATAACTGTCCTTGAACGCCGTAAGTTTCTAGAGCTGTCCATGGCACATTTCTCTCTACTCTGTCGAAGGCTTTCTCCTGGTCAACATATACCGTGTTTACTTCTCTGTCATACTCAATGCTCTTTTCAGACGTCTATCTAAGGGCGAAGATTGCATCTGTACATCTTCTTCCTTTCCTAAATCCAAACTGTGCCTCACTCAGTAAAGGTTCTACAACAGTCTAATTTTCTGTTCCACTATTGTAGCATACATTTTCTCTATTTGGCTGAGAAGCGAGATGCCCCGGTATGTCTTACAATCTCTCCTGTCTCCTTTTTTTTCTTTTTCATAGGTGTATGACAATCCTTTTTGCCAGATTGCCTGACTGAAAATCCTGTGTAGCCATCTATTCCAGTCTCCCAACATATTTTGATAACTTCAGATGTTATTTGATCTGGTCCAGCTGTTCTATCTGTGGGGCTTAATCTTATTGCTTCTATCACAGGGTCCCCCTCAGACCGTATTGTTAGACGGGTAAGTAAGGTTTGCGTAATGAAGATCACGCCATCCATGATTGGACTGGTTACTCAACATTTTCCACCGACCTAGTCCCCCTCAGACCGTATCGTTACATGGGTACGTAAGGTTTGCGTAATGAAGATCACGCCATCCATGATTTAACTGGTTACTCAGCGTTTTCCACCGACCTCTAAAGGGGGGGGGGGGGGGGGAGAATATTCAAGCCCTATCTTACACGGGTACGTAAGGTTTGCATAATGAAGAGCACGCCATCCATGATTTAACTGGTTACTCAACATTTTCCACTGAGCAGGATCTAACGCTCACATTGGTCTTATCCAACTATAGAGGGTAGGTTATCTAGTACACAAAAGCTTTCAGCAAATACCAACGTCCAAGCGAAAAGTCCAGGGCTGCCAGGTGCCAAAGATTGCTTGGTTATTCAAATTTCAATGTCCAATGAAAGACAGGTTAGTTATTCAAATTTCGATGTCCAATGAAAGACAGATGGGAAGGTTTGTGACAGAAACAACAGAAACGCACTGTATAAAAGCCAGAAAGTCAATCACTATAAAAATTCACCCATTCGATCGCCACCCAGCCAGAGACCTTCCAACCTATCTTAGAGGTATGTAATCCCACGTCTCATTTTATACCTTAGTTAGGGTAGGGATAGAAGTAGGTAGTATGTTTGATTTTCCACAAAGCAAAGAATAGAATAGGACATAAGAAAGTGTTCAGCATTCTAGTGATATGCAAGTTCTGATGATTCGTAGTGCATCTTAGGACAGTAGGAATGGTGAATCACGTTTGTGCTAAAGTTGACTGCTTAAATAAATACGTCGTAGTTATTAATCTATGTGTGGACTGCTTATAAGAATCATGTCTAGTGTGGTTAGTGCATTTCTTCTCATCACTCTCCTTCCTTGTTGTATGTGTGGCTTCTAAGTAGAGAAACATTTCTTCATATACATCCCCAATACATCTTCCTGTTACATATGACTCAACCCAACTATCCTTCTCGCAATATAGGACCCAAACATCCTTCCTGCAACCCAATAAACCTTCCTGCGATACTTCCTTGGTTTCACTTTTGTGTATGTCAGGCTCCTCTTCATCACATTTTTTTTACTTAAATAATGCAACGTTTTCCTGTTACTTTGTGGGGTTCAACAGGTGCTGGAAATATTCTTTCCATCTCTCTTCGATTTTGTTTGGGTCAAAACGTGGCTTTCCTTCTGTATCATTTATGATGGGGGTTGGGTTGAATGGCTCAGCCCTCAGCCTGATGCTCTTGACATTTTTATGAAATTCTTTTGTGGTGACCACCCACAAAGCTGTGCCAGAAGTTTGCCATAATTCTTCTAGGAATCATCCTTAGCAGCTTTGACTTTTCTATATGCTTTTCTTCTTGCTTTTTCTATAGGCTGTGTAGTCGTCTTCCTTTTCTGATTTCACTCACATTTTGTATAGTTTCTTCTTGACTTTTATGGCTCCTTTGATTGAGTCATTCTACCAAATAATCTTCTTTATTTTTGCTTGTCCACGTCTTTTTTTCCTCATCTCCTTTCCAAAATG
>CM060311.1:16174826-16184826 GCA_030674185.1 Monoplex corrugatus
GTTCGTATTCGGTCGGCCTTGAAGTGAAGCACAAAGAGGACAGAGCTGGTCTAGTCATCGTGTTTATGACAGTGAGATATGTGTGTGTGTGTGTGTGTGTGTGTGTGTGTGTGGTGTGTGTGTGTGTGTGTGTGTGTGTGTGTATGTGTGTATGTGTGTGTGTGTATGTGTGTGTGTATGTGTGTGTGTGTGTGTGTGTGTGTGTGTGTCTCTCTCTCTCTGTGGGGTGTGTGAGTCTCTCTCTCTCTGAGATATGATTGTGTATGTGTGTGTGGTGTTTCTGTGTGTGTGTGTCTATGTGTCTGTGTGTGTGTGTGTGTGTGTCTGTCTCTCTCTCTGTCTGTGTCTGTGTGTATATGTGTATGTGTATGTTCATACAACAATCATATAACAACAACAACAACAACAACAACAACAACAACAACAAACGCAACGCTGTGGGCGTACATTTCATAACAAAAGCAGCGTTACGTGATACAGAATACCAACAAAGCCGCTTTCAGTTTGCTTGTGCATTATACTACCACACACGCAAAGAGCACAAAGCGTGACCCAGGTGATAGCATAAGATCAATGATAAATCGTGAAGTCGTTGCCGGTTGTGTATTTGCAAACGAAGTGTTATCAATTATGTCATTAAAAAAATTAAAAAAAAAAATAAAAAAAATAGACGCAACATGATAAACAAGAGGATATTCATGTTTAAGGTTTTACTTGTGACGCTATTGGTGAGACTTTGCTCACTAAGACTGAATTGACAAAGACAATGTTTTGAGTTTTTTTATGAAAAGACTGCAGACAAAAGGGGAAATGAAGGAAATCTTACATTCAGATTTCAACACTCATACTAAACGTATTCTCATCTGTGCTCAGAGAAAAAGATAGTACTAAGAATATGCCGTCTTACATTCTGAGAGCTAATACATAATTTAACCCTTTCACTCCTGCACCCTATCCATCAGCTGCAAAAACTTAACCCTTTCACTCCCTTGCCTTATCTACCAGCTTCATGCAGGAAACTGGTAGATCGGGTGAGGGAGTGAAAGGGTTAAGTGTTTGCTTTGCTATCATGGCTGACAATGTAGGATGCTGGTAAAGAGGGTGAGGGAGTCAAAAGGGTTAATCTTCAGTGCGTCCTTTATGAAACTATTATGAACATGTACCTGCTTGAGCAGTCCACATTTTCATGCTCGCCATAGAAATTGGAGCAAAGACGTTGGTACTCACATCTGCGTCTGATCTCATGTTACAGCTCTTGATTTCTGGGAAGGACATGACCAGAGCCCTAAAGACACTGGCTAAAGCAGCTGAAAAAAGTTCCAGATGGGGCTGGTCAAAAAGGAACAAATGTGAACATCAGAAGGCTTAACATTTCCCTCTGTACAGCAGATATCCTGTGGGGTAAGTCATCTGTCACCTGTCGGCGACACCATTCTTGATGGTAGCCACTGATGCATGCCCTGTCAGCTGTCTCCATCCCCTTCTGTCTATAGTCCTTGTGTACTTTTCATCTTTCAGCAACTTCGTCCACTTGGCATGTTCTCTGCATAGGAAGTCGGCGATCTTCCTTGTTGTCTGGGCCACAGTCTTCATTACATGGCAGCTCTGATGTCTCATAGCATCATCATCATCATCACCATGTGCCCTGCTGCATGGCATCGGCAATCATAGCTTATCAACCTTTCTCAAAGTTGTGCCATTTTCTGCTATTTTGCATGAGGGGATTTCCTGTTTTTACTAATTACCATGACTTCCGTCTTTTTGCTATTTAGCTCCAACCCTTTATTTTTGCTTTCTATTTCTATTATTATTCACATTCTCATAGCATATCCAAAGTATTTCATTTTCATTTTCCTAACCAGGCCAAAAAGTTCAGGTTGATTGTTCAGTTCTTCCAGAATGCTTTGGTTTGTTCGTCTTTCAGTCCAGCTTATTCTTAGAAGTCTTCTGTAGAACCACATCTCTGCACTTTTGATTCTGTTTTCATCTGCAACTTTAAGAGCCCATCCTTCACTTCCATACAACACAACAGGCCAAATTAGTATTTGCAGTATTTTAAGTTTGAGCTCATTTCCTAAATATCTAACATGGGTAAGTGATTAAGACGTATGTCACAAAGGTGATTTGCCATTCACAGGTTTGACCACAATGGAGGTGGGGGTTCGAACCAAAGTGGATAAAAAGAAATGGTGAAAGCAGAAGGGCATTCAGGAGCCATGACCTGGATGTGGCCCAGCCCGTTTAGAGTGTAAGGAGTTGAGGGCCTAAACACTTGCCTGAAGGGGTCTTCTCCTCCCAGGATCTTCCACTGAACAGCTCTCTCCTCAGTTTTTTGCTACTGCAATTTGACTTAAAACAGTGTGTTTAATATTTTACTTCCCATTATGTGTTTATCTTCCGTAAATCACATTTCAAAGAAATTCAGCACAAAGGACAAACAAGTGTTGGACACTGGGTTCCCCTGACGACATCATCTTTTTCTACAAAAGCTTAGGATTCTTTGTATCTTACTGTCTCCGATATTTTGTGGGAGAAAATAGCTTGGTTTTTCTATCATTTTTCCCAGTACGATAGAAAGCATCATCATCAAGTGCCCTGCTGCACAGCGTTGGCGATTATGGCCCTCCTTATGTATCTATCCCCTGTTGTCACAAGCACAGCTTCCACACTCTCTATCCTCAGCCACCCTGCAAGTCCATCCAATATTTTCTCCCTGGGTCTACCCGGTGCTCTCTTTCCCTCCAACTTTCCTGTTGTGACCAGGTGCTCTAATTCCCTTTCCTCATAAGGAAAGAATCTTTAAAGATAGAAAGCAGTAAATGTAAATTAGCTGTGACCATACCTATATCTAAACAGTGAAATAAAAGAGTCGTACGTAGGCCTACTTACCACTGAAGCATTTCCAGTCGAAACAGAATTTCCCATTTTAGAAGAGCAGAAGAAGCGCACACAAGCACTATGGATCTAACACTGTATGTGACTGATCTGGTTTTCAGTGTTGACAGTGCACCTACCTGTCTACTACAGATAATGTAAAACCACAGCCAAACAACTGAGCGCTGCCTTTATTAAGAGTGTTCGATAGCATACAATCAATACCTTTTAAGGCCTTATTGAGCGTTAGATTAACGTGACTCCATTGAAGCAACACATGGTCATGAATTGACTGGAAGACAAGCACCGCACTCTGCCGCATTCTGTGTCAGAATCACCTGGCTATGCCACAGAGCTGGCAAGCATACAGAGCAAAATGTTATTGCTGTGTCATTAACTGGCTTAATTTCAAATTCATTTTCAGATTGTTGTGAATGGAAAAGCTTACAATCAAAAATGCCCAAGACGAAACCGAAAATGAAAGAGACTTTAAAGCTTCCATCTTAGTTGGTAATGAGCAAACTGCCGCCACATAATCATGGTATCATTATTTACCAACCAACAGTCTTTAACTTATCTCAACGATGTTGCAAGTTATAAAGGTGTAGTTCTGACGAAACGAGTACGAGCTGTTGCTGGGGTTGGCATAGGCCATGAGTAGTCCATCTGTGTTACTGTTTGTATCTATGGGCGGGCCAAGCCAGCAGTTTGTGTGTATATAACAGCTCAGGAATTCCCGGAAAACGAGACAAGAGTGCGGACGATAAGGAAAACGTATCGTGTGTGTGTGTGTGTGTGTGTGTGTGTGTGTGTGTGTGTGTGTGTGTGTGTGTGTGTGTGTGTGTGTGTGCTGTGTGCGTGTGCGTGTGTGTGTGTGTGTGTGTGTGTGGTGCGTGTGCGTGTGCGTGTGCGTGTGCGTGTGTGTGTGTGTTCTTTGGTTGGCTTTTTGATTGTGTTTCTTCAAGGCTGTATTAGGTAAGTATGATTATTGTACATGGCAATATTATTTGGCAAAACCCAAACCTTACTATAATTGCCCATGATCTTTATAAAAAATCAATCAAGACATTGTACGAAGCTTCCTTCTTTTTCAGAAGCAATAAACGAAGCAAAACTATATAATGAAACTGCCATTGAGAAAGGACTACAAAGGCTAAATTTACATTTGAACGTTTCCATTGCTTCAAAATGACTTCTTGTTTGCATGCTGGTAAATAAGGTTTGTTTGTTTGTTTGTTCGTTTGTTTGTTTGTTTCTTTGTTTCTTTGTTTCTTTGTTTGTTTGTTTTAAGGATCACCGTACTTTGGCAGTTTCACTTTTGCTCACCTTTCTTCTGTCCAATTCATGAGACACATTTAACTCCTTTTACCTTTTCTAATCATTTTCTTTTGCTTCGAAGTAAACGGACATCAACAAGCAATATGGTGACAGACGGTGATATAGATGTAGGCATTAGAAAAAGGTAAATGTTTACATTGAAACAACATTGAATAATATTTTAAACAATGGAAGTTTCAGTGTGAATTCAAGTTAAGTACATGGCATGAGTATGAATTTGTTCTCTGTTGAAAGAACATAGGCATGTGGTTGTTCCATTCAGTATAAAAATGGACAACTGAGTGTTATTTTTGGTATTATACTGTTCAATTTTTTAAAGTCTTCTATTCAGTAGTTTTTGGAAAGTAAGTATATCCAGAACACACCAATCAATGTTGCAGTCATAGGTAAATGGTTTTGCCAGCATTATGATGAGATCAAACATTCTGTCAGATTTTACATTTTATCCAACACCAGACAACACAAGATTTTGTGAGACTTTAACGTTAAAGGTATTGTCGCATTTCTCATCGACAAAATGTTTCATTAACTCCCAAAAAGTTACGGACACAGCAATGTCGATTTCAATTTCAATTTCTCAAGATGACGTTTCCGCGCTCGGAAAGAATTCCCGATGCACTAACGTCACAGGTGCCATGTGATGGAGAAGATCCAGAATGATCATGGCACAAGCCTTAAGCCTAAACATAAACCCATGAGCTGGCCAGGTCCTGAGGTCCTACCTTAGATAGTTCCATAACCCTGGGGTCGTAGGGGAGTGAGTTGGCAGAGACCTCAACTTTTCCCGGGCAGCACATCGCCTCAACACACACACACACACACACATACAACACACACACACACACACACACACACACACACACACACACACACTCACACACACAACACACACACACACACACACACACACTCACACACACACACACACACACACACACACACACAACACACACACACACACACACACAATACTCACACACACACCACACACACACACACATCACACACACACACACACACACACACACACAACACACACACACACACACACACACCACACACAATCTATCTGATATCTGAAGGGAAATTATCTAAAATGCAGATTAGACTACTTACTTGGCGAAGGCCCACACCACTGCACCAAAGAAGGCTTGATTTGATCTATGTTTGTATTGTGAAGAGTCTGGTATTGTTTTAGGTTATAGATCAAGCCCCTTTATGGTATCTTTACATTTGTCCTTCAGCACAAAACCGAAACGAAGTATTTTTCCAAAATTCAACTGATTCCTTTTGACAGATTTGAATTATGTCAAGAACTGCAGAGGGAGATGGCTAACGCTACTAACCCTTTGCACCCCGCACCCTATCCACCAAATGCAGAAACTTAACTCTTTGTCTCCCTTACCCTATCCACCAAATGCAGAAACTCAACTGTTTGTTTCCCTCACCCTATCCAACAAATGCATAAACTTAACCCTTTGTCGCCCTCACCCTACCCACCATCTTCCGGAAGGAAGCTGGTAGATAGGGTGAGAGAGTAATAGGGTTAGGATTTTTGCGTTGCTGGCATGGTTGACAATGCAGGATGCTGATGGACAGGGTGCGGGAATCATAGAGTTAAGGGATATACAGCAAATCATTCTGACGATAAAACAAATGAACACATTATCTAAATCTGAGATAGTATTAAAAGTATCTGACAAATTTTGAAAAATGTTCTTTTGATGAAAATAAGATCAAAAAGTAACAAAGGGTAGTTTCCCTGGTAAAGGTAAAATCAAACAGGTAAAATTTCGCTTTGTGCAATGATGTTTGACTTGCTGCTTGAGGTAACAAAAAATAGCGAAAAATATGTACACGTTTGCAAAGCCAGCCATTCAAACTTAGGGTAGTAGGAAAATCCCCTAAACAACTAACAGAACATCAAGCGATTGTTAACACACACTACACGACACACCCCACACACACACACACACACACTACACACACACATGCACACACACACACACATGCACACACACACAGACACACGCACACACACACGCAAACACACATACAAATACACACACACTCACACACACACAAATATATACATACACACACACACACACACACACACACACACACACACATATATTATATATATATATATTATATATATATATATATATATATATACACATAACACACACATACACTACACACGAACACACACACATACATACGCACGTACACACACATATACATACGCGCGCGCGCGCGCGCACACACACACACGCGCACGCAAATGCTACATGTTTCTTGGAAGGGGTTATGCTAACAGACTCACAGGTGAGCGACTAATATCACTTATAGTGAAAAGACGTTAAATCAAAGAACAAACAGGTGAGCGACAGGTCTGAGCCTTTCCAGGTTGTTACACACACAACACACACACACACACACACACACACACACACCACACACACACACACACACACACACACACCACACACTACACACACACACATACGCACACTACACACAAATACACACACTACACAACACACACACATATACACACACACGAATACACAAACTACACACACACACAGACACACTCACACTACACATAAATCACACGCACACACACACACACTTTACACGCACACAACACACACACACACTCACACACACACTCCACATGGACACACACACACACACGCGCACACACACACACACACACACACACACACACACACACACACACACACACACACACACACACACAAATGATACAAGTGTTCATGCTGACAGACCCACAGGTGTACGACAAGTCTGAACCTGTTCAGGTTGTTAATGGTCGTGTCCTGAATTGTGCACGCCACGCATAAATAGAAGAAGAAGAAAAAGAAGAAGGGAGAGAAGAAAAGAGAGAGAAAGAGGAAGTAGAAGAAGAAGACAGGAGAAGAACGAAAATAAGAAGAGGAAGAAAGAAGAAGAAGAAAAGAAAAGAGGAAGAAGAAGAAGAGGAAGAAGAGAAAAAGAAGGAGAAGAAGAAGAGAAGAAGAGAGAGGAGAGAAGAAGAAGAAGAGAGAAGAAGAAGAGAGGAGGAGGAAGAAGAAGAAGAGGAGGAGGAGGAGGAGAGGAGGAAGAAGAAGAAGAGGAAGGAGGAGAATAAGGAGAAGAAGAAGAGGAGGAGGAGGAGGAAGAAAAAGAAGAGAAAGGAGGAGGAAGAAGAAGGAGGAGGAGGAGACGAAGAAGAAGAAGAAGTTGAAGAAGAGGAAGGAGAAGAAGAAGAATAGGAGGAGGAGGAGGAAGAAGAAGAAGAGGAAGGAAAAGAAGAAGAGGAGGAGGGGAGAAGAAGAAGAAGGGAAGGAGGAGGAGGAGAACAAGAAGAAGAAGGGGAGGAGGAGGAGGAAAAAGAAGAAAGAGGAGAAGAAGGAGGAGAAATAGGAGGAGGAGATGGAGGAGAACAAGAAGAGAAAGAAGAAGAAGAAGAAGACAGAGTTACGCTTAGTTGCACACGCACACTAGAGTCTTACACACTACTGCACATGCATATACACATACTCTATCACTTAACCTACGTCATTATCCTTGCGCAATAATCTGTGATTTGACTGTGAGTTAAAGAAATATGCAACCCAAACCTGAAGTAGTAATACTCTACGAATGTGACCTGCTCGACAAAACAAACTGTCTGATCTAAAATACCACACTAAACACGAGAAAAACCTTCACAAATAAAGACGACAAAAAAAAAAAAAAAAAAAAAAAGAGAGAGAAAACAACAAACAAACAAACAAACAAACAAACGTGTTGATAGATATATAGCAGCACGAAGGACTGACTATGCTTCCAACGCAGGTGACGCTTTTTGTTCTATGTTGAACTCGTCCAAAGTCTACGACTAGTGCATTCTGCCCACAGTCACCTACGGTGCAGAAATGTGGTATCTGACGAAAATAACTCGCTGTAATTTAAAACTAAGAACCATACAGCGAGCACATGCAAGAATTATCTTGGTATCACCTTAAAAGATCGCAAAACGGCTCAGTGGATCAGAAAAAGAAAAAAGTGCGAGACATCCTGGAAACCGTCAACAAACTGAAATGAACTTAGCAGGACATCTCATCCGGAGAACGGACAATCGTTGGACAACAAAAACCACGTTTTGGATATCAAGAGACGGCACTCGCAATAGAGGAAGACAGAAAACTAGATGGAGAGACAACCTGGATGCGTTTGACAAGAACTGGATAGGAAAAGTGCTGGAACGAAGAGTATTGAAGCAGCCAAGGAAGACCTACGTCCAACAAGGGACTTCAGATGGCTGAAAGAAGAAGAAAGAACTCGTCCAACTTGCTGCTCGAGATAGCAAAAAGTACAAAGCGGGGAGTCTTTCAAAAGAATCAAGCAATGCATTGGGGGAACAAGGAAGTGATAGATAAAAAATATATAGTGCATGTGTTTGCCCAAAGCGAGCCACCAATACTTAAGGTAGAAGAGAAGAACTCTACAAAGTGGAAAAAATCTAACATAGCTCCCAGCCGTTGCAAAAATAAATACACACACAAATGACATGAGCGAATTTGATATATTGACAGGTCTGAGGTGTGCGACATAGGTAACCAGATCTGAGCGAACCTATTCAGGCTTGTTTACACACAGATACATAGGCATACTAGACTCTTATGCATTACTGCACATACACACATACTCTACCGAGAGATACAGACACCCGCGGTGCTGGTCAGAAGTTTTGAGCAACACCCTCGGTGACGCATCCGTGAAGTGGATGAGACTCGACAGTGTGGTACCAGTCTTCCCAATGAGCCCATAGCACACCCAACTCTAGTGGTAGCCGAAAAATCCCACAATGAATTTTGAAGGGACTGATGGGGAGGATTCGAACCCACAACCTTCCAGTCGGTTGTTCGTTGCGCTAACCACTAACGCCACAGCGACTGGTCGGTCCTTTATTCTCTATTGCCTGGAATTAATCTTCATGTGGGGATGCATAACCAATGCTGGGGGCACATGTTGTTCCACAGGCGCTGCTTGACAGGAAGTCCTGCGGCCTTGGTTCTGCTTTGGCCGGTCCCTCTGCTGAATGGCAGCTGTTTTGTGCTGTTCCTATGTGATTTTGAAGTCGCCAGCTCACGCTGTTTTGCACAGTATCATCCCAGGTAATGGCGTTCATGTCACATCTCATCAGACTGGCCTTCAGAGTATCCTTGCATAGCTTTGTGGTCATCCTTGAGCATCCTTGCATAGTTTTGTGGTCATCCCTGAGTAGCCTTGCATCGATTTGTGGTCATCCTTGAGCATTTTTGTAGCTTTGTGGTCATCTCTGAGCATCCGTGTATAGCTTTGTGGTGATCCCTGAGTATCCTTGCATAGCTTTATGGTCATCCCTGAGTATCCTTGTGTAGCTTTATGGTCATACCTGAGTATCCTTGCATAGCTTTATGGTCATACCTGAGTATCCTTGTATAGCTTTATGGTCATGCCTGAGTATCCTTGTGGAGCTTTGTGGTCATCCCTGAGTATCCTTGTGGAGCATTGTGGTCATCCATGGTCATAGCATCCTTGTGGAGCGTTGTGGTCATCCCTGAGTATCCTTGTATAGCTTTATGGTCATATCTAAGTATCCTTGTGGAGCGTTGTGGTCATCCCTGAGTATCCTTGTGGAGCTTTGTAGTCATCCCTGAGTATCCTTGTATAGCTTTGTGGTCATCCCTGAGTATCCTTGTGGAGCTTTATGGTCATCCCTGAGTATCCTTGTGGAGCTTTGTGGTCATCC